>ML777863.1:127938-173162 GCA_009831015.1 Picea engelmannii
TCAATCTAGGATAGTTTCATGCTTTTTCTAGATTAACTCACACATAGGGAGTTAAAGGATAGTAACAGACCACATGTCCACATGCTAGTTTCCTAGGGCTTTTAAAATTCCGCAAGGTTGTACCAATGACATCTAGCTAATTATGTAAGCACACTCTTGTAAGGACCAAACGATGTCCACATGCAGCAAGGTGACATCTAAATAACTAAAATTTGGTACACTTTCACTCACACACAAAAGTCACTTTTTCACTCGCATAGCCTCTTCTCGAAACGTGGAGGTATAAGTAGGTTTCCTCCAAAGGGATTCCGAAAACACCCCATCTTTTCTTGATTGGACTATCCACTCCCACTTTTAATCAAACGAGGTTGGTTTTCACCCCCAGCCTCACAAAACAACTTCATCTAAAAACTTTCTAAAAAACTCACTAAGTTTTCCTCCACAGGAGGTGCCAAAAGAAGTTTTTAGTCTAGGTAGGATTCCGGGGATAGGCATACAAATAACTCCCCGTTATCTGGTTCTCACATTTTCAAACATAGAGGTTGTCAATTAGGGAACTTTAAAATCCTACAAGTCCAGTGTTCCAATCACCATAAGGCAGGGAGATACCCGTGAAGGGTCGAAGGCCGAGGTCTGGTTGTTCTGTGCGTCCCCCCTTGAGGCACCCACCTCTTGGACGGGATCCAACCCGTGACCCATTTCTTAGGCTGAAAATCTAAATGCCGCACTGTGACCGAGGTACCTAGTGACCAATTTTAGGACATCTACCCAGGTGGTGATTGTGGGCTGCAATTGCACCTAGATTGGATTTTGTGTGGCTATTGGGAAATATCGCCAGCTCTTTCGGGATATGCCCCCTCTACCCCTCATTATAACCAATTGTTTCATCCTTCACTAGTGTCTCAGCCGATGACTTCAGACCCCACTATTGAGTACTATTGGAAGGTCCAGTGTTATTTGAGAGGAAGGACGTTACGTCTTCTAGGACACGAGTATTTTCTTTCTTTTGATTCCCCCACGCAGACAAAACCCTCTTACCCACATATATGCTTCTTTCTCATTTATGTATGATGCACATCTGATTATAGTTTGACTTTGATATATATATTGTGTAAACATTCACAACAAAGACTCTTGTTTCTATATTTCTCTCACCACTTTGTACACACATTCACACAACTAGTCTGACATCATAGGGGAACCACAGAACCCCCGTTGTTCACGACGCTTGCTCAATATCCCTCCTATCTTAGGGGGAGTATCTGGTCGTACCCTCTCATCGGTACCTCCTTCACACACTCCTGTGAGTGCTACTATCTTAGGATCAACTTTGCTTGGTTCTACACTACTTGGGTCCAATTCCCAAGGTCATCCTTTCACTCGCTCTTCTTTACACAGAAGCGGGGGACGCACTTCCTCTTAAGGAGGGAGCACCAACCCACCTAGTCCCCATCAAGGGTCAGGTTCACAACACACTATGGCTGGAACTAATACTGCCACCCCACTACAGATGCCATATTTGGCCTCTCTCAACATACTGGATCTCACCAAGCTTACCAATGATCCTATATTGCATGACGCCACATGGCCTGCAATGCCAACAAAACTTCCTTTAGACATACCAAAGTTTGAAGGAAAGGCAGGGGATGATCCTGCCAACCACGTCATGACCTTTCATCTATGGTGTTCTTCCAATATAATCATGGATGATTCCATCAGACTGCGATTATTTCAATGCACACTTACTGGCCCATCAGCCAAATGGTATGTCGAAGAAAAATCAGGGTCCCATGGGACCTTTGAGTCATTGGACAAAGCATTTTTGACTTTCTTCCAATTACCCATCTACCATGACAACGGTCTAGAACTACTGTCTAAATTCAAACAAACCTCAGCCACCCACATCGCTGACCACATTCATGAGTGGCGTAGACGACGTAGTTTGTGTAAAGAAGAAACCACCAAGCAACAATGTCTTGACTGGTTTCTTAGATCCCTTGTCTCTCTACTTGGTAAAGATGTAGCTTCCACCTTCCCTCAATCTAAAGAGGAAGCTATTAATAAGGCTCAAAAATATGACCTCATCTACACATAGTTAGGGTACTTATACATGGTACTTCCTGATCTTCCAAAACCTGTGCCATTTGGCCAAGACAAACCTGGGATGTCTCATTCAGCAGACGAACTAATAGGTGCCACCACACACCATGTTTCACAACCCCAACTACCACCGATGTATGGGACACCTCAATACCTGCCCGCATATGGGGGCACTCCTTATTACCCCCCACCACCTTATCAACAACCATATCCTGTTGCTATACCTCCACCTATCAGTGGACCACCACAGGAACCTCCCATACATCCACCTCTTCCAGCCACTAGTGGTACTCCCTCAACATCAGCTTATAGTAATAGCGAAGGCGCTACACCTTCCTATGTACCTTATGGATCGGTACCACCAAAAAATCCATACTTCCCGTTTCCTGGTCCTCCACAACCCATGGCTCCCCCACATCCTCATGCGGGGGTCAATTTTGTTCAACCCTCTGCTGCTCAACAATACCAAAATTTTGAACAGTTGAACACAACCAACCCAACTCATCCTTTGAACAACGCCAAGAAGAAAGGAAGAAATAGGAATAACAACAACCTTGGTCAAGGCGAGAATCAACCCCCACAACACCAACCCACTGGGGGCAATCAGAACCAAGGGAACCAAAACCCCCAAGGGGGCAATAACAACAAACGCCCAGGGCGAAATAATGTTAAAACCATCCACCCTTGTGCTCTTTGTGGCGAGTTCGGTCATTACACTCACCATTGCCCCCAGATCGCTGATTTCAAAAGGTTGAAAGACTCGGGTAGTCTTCCCCATACCCCTGCACAAATTGCCCCTCAACAGGCACCACAACAATATGTGCAACAACCCCCTCCCGCCGTGCTGCAAAATCCTATCCCAAATCAAGGTGTGATAAACACCCAACAGGACACACAGTATCCCCCACCTCAGGTGGGCCAATACCATAACCCTAACAATCCAGTAGAGCGTACAATCCTCCTCACAAGTGAGGAAGAGATCCTTCTGCAAACGCACAATCGTCAGTATCACACGCCAGCTGAGTCTACTCCTATCTCTCCCGAGACAAACCCTACACTGACGAGACCCCCGTTGGTGATCCCTCGCCCTTCCACTGAACCACCATTACGCATCCCTCGCATCCCCTTGCGCAGGAATGTTCACAACCCACAGGCTAGGGCAGCTCATAATTATAGCTTGGTAGACGACTTAGCACAATCCCCGGCTGCCATGTCAGTCTTGGAAGTTCTCCAGACCTGTCCCACGCAACGGAAATCACTAATTTCCACCTTGGGGGCAGTCGACCCTGCCGATACTCGACTCATCACCTTCGATCTTGACAATAGCGAACCTCGGCTTCCCGTCTTAGTCGCTATTCAACTACCAGTAAAAATACGGAACATCACCATTCATCGGTGTATCATTGATGAAGGTGCATCTACATGCATCATGTCCAAAACAGTATGGCAGAAGCTTGGTTCCCTGAAACTCATACCCTCCACCATCACACTAAGATATTATGACGAACGACCATCATCTTCTGAAGGGCTCTTCCAAAATGTCCCCGTTGAACTCGGAGGAAAAACTATTCTCATTGACATCGAAGTTATCGATGCTCCACTCAATTACAATATCTTGTTTGGATGTAGCTACATGTATTCTATGAAGGCAGTGGCATCATCTGTCTTTCGCACAATCATGTTCCCCCACAACGGAAAGATTGTGACCATCGACCAAGTCTCCCATTATGAGCCAAATCCATCTGCCAATCTCGATAACATTCTTCCTCTCATTCATACCAACAAGGACACATATCCACTCATCGAGATGGGTCCTGGGATTTTCAAAGATCCATCCTTATTAGGGACATACCATGGAGCACCACCACTCCTTCCCCCTAATCAAGTTTGTGTCATCTCATCTGACGAAACTCACACGGAGGATGCTCGTCCTCCTCAGGAGGCTTCAGTCATTCCTGACGTCTCAATAGTCGCAGAAACACTCCCACAGGAGCCTCCTGCGCACTCGTCGACCCCTACGGTCCACGAATCCACATCCCCTCAGGGGAAAAATCCCATTTGGGAGACAGTTCCCCCACCCCTCACTCAAATTCCCTTCTTTTACCCACCACCAGGTATAGAATCTTTTCAGGTAGCCGCAACGCTCACACTACCCAATATGGTGTTAGCAATCCCAGTGTGGTATTTACATCCACCTGAGATGGTCCCTCGCCCATCCCTTCCCCCACAGGAAGGCCTCCCCATGACGATTCCCATCCTCACCCCCACTACCCCCATACTCCCTACCCCCCCTGCTACAGCTGGGGGCAGGAGAAAGAAGAAGGAGCCCACAACTCCACTTCCTCCACGCATCCCACCACCTTGCGCATTATGTGAGAAAGAGGGCCACCAAACCAAAAACTTCCCATCACTACCAGAATTACAGAATTTGATTCCCCTCAATCAAACTCCCACAAAACCCGTCACTACTGCTAGTCCTACTACCAATCAACCTTCCAGTAGTAAAGGGTTGAGGACTAAATTCGCATGTGCTATCTGTTCCGAGTATGGCCACTACACCCATCATTTCCCAGCACTACCACGCTTTTGGCAGACATTAGTGGTTGTACGCCAAAACATCTAGAACAACCCATGCCCTGCTACGTCCTCTTCAACTATCACTGACATTCGCTATGTCACCACTTCAGTCAACGAACGTATGAGATGCCCTTGCTCTCTCTGTGATTCATTAACTCACTTTACATACCAGTTTCCGATGATCCTCGCATACAGGCAACGTCAATTGGCCTTGCGTCACCAACCCGCAGTGGCGGTAATTGACATTACCTCACCACTCGAGGATTTTCATGTCATTTCGCCTGAACCTGAGGCACTCCCAACGCCTCCATGGTTCTTACATGACGTCTCTGAGGATTTACCCTGCAACCCACCCAACTCTCCTGCTCATTCCCCTATGGAGATTCTCCACCCAACCTCCACGGGTACTCCTCAGTACTTCAACATATGGTTTATGTCGAGTGAACCCTCATCATCTCCTAGCATTACCCCCTCTGTTTCTTCAAAAGGGGGAAATCACACTATCACCAAGATCACTTCTCACGATCCCTTATATTCCCATCGTTTCCAATGCGATGAAGAAATATTGGAAGAGCTACAACGCCCAGACTCTCCCTAGGATGCACTACACCATCGTGCACTCTTCCTTCCACAGGAAGCCCTCATGCCTCCTAACCAAAACCCCGTTTACGCGGTTGAGACCAAAGATTTTATCCCGTTCGGGCCTATCGATTGGTTCAACAATCCCAGTAAGAGTAAGAAGGCCCTTGTTCTCGCCGAACTTGTCACGGCCCTTCCCTCTGACATCACCAGTGCCCCCGTCAATACCGACTTTCCTGACGAACATCTCTTTTACATCGCTTTCGATGATCCTTGGTATGGCGACCTTCTCATCTACTTACGAACTCAAAAGTTTGGTAACCATCTATCACGAGATGATCGTCGATGTATTCGCCATCAGGCCCCCCGCTATCTCCTCATTGGAGACATCCTATATCGACAGGGCATCGACACCATTCTTCGTCATTGCCTGACTATTGACGAGGCCGACAGAGTCTTAAACGACTGCCACAGTGGCGCTTGTGGGGGCCATCTTTTAGGTATATCCACAGCTCAGAAGATTATCCGAGCCAGTTACTTTTGGCTCACCTTATTTCACGATTGCATTCATTCCGTGAAACGATGTGAGCAATGTCAGCTCTACGCCAACAAAGCCCGAGCTCCCCCCACTCTTCTTCACCTTGTCATTACTGCAGGCCCTTTTTGCAAATGGGGCATCGACTTTATGACTTGTAATCCTCCCTCCAGCAATGGTCACAAATACATTGTTGTTGTCGTTGATTACTTCACCAAATGGGCCGAAGCTATGCCTACCTTCAACAACACCGCTGACACTGCAGCGCGTTTTTTCTTTAACCACGTTATATCCCATTTTGGAGTACCACTCCAACTAGTTTCCGACCATGGGAAACACTTCGAGAATGATATCTTCGTCGAACTCTCGTCTCGGTTAGGCTTCTCTCATGAGTTTGCCTCACCATATTACCCTTAGTCAAACGGACAGGTCGAGGCAGTGAACAAATTCCTCAAGACCATGTTACAGCGCACGGTGAATAAACATAAAACCAATTGGCATCATATGTTATTTTCTACGCTATGGGCTTATCGAATGGAAGTAAAGACCGCTATAGGTTTCACTCCATTTCATTTAGTCCATGGGGTCGAGGCAACTCTTCCCATCGAGTGTGAAATTCCTACCTTACGCACCGCAATTGAGCTATT
Source organism: Picea engelmannii (assembly GCA_009831015.1). Taxonomy (NCBI): domain Eukaryota; kingdom Viridiplantae; phylum Streptophyta; class Pinopsida; order Pinales; family Pinaceae; genus Picea; species Picea engelmannii. Next base: position 134,377 of record ML777863.1, read on the forward strand.
ACCTGACACTGCTCCAATGGAGCAGCGCTTGCTGAACTTGAAGTCGCTGGATGAAGATTGTCGATCTTCATTACAGAACAACGAGGCAGCTAAAAAATGATCCAAGGCTACCTTTGATCGCCATGCAACCTTCGATCATTTCGCGAAGGCGACCTCGTCCTGGCCTATGATATCACCCATGATACCTTTGGCCATGGCAAGTTCGAATCACTTTGGCATGGCCCTTATATTATCCAACATTGCCTCACCAAAGGCGCATACATCCTGGCCTCCCCCAAAGGCCTCTCGATCAAGGAACCCGTCAATGGGTTATACCTCAAGAAATTTTATGCTTAGAAGTAGTCACCCTACTTTAGGTTATTATTTCTTCTTTTTAGTGTTTTTAATATTTTTTCTCCTACCCTCTTGTCTAAACTATCCTTTGTGCTATTGACAGATGCTTCCTCCGCCAGCTTACCACATCAGTTACACCGACGGCACCAGCCGTTGGACACAAAATCTCGCTTCGGCTGCTTGGGCTCTCTACACCCCCTCACACGAAATGCTACATTCAAGTGGCATATGTTTGGGGCTAGCAACCAACAACCAGGCCAAATACACTGCGGTCATTGGCCTCCTGGCCGACGCCCAGCGTCATCATATTCGCCACCTTAGCATCTTCCTCGACTCTCAACTAGTCGTTCTCCAGATCAACAATGTTTACCGTGTACGCGATCCGTGCCTCTTTTGCAAATACCTGCACGTTAGATTATTATCTCGACATTTTTATTCCATTACATTTACACATATTCCAAGACAATTGAATCAAACAACAGATGAAATAGCTAACACAGTGTTAGATTGGCATATATCACATCAAGCTACACATACATAGAACATCTCATACATCCTGTGACAGCATATAGATAAAATAGACATCATCATCATAAAAAAAAAACACATGTAGATATCCTCAGGATAATGTATACTCATATATATATAAAGGCCTCCCCGACCATCCGAATGTTTACATACAAAAATACATCTGCCTGCAGGCCAGTGCCACACCTCGGTACAAAAAATCGGCTCACCAGCCTATATACAATCAAAAAGGTCTACATCATACATCAGGGTGCCTCTATCGCACCCCCACCTGCTCCTCCCTCAGGAGGAGGTGGTGGCCCACCCCCACCTGCCCCAGGCGGTGGTGGTGGAACACCCACAGGACCCTCCTGCCCCGGCGGCCGACGTCCACTCGTCATCACGGCAAGCACAGATGCTCGTCGTACTATACTCCTCCATGGTGGCGGTACAACTATACACTGCTCCAGGAACCCCTCGTCTTGGATGCGGATCCACATTCCCTCAGGCACATCCTGTAACACCGTCTCCAGACGATGGCGTATATCATCAAAATCTACTCCGGTTGCCGCCGGACGAGCGTGTTATGGCCCCGCACCAGGGTCATCAAACCGGCGCCTCCTCGCTGCCCTCTCGGGCTCTGCTGGTCGCCCCGCGGCCTCATCCTGCTGATGCATCTCTCCACGTAGCAATCTCTCCGGCTCTCGCTGAACCGGTACTCTCTGCAACTCCACCTCGCGCCCATGAGGTGCCACATCTGCACAGGCAACAAACAAACAAACAAAAGATCGTATCAGCGTCTATATCACATACATATGAACCGATATCTCAAACGATCATATAAATCAAACACATACACAACATACCTCGATGATCAAAAACCTCCCCAGGAGGCAACACCATGTCCGGGTCCCCCCGGAAGTCAACCCCAGCATAGGGGTATCGAAGTATCACTTGCGGCATCTGCCACCATATCTATTCCGCCTACACTGTAAAATAATGGCCACCTTCGCCACCACCGTGGCGAACCAAAACTGAAGACCACCACCTCAATCGCGGCTCTCGTGCCCCAGGCGCCTCTAGTAGAACTCTCGGGCGCAGCATCGACACCCTCTCTAAAAACCAGGCTACTAGGATCGAGCCGAAAGCAAACTCTCTTGTACCTGTGGATCGACAACAGTCCAACTGCGTGATCATCCGCGCATGCAGCGTAAGCCCCCATGTGAACCGCTCACGGCCCACCACCACCCTCTCCAGCACCAGCAGCTGGCCACCACTAATCCGTTGGGTCGCCAGTGACCCATACACATGAACAATCATCACCGCTATGCAACGATGCGCCAGGGAATCTATACCACTAACACTCACTACAGTCCCAGACATGTAGTTCTCGCCTGAGCAATATCGCTCAGCGATCATCACCAGGGTTGTATCCCTCGGCAGCACAGGCTCTGCCGGTAGGGGCGTACCTCGAAAGGGGAGCCCAGTCAAAAAATACACATCCTCCACCGCAGTGAAGGGGATCTGCTCTCCTCGCACGAGGAAGCAGTGCAACTCCGGACTCCACATTTGGAGCAAGAACTGCAGTAAGTACTCCTATGCCCGTATCAACGGGCACTCAAAAAACTTTAGCAACCCACAGGTGGCTAAAGTCGCTCGCACCGCAGGCCCTGCATTGGACACAGCATCACGTAACTGGGACCAGTCTCGGTCATGCCACCGCACATCCATAGTCACTGCTGGCCACCTGCACACAACACAGATTCCTATATCATCTTATGCAACCATCCAATGCATCAAAAAGAATCATTTTTTACCCTTCAACCTTGCCTCATCAGGCGCGGTTTTTTCACCCACAGGCGGGCACATATGTGCGCCTGTTCACTACACAGGCGCGCATATATGCGCACCTGTTCATTACACAGATGTGCTCTTGAGTGCGCCTGTCCAACTTACAGCCACACTCAAGAGCGTGACTGTCCACCTCACAGGCGTGCACTAATGCGCGACTGTCCACCTCATAGGCGCGTCCCTAGGGCGTGCCTTAAATTCCCCCTCACGCACACCCATGCGCGTCTATTCGGTGGACAGACGCGCACGTATGTGCGCCTTTCACTGAATCACACGTGCATGTGGGCCCACATCCTATAAAAAATCCCCTCAAACCCCCTGTACGGCCCCCCGTACCTACCCTGCCCAAAAATTGGAAACCTATTTCTATGCAGGATGATCAGACCACTAACCTGATACTCGCACACCGTCAATCGGATACCTCATGCTCCCTGAAACTCCAAATCTCCTTTGCAATCTGCTCGTCCAGTCACTGTAGCAGCAGGTACAAATGAGGTGGCAATGTGGGCCCTACAGCTATATATAGGCCTTTTGCCCAACTTCCACTCACCATTTCAGGAGCCCAAGGTGTCCATTTTTCAAACCATCTTCAGCCACGGGATCAGCATCCCGCCGCCTACATCACGGTCGTCCTGGGGTCACTTTTTGTCCTAGGCCCCCGGGGCGCCCTTTTTTTCATATCATGGTCAGGTACGCACGCGCATAGTCACATTTGTCAAATACATGCTCATATCTTAAATTCTCTTCAGATATAGTTCACTTTGGGTATTTGGTTGTTATGTGCGCAGGTACTTTCTCATCAGTCACCGACATCATCCCTTCAGGTATATATATTCAGTACTGGCATGTAGTCTCCCCCGTTGTATTGCATTTCCATTTCCAGTCACACCCTCTAATATTTTCCTTTAGGATCCTCATTCCCGGCTCTGCAGTACTCACACCTCCATTTGCATCTTCGGTACTGTTACCCGGTAGCTCTCTTATCCACATGAGTTGTCCCATTCATAGCACCTTTTGGCACTTTTGACACTCATGTTGTTCTTCATTACCCTTTAGGGATGGGAGTCCCGATAGTCTTGCATCATGTTGCGCATCAACCACATACTTTTTCTCCTCATTTTGCTAGCTTCCCATATGGACTCCCAGATCATCTCTTTATGGTTCTATTCTTTTTACCTGCACCTCCGCAGGATCATGAACCCTCCATTTCATCCACCATCAGTTTGCCCATCTGCGAACCTACCTTCATCTCACCTACCTCATACAAAAACTCACCAATGGGGCCCCCACCCTTCATCTATTTTCCAAGAAATTTCTGCCCTCCCTGGGGCACTCATTTCACACTGGGGCACCCGTTTCTGTATTTGTACATTTTTCCCAACTTATTCATTATTTATTGTACAAATGCCTTTATTTCCAGCCTTCACATTTTGGGTGCAAACAGTCTTCTTAACGCTTCTCAGTCCATCATATTCTTCTCAGGTGACCACAGGACTTCTGATGATATCAGGGTTGGAGAGCTCTGTCTGCTTGACTGGTACAAGGAATTCAGCTGACCATTCCTTGGTTATCTCCTTCATGTCTTCATCAGTTAATTTATAGTACGACTGCATCTCCTCCTTGCTTTCATCCTTGCACACAATGATGTAAATGAAGTTCCTATCTGCATGGAACTTTTCTATTGGCCTGTAAGTATGCAAGGTATTCAAATCCATTCAAGGGAATGACTCAATGTCTCATGTGAGTTGTAAGTAGTAAGTGTGGAAGACAGCATTCGATTGCCACTGCTTCACCATATCGCTTGAATACCATAAGGTGGTGAACCTCACAGCTAGTGGTTCGGATGGCTTGACTTCAAGGAAGGTCACTCCCTCTGGCATCTCCCAAGTGACAAAGACAAAGAGAATAAAAAACCAGCTGAAGTGAAACTCATAGACCTGGTCCTGCGCTTCATGACAATCCTGCTCCAACTGGTTGACAAGATAGCTCGACTAGTTCATCTGCATCCCTTCAACACACTTTTCTGTGAGGTTGATGACAAACCTCGTGACTTGCATTGGTTTGTTCTTCCTAAAGAGCTTAACAACGATAAAATGACAAGCTAGGAGCACTACGCCATCTTGGATGGAGGCTACCTTGTAGCCCTGCTTCCCCTTCTCCACATCGATGTAGGTGTCCTTTATTCACTGCGCTAAGGTGCGATTTGCAGCCTTCCCTGGGTATAATTTCTAAGGGTCCGGTCCCTGTATGCTTAATCCAGTGATCATGTGGATCAACGCTAGATCCACAATCATGTGCCAATCTAACCATAAATAACCTCCATGGTAGCATGAGAGGAGGAGTTTAACGCATGTGTTAACCTCTTGATGTCTGATGAAGTGGGGTATCTTCATCACGTTGAGGATGGTGGACCTCACAATCTCCTTATTCCATGGTTGGGGGACTATCTTCGCCTTCTTCCCATTGTATTTTTCAAGTACTTATGATGTGCGAGAAACGCATAATTCTTCCTATATCCTAGGTTAAAGTCATTGATCTTGAGCTCAAGGATCGGTCCTAGCTTCATTCCAACTGAGCATATCCCCTTCGGGAAGTATGCAGTGATGAGGGTGTATTCAAAATCTCTTGGGACGCTGTCATGACTAACTCTGCCATCCAGAGGTGGGATGTAGTCGGGCAAGACCGACGGGATAAGCTTCACATTCTCTAGGTCATCACGGTGCTTGCTTCTTTTCTCTGTCATGGTTCAGGATGGCCCATATCGACGTGTAGTCGATGGGGATGCTTCCAATCCTCTCGTTGATGAGGCCTGTACTCCTGCAGACATGACCTTCTCAGCCATAAGGTCTATTAGGATCTCCTCCACATACTTCTCTACTACGATGCATTCACCTGACATACACGCTCGAGATCAGATATCTTAGGTAGGCGGACAAACACTCAAGGTAAGCAAAATGGGTGGCAAGGTCTCAATAAGGACAACGTGATAGCAATTAGTTCTCTATGGGATCGGATAATCACAGTTTGCAAAAGTGTCCCCGGTAATATATTCAACGGATTAAATAGAAAATGTCGTAATGGATTCCTCCAACGGGAAAGAATGCCTCAATCCATCTGTTATGGCATGGTCCAAACAGTCCAATGAGGATCTTTCCGACAATAACTGTGTTTCTAGCCATTCTGGGGCATAGTTCTAATGGTCGGAATGCCTCCAATGGTCATATTGCTTCGTTTTGGTGAAGTTCCAATCTACTTTGTTCTGCTATTCCAACGAGGTTCAAGTTCTGCAATCTTTCTTTCTACGAAGTCTTCTCTGGAACCTTGTGCAATTTTTCTAGATTTTCTTTCTTTTTACTAAGCTTTCTTGCCTTCTTTCCTATGATCTGATTCGTTGGATTCCTCTTTCCATTTTTATTCTTATCTTCTCTTAGCATAGAAAATTTGCACTACTAAGGGTATTTCAAAGGGTTTAAGTGGAATACCTCTTCTCTTATTACTTCAGGGGTAGGTTATCTTCTCTCCTATATGGATAGGTTCTTTAAGCCTTCTTGTGTTCTTTCAACCTCAACAACTAGTTCTATAGCCATTAGTTGCTTCGACTTGTCCTCCTATTCTTCTATTAAGTGCTCTATTCTCCTAGCCATGAAATCCCTTAATTCTTGCCTTTTCTGTTCTATAACTTCCTCTTCTTCTTTCCTTCGGATCTGATATTTCTCAATCCAAGTCCTTCCTAACAAAAGTGAAAAAGGAGTGTTGTTCTCAACAAACTTAACGACCTCAAATTCTTTTTCCGTCGATGCTCCATGAGAAACCATAGGTACATGAGTGAGTCTTCCACATAGGGTTATCATCTTTCCTTTAAATAATCCTATCCCTCATAATGAAGGAATCATAGCAGGCTATCCCAAAAATTCTCGAGTACTTCTTGTCATGATATTTGCATGTGTTTATGCATCCAATACACAGTCTATGTCAAAGTCTCCTATTCTTGTTTTTATGCACTCCTTCTCTTTTAATATCTCTGGCAAACTGATGTCTTTGTGATCATTCATTGTTTCTTTCATCTGGAATAATATAGTCTCTTATGCTTTCTGGTGTTCTAGCATATCCTTAGTCCCTTGACCTTTCTCATGGTTTGCTTGTCCCATATTCATCTTTTCGACATTAGCAATCATTCTAGGGAAGTCCAAAACTTCATGTCCAGTAGCTTTACAACAAAGACAAATAGGACCTCTACCAGGGCATTCCTTAGAAATATGTCCCGGTCTTATACAACTATAATAAAGAGTCAATCCTATATTTCTCTTAAACTATCCCCAACATTTCCTGTACTACGCACTAGGATCACAGTGATGAGCCTGCAATTTTTTTTTTCTAGGATCTTACATCTACTTGTTAGTCCAAAAATTCTTTCTATGCATAGAAATAACATATCTTTCACTATTTCTATCAGATCTATTCATATCACATCTTCTTTATTCTAGTTGTGCCCTAGTTTTCAGACTAGGAAAAAATCTATCAAACATACCTAGATCCATTCTTTCAAAACAAAAATTTCCACTTATCTTACCTTTATCAGAGCACAAAGCTTTAAGATATTACCTCTTTTCGTCAGATCTGATTCCCTTCTTAGCACAAAGCTTCACAATACAAGTAAAATACTGCGCACCACAACAGGAGATCTACGCATCAAGATTTCTCTTTTCTTCAGTTCCCAACAATCACAGTTTTAGGTCCCAGCAACGGAACCATTTGTTGGAACAAGGGAATACCTAAGGTTTAATGCTTCAACAATGCACCAAAAAAACCCTAACTACTGGCCCTTTTGGCAACACATGCGAAGAAGATGAAGTCTCACCCAAGGTAGAGGCAGGGGGGGTTGCAGGACTCAAGTGTCTACAACCTAGATGGGACACAGATCTATGATCACAATACTTAACAGAGAACTTAGCAAATAATAATCATTAGTATTTAACCCCTTTATTCACATCGCAGGTTAAAACCCTAGTTACAGAATATCGTAGTATTAATCTAGGTCTAGGCACATCTAACCATTCAACACATAGAATCAAAGTAGATCTAGAATTTATTTAGACCATGAGCACCAAAACTTCATAGGTCTATCTATCATAACAGTGCACTAAGAAAATACAAGAACAATATAGAATGAATCACATAACACAAGATATACGTGGTTCACCCCAGTTTGGGGCTACGTCCACCAACTCTTCTTCTTCTTTATTAGCTTCTTCCAATCTTCTTACATGCACAGAGCCACAAAGCCAACTCCGCATAGGAGAGGAGATCTGCGCACACCTCACCAGATCCTCCTTCCCCAAGATTGGCATATCACAGAGCCTTCTTACAATCACTTGCACTTAGCTCTGCAAATTCTCAACACATAGTATGCACAAAGCCTTTTTACAATTATTACAAGACTTGCACTTAGCAAAATCCCCTACATATATTGCACAAAGCCAACTTAGATCTCTTCCTTTTTTTTCATACATCACCTAGCTACTTATCTATACATTACAAAAGGGGCCTAAACATAGGAAAACCTATGGGCTGACATCCCATACTTGTTACATAAACCCTAAAACCCAAAAAGCCCGCAAAAGGGGGAAATATCTCGCAATCTCCTCTTCCCCTGGGTGCTTCTTCTTCGACCATCCTGTCGAAGTCCCAAAAATGGTCAAACACGACCAAGGTTCTGCAAAACTTGGTCGAGGGCCAACAAAGCCTTACAGATGGGTACCCTGCCCCATCTCCTCATTAACTCTTGAGTATGCCCTTCCAACTACCATCCTGACTGGTAATTCATTTATGGGTCAGAGGATTGTTGAGAAATTACACCCAATAGGTAATTGATCCATGTGGATATTGGTGGCCACCCACCTTTTCCAATTGGCTCAAAACTGTTTTCTGGCAATTTTGGTAATTTACTATTTTTATCAGTTTTCACTTTCGAAGCCGGTTTAAGGCCCTAAACGATGTTTTTTGGGAAAATAGGTTTGAAATATGAAATTTCCTTTGATATTTTGACTAAAATGAATCTCCTCGACGATACCTTTCCAACAGGCTATCATACTCCTAAAATGGAGATTGTATGCAAAAGTTACGACCCTGGGAAGTTGATGTACTAACTTACCCAAACGGGGCCCACATGACTTTTGGCGCTTCATCTCCTAGGGTTAGGTTTTTGGATGTGTAGGGTTTTTGGAATTCATTCTTATTGTAAAAAGGCCTTCAGACCCTCATTGTAATCATATTATTGCGAATGAGCGCAACTGTCACATCTCTTCTCAGAGATAAGCCGCCACCCTTCTAGCAAGCTTGTTTCCGCTGCATTTTACAGTTTCAACTTATTTCATTATTGAATAGAAAACCAATTTTACTGTATCTCTATTATTTTGTGTTAAGCACTTGTTAATAATCTGTATTCATTTCGTTCTACTCATAAAATATGTATCAGTGGTATCAGAGCAGTCTACTCCTTGTCGTCTTAATGCATGTCCCCAATAAGGTCAGAGTACAAAGAGTTGGGTCTTGAGCTTGTTTCTCTTGAGGAAAAAAGATCTGGCATGCCCAAGCGACCTCTCATATTAGGATAAAATAAATATGACGGTACAAGAGATCCTTTCAAATTTTCGATCGAGAAATCCCTCACGCAACAGAGGAGCGAGATGATGGATAGTTTCGCACAAATCCTTCGGCGACTACCAACATGCAACACATCTTATTCGAGCGCAGGTGCCGACACCTTCAAGGTACAAATAAACTTCAATATTCCTATATTTGAAGTTCAGATAGACACAAATGTTGTAGGAAAGTGGTTGAATCTTCTAGAAGGGTATTTTTCTGTCCATAACTTTTCGAATAGAGAAAATATTACTTTTGTAATCCTAAAAGTCGTTCCCCATGTCAAAGATTGGTGGGAAACTTTCTGTGAGCAAAAGGAAATAGAGGAACCCTCATTATTTAAAGTCACAGCCACCTGGGAATCCTTCGGGGATTCTATTAAGGAACAATACTACCTTGTCGGAAGTTATGACGAATTGTATACCAAATGGACCACACTACAACAAGAAAGAGACCAAGTAGTGCTATATTTCACAAATATCTTCCATACCTTGCGCACCAAGATGGATATCAAATATTTAGAGTGACATCTGGTGCTCAAGTATCATGGTGCTCTGCATAGATACATCCAAACCGAAATGGAATTTCTGAACATCTCATCCTTGGGCGTGACCTACTGATATGCCGTCAAAATGGAGCAGAAGCTCAAACAAAAGACGCGACAATTTGGGCCTGGAAACCCCTCACAACAAAAGCCAGGAAAGGGTGGCCCCAACCCATATACCAAAAGATAGAGAAAATATGGACAGTATCAGGACAACCAATCCAAGCCACAAGCAAAGGACACCATAAAGACATAGAAAGATATCGGGAAGTGGTGCGACTTCCATAAGAGCCCTTGGAATAACACTTCTGATTGTCGCTCAAAGTAATCGCTGGTGGTCAAAGTGAAAGAATCTGAATCATATGTGGATTCTAACTCTGATATAGAACCAGAAAGGGGAAGATGAATCATTGATGTGGAACCCAGTGCCACTGTTGATTCCACCAAGCTCCAACCTGGTGAACCAGACGAGCCAAAAGAAGGAGAGTGCCTCTTCCATTCACAAATGTGGGTAAAAGGAACCCCATTGCACTTCATCGTTGAGAGCGGTAGCCAGAAGAATCTCATCTCAGCAGAGGTCATCAAGTGACTAGCCCTTCTGACAATGTCGCACCCACAACCCTACACCATTGGATGGATTTGCCAAGGAAGTGATCTCCATGTCAGCCATCAGTGCCAACTGTCGTACGACATCAAGCCCTTCAAAGATGAGGTATTGTGTGATGTTTCTCCTCTCAAAGTTTGTGATGTTCTTTTGGGCCAACCTTATTTATGGAAACGTCATGTTTTATATGAGTCTAGGCCTTGTAGTGTTATTATTACTTTGAACATGAAATTGTACAGGATACCCGAAGCAGTCCCACCTAGTGCTATTTCCTTGATCTCTGCTAAAAAATTCAGGAAGGTCATCTCTCAGACAGGGAATTTTGTCTTCTTCATGATTTTATCTTAGAATAAGTGAAAAATCATAGCCACATCCAAGGTTTTTGCGATCGACCTCTCCACACAGCAGAAGCAAGTAGATAAGGTCGTGGAAGAACACTTGGATATATTCTCCTCATCTACCGGGGTACCTCTTCACTGCCAGGTCAAGCACCCCATCAATCTGACCCCTGATGCCCTACTTCCCAATGGTCTAGTCTATCACCACTCTCTATTAGAGAATGAGGACATCAAGAGGAAAATCCAAGAACTACTCCACAAGGGGCACATCTGTCCCAACTCATCACCTTGCAGGAGCCCAATCGTTCTAGTATAGAAGAAATATGGAACATGGTGACTCTGCATTGATTACCGGGCTCTGAATAAAATCACAGTTAGAAACCAATACCCGATTACCCGAATAAACGACCTCCTTGATCAACTCATGGGGCCCAAATACTTCAGTAAGATTGATCTGAAGTCTGGCTACCACCAGGTCCGGATAGAACAGACAGATGTATGGAAGACAACGTTCAAGTCAAAGGAAGGCATTTTTGAATGGTTGGTCATGCCATTTGGTTTGACAAATGCTCCGGCCACTTTCATGAGAAAGATGGACAATATCCTACGACCATTCACCAATACTTTTGTAGTGGTGTCTCTGGATGACATTCTCATTTACAGAAAGACTTAGGCCGAACACTTGCAGCATATTCAACAGGTTTTGCACACCCTGTGCCAGCATAAGCTATACGCCAACTTGGAAAAATGCTCCTTCAGCATGGACAGGGTCCATTACCTGGGCTACATCATTGATCAACATGGTGTACATGTGGATCTAACCAAGATCCAAGTCATCCGTGACTAGCCATCTCCAACCACACTCACTGAGATTCAGAGCTTCTTGGGCCTTACCAATTTCTATCGTAGGTTCGTGTTAGGATTCTCCCATATTACATGGGCCCTCAGCCAAATAAACAGGGGTGATGGTAATGTGAAATTTGTGTGGGGTTGATCCCAACAACAAGTGTTCGATGACTTGAAGCAGTGCTTACGCTCAACCCCAATACTTTCACTACCAGACCTGCAACAACCCTTTGAGATTGAGATAGATGTTTCAAAATATGCTATGGGCATCATTCTCACTCAGCACAACCACCCCATGACCTATCATAGTGAGACACTATTCAATTTTGTCTGTAAGTACCCTACTTATGACAAAGAAATACACTCCATTGTGCAAGTCTGTCATCATTGGAGACATTACATTATTGGGAAGGAGATAGTCATCCACAGTGATCATAAGCCACTGCAGTTCATGTAGACACAAGGAAGATTACAGAATGAACGCCATCAAAAGTGGTCGACATACTTGCAACAATTCCACCTCAACATCAAGTATAAAACAAGAAGCACCAATCGCATTGTCGATTATCTCAGTAGACCGCCATTCGCGACACTCACCACGGTGCTAGACTCTTGTATCCATGAGACCTATGGATGGCACCAACTCTATGAGATAGACCCAGACTTCACCACCCCTACCAAATGTTGGGTACAAATGTAATTGTCGATAATTTCCATCTTCAGGATGGGTCGCTGTGTTGCATGGGCCATATCTGTGTTCCATCAAGAGAGCGAGCGAATCTTATCTGGGAATCCCACTATAGTCAGGTGGCAGCACACTTCGGCATCGAAAATACAGTGGTGATGCTACAGAAACATTTCTACTGGCCGAAACTTCGATAGGAGGTCAACAAGTATATCAGGTCCTGCACTTCCTACGTTATTTCCAAACCAATCACTAAGAAACAGGGCCTGCACACCCCTCTTCCTACTCCTGATAGTCCATGGGAATCCATCTCAATAGACTACATGTAGGGCCTCCCATCCACCAAGCGGGGAAATGACTATGTTTTTGTGGTTGTTGATCACTTTTCTAAGATGGCGATTCTAGTTTCCTGTAAGAAGAGCTTCGAAGTGGCCTCTGCTATACATTTTGGAATCCCACAAACCATTATCTCATATCGGGATAGTCAATTTCTTAGCACATTCCGGTCGAGCCTATGGTCACTGTTGGACACCAATCTCACCAAATGCACGACCTTCCCCCCCTATATAGCTAGCCAAACTGAGGTCGTAAATTGAATGATTGTGCATATCCTTCACATGTATAATTCAAAGCACCCTCTCACATGGGATGAGAGCCTTCCCTATATCTAACATAGATACAACCGAGCCCTACATAGCTCAACTGGCCATAGCCCCTTTCAGGTGGGGTTGGGATTCCAACCATTGGGTCCCATACATGTTGCACTTCCCCTTGCGGTCACCTCGAACAACTCATCTCCTGCTCCAACTGAAGCTAACAAATCCACCCGGTTCATTGAACGAATCAATCACATCCACCAATAGGTTTAGGATATCCTACAGAAGTCCAAGGACAAGTACAAACAATGCCATGATCAACAACGGGTGCCACATAAGTTTCAGGTGGGCGACAAAGTTTGGTTTCACCTGCATAAAGAACGCCTAAAATGACCCCACTGGAAGCTTTTTCCACTCTGTTATGGGTCATACACCATCACTAAGGTTGTGGGGGATAATTCTTTTCAGCTGAACATTCATTCTTTCCTTGGCCTGCACCCAATGTTCAACGTGGATCTCGTTTACCCTTATTTCCCCCCATTATTTGACACCTCAGAAGTAACAGAACAACTGACACCAACAGAGATCAACCCCAACTGCATACAACAGGAATCCAATGATAAAATTATGGACACACGTATCAAGGGCACTCGACAACAAAGTATCGAACTTTATCTAGTCGTCAAAGCAAGGCAACTCTTAGACCAAGGCAAGTGGCTCATCGGGGGCCAAATTCAGCAGAAATTTCCTCATATGATGGGGGACCTCAAGGAAATGGATACCATTTATTCCTAAGGAGGGAGGATTGATCTAGGTGGATATCGGTGGTCACCCATCTTTTCCAACTGGCTCAAAACAATTTTCTGGCAATTTTGGTAATTTACTATTTTTAGCAGTTTTCACTTCCGGAGCCATTTTGAGGCCCTAAACGATGTTTTTTGGGGAAACAGGTTTGCAATAACCACATACCAGTCAATAATATGATTAGAATCATTTACATACTTCTTTAATAAAGAAACATGGAAAACATTATGTCCCTTCACTGTGGGGGGAAGTGCTAGCCAATAGTCTACTGGTCCCACTCTATCCAAAAATTCAAAGGGTCTACAATACCGAGGTGCCAGCTTGGCACAAGCTCCCATCCTCAAAGATATTTTCCTAGGTCTAACTCATAGATACACATGATCCCCTGCTTTGAACTCTCTAGGATTCCTTTTCATGTTTGCATAGCTCTTTTGTCTATCATGGGCTATCTTAAGATTTTGTCTGATTTGAATTACTTGATGTTTCATTTCCTTTAGAATATCTGGTCTGATTGTAACTCTATCTACTAGATTGTTCCAATTGATTGGAATGTTAGATTGTCTTCCATAGAGGGATTCAGAAGGGCTCATTTTTAATGACTCTTGATAGCCATTGTTGTAGGAAAATTCTACCAGTGGTAGGTAGTCCTCCCACTTCTTGGGTTGATGCATTACATGCATCCTCAACATGTCTTCTAACACTTGGTTTACCCTCTCTATCTGCCCATCATTTTGAGGGTGATAGGATCTACTAAAGAGCAATTTTGTTTCAAAACCAACAAACAAATATTTCGAAAAGTTTGAAGTAAATTTTGTATCTCTGTTGGATATAATTTCCTTAGGCATGCCATACAGTATAAATATTTCTTTCATGAAAATGCTAGCAATATCTATTTCCTTGCAAGTTGACTTGACAGGTATGAAGTGAGCAAGCTTTCTTAGTTTTTCCACAACTACCATGTTGGCATCGTTCTGTTTGGTTAATCTTGATAATCCTATGATGAAATCCATGGAGATGGTTTCCCATTTCTATTCAGGAATTGGTAGGGGCTGCAACAACCCTTCTAGGTGTCAGTGCCCTACCTTGACTTGCTGACATTATAGACACTTAGCTAAGTAATCAACTATGTCCTTTTTTAGTCTGGGCCAATAAAATAGTTTCCCAGTGGACGTGATCATTTTCTGATAACCAGGATGATCGGTATATGGTCTTTTGTGTAGTTCATCCCTTATGAACATCTTCAAGTCATTACAATTTGGAATATACAATCTTCCCTTGTAAGTCAACAGGCCATCGTTAAGCATCTGATAGCCTTCATACTTCAGCCATGTGGGCTCTTTCTTTAGGTATGATGTCACGGTATCGAAAAATGCATCTATTTATTGTGCAGTTTTGACCCTCTCTTTGATGTCTGATTCACTGGCGCTTACAGATGCCAAGTGAACTACTTTCATACTTCTACTAAGGGCATCAACCACCCTATTCTCATTTCCTTTGATATGTTTTATTTCAAAATCAAAATCACTAAGGAGATCCATCCACCTAGCTTGTATCACATTGAGTTTTTGTTGGTCAAACAAATATCTCAAGCCACTATGGTTTGTCATAAGTACAAATATTATACCTAAGAGGTAATTCCTCCACATTTTTAAAGCATGCACTATGGCAGGCAATTCCATATCACGGGTCACATAATTGACTTCATTCTCATTCAATTTTCTAGATTCGTAGAAAATCACGTGTCCTTCTTGCATAAGGAATCCTCCGAGCCCTTCCTTACAGGCATCTGTACACACAAGGAATTCCTTGTTTGGGTCTGTAATCTTCAATACAAGCACATTGGTTAGAAGGTGTTTCATCTCTTGAAATCTTTCTTCACATTTTGATGTTCAAATGAATTTAACCCCCTTTTTCCAAAGGGAGGTGATTGGGAAACCAATATTGGAGAATCCCCTTATGAATCTCCTATAGTATCCTACTAGGCCCATAAAGGATCTGATATCAGATACATCCTTTGGGGTAGGCCAATCCATGATGGTTTTAATCTTGTCAGGATCAACTGCCACTCCTTCTTTAGAAATAACATGGCCTAAGTAATGGACTTGTTTCTGAAAAAAGTCACACTTACTAAGCTTGGCATAGAGCTGATGTTCTCTTAGTACTTGGAGTACTAGCTTGAGACGTTCTTCATGTTCTTCCCTATTCTTGGAATAGATTAGGATGTCATCAATGAAAACCAACACAAAAATATCCAAGAACTTTTTTAATACGTTATTCATTAAGCACATAAAAGTGGTTGGTGCATTGGTAAGCCCAAATGGCACCACCACAAATTCATAGTGACCATATCTTGTCCTAAATGTTGTCTTCTAGATGTCTTCATATTTAATTCAAACCTCAAATCAATCTTGGAGAATATTGTAGCACCCATTAATTGGTCAAACAAGTCATCAATCCTTAGTAAGGGATACTTATTCTTGATGGTCATCTTATTGAGTTTTCTATAATCTATCCACAGTCTGAGTGTACCATCTTTAATTTTCACAAAAAAGGTTAGTTCTCCCCATGGAGGCACACTAGGTTGAATGTAGCATTTTCCCCACATCTCCTTCAACTATAGTTTGAGCTCAACTAGCTCTGGTGTACTCATTCTATAGGGTGTTATAGAAATCGAGACCACTCCTGGTACAAGCTCTATTGAAAAATCAATATCCCTTATTGGAGGTAGACCTGGCACCTCTTATGGGAATACATATTTATATTCTTTTAATATGTGATGGTTCTATGGGATGGGCTTGTCATTCTCAATAGATTTTAGTACTTGTATTGCATACAAAGGAAATCCCTTTCTGCAATACTTCTTCACTTGGAGGGATGATATTTGCCTCACTGAGACAAGATTTTGAATCTCTTGTAGGGTTACCCTTATTCCTTCTTCATTTTCACACTCAAAAGTTTTACTGTAACAATCCAACTTGGTTTTGTGGGTAGCCAACCTGTCCATGCCAATCGGCAGGTCATAGGATCCTAGAGGAAGTATGTTTAGGTTCGCTTGGGTGGGAAACCCACTTACAACTAATTAGCATGTTGTTATGACCTCTGTACTTACTTTTCTTTTGGTTCCAGTGGCTAGTTGTACCATCCATGATTTACCATGCTTGATTTTTTGCAATTTACATTTCTCAATAGTTTGAGGGGAAACATAACTCAAATTAGAACCAGGGTCAATTAAAATTGAAATAATATGGTTGAAAATTGTACCTTCCATCTCCACCACTGAAGCTTGGTGGTCATATTGTCTATTATCTAAGGATGCATAAATTTGTTGCATGCTCCTAGCCACATCATTGACTATGGTAGCCTCTTGGACATTGTATACCCTCTTATTGCTCTGTTTCCTATGCAAACAGTCCCTCAACAAATGTTCCTCTCCACAACCCTGACATTTCAAGGGTTCTATCTTTGTGTTATTAGTCTTACTTGGAATCACTCTGAATGGTTTATTTCCATACTGGGATGGAAAATTTTGACGATACACACTTCTGGTAGGAAGGATCATCCTATAGCTCTTCCCATGATTCTTAAATCTCTAGGATTTAAATCCCTTCTTCTTGAATCCCAAATTGTTTTTCTTCTTCCAGTCTTCACGGGGCTCTGTCTTATTCTTGAATTGCTCATAGAAATACCTTTCTTTTTGAAGAGTATCTTCTAGATTCTTTGGCTCATCAAAATCAATTCTCTCCCGATAGGACTGAGGTAATCCACTAATAAATCATTGCATCTTTACCTTTTCATCATTTATGTAGGGCACATACCTTATCAACTTGACAAATTTGTTGATATACTCATATATGGTGAGTTGTCCTAGATTAAGTTCATAGAACTCCTTGGTCTTCCCATCAAAGTAATTTTCTGATAGATACTTCTTCTTGAAGTATTTCTCAAAATGTTTCCATGACAAGTACTCATGGAATCCTTTCACATTCCAAAGGTACTCCCACAAAATGGAATCTTTCCCATTCATGTTGTAAATGGCTATCCGAGCCTTTAAGTTTTCAGAGTAGTCATGGACTCTGAAGTACTTCTTCAAGCTGAGTAGCCAACATTCTTCTTCTCCCCCCTTCTTAATATCTCCATCAAAGGTGGGTGGTTTGTATTTCTCTACTCTTCAGGGTCATGAAACTTGGAATGTTTCCTCTTCTTTCCTCTCATCTCAGAATGGGAACTATTTTTACCACTAGAATATCCCTTGGAGTTGTTAGTGTCCTCTGAGGAATATTCTGGTGAGTGTCTCTTAGCTCCATGTTGGGCCTTCCTTGAGGTTCTCCTCCTGGTATGGCCACTTTTCGGACCATGATTTTGTATCTTAGGTGGAATTGGAGTTTTCTTAGTATGATGTATGTCCACATGATTGGAAGTTGGACCATGTTGTAGTTTCCTTTGTATATCTGATATAATTTGCAGTAGGAATGCATTAATTTCAGTCTGGTTTTGCTGCTCCTTTATCATCCTTTCATTGTCATCCTTACAACTCTGTAATTCTCCCATGATTCTTCTTACAGTTTCAACAAAATATGGAGGGGTTTCCACCACCCTCCTTTCATCAAATTATTCCTCTCTATTATGGGATCTCTCCCCCAACTCATAGTGTGTCACCATCCCTTACGTTGTAGTTTTCCTATTGTTCACTGACTTCTTGAGTGACGATAAATTTTTTGTTGTTAGTTACTAATCTACCAATTCATGAACAACACATATCATTGCAAAGTGAAGTCAATTTATTTATTTGGAAACATTAACAACCTACAATGCATACTTCCAAAACATCTATCAACAATAGAAGGTTTTGTTTCTCTCTTCAGTTTAGTTTCATACAATTTTCTTATGGAAGGGAGGTAAGGTATGGAGTTACCCCTTAAAGTTTTCTAATAATATTTTTATGTGACTCATGCATGAACCCAAGAAGGACAAGTGTTGTTGTCATGCTCTGATACCAATTTGTAACACACCCGACCCCTAGATATTCTTTTAAGGGGTAGAACATCAAAATTTTGGTTTTCGTAACTATCTCAAATCCTAATTCTAGGATCTCCATTGGCTACTTCTTGCCACGAGCTTTCTAATAGTCACCACCACACTAAAATATGAGCTCTGGCCTACAAGTTATTGCCTCCCGAAGTTATTTGGGTTTTATTAGTTAGGGTCTTCAGCTCGACATTGAACTCCCCTTTTTCTTATTCCCCAAAGTCCCAAAATATCGCCACATGGACTTGACCATTCGACAATCTGCGTTTGGTGTTTTACGTTGAACGCCCCTTTTTTGTTGTTCGACACTCGACGATCGAAGTTAAATGTTTTTGGAATTTTGTAAATCGATGATCGTCATTGAATGTTTGGTGTTCAACAATAGATGATCGATGTTGAACATCCATTTACCATACTAAGCTCAAATATTCCAAACTCTCTAATTTATCAAGACTTCCAGAGTCTCGGACACGTCACCAACCACGTCAGCCAGGAAAGCACGAACCAAAAGCTGACATGCGGCGAGAGCCATGGGTGAAATGTGTCCTCATTAGGAGGTGAAACGTGTCATGCTCTAATAGGAATAAGGGGTCTATGAATCTGCCATATCTGGGTGACACGTGGCACCTTAGTTGTGGGTCCATGTCACCTTGGATGACATCGGTGAGCCATGTCAGCCCCCGATATACAGTCTTCTCACTTATTTCAAATCTCACAGTCGAGATCTGTCCATGTATAGCCATAGATATATGACTCCTGTTACTTAGTGTCTCCAAGCTTCAGAGCTTACCAACTCCTCATGTCGTGAATTCCCTGAAGAGACAAGTCTCCACACTCTCTAATATGGTGCCATGTGTCCTCTATCTATCAATGGCAGAGATTCACTTCATCGTTCGCGAATTCGGGAGTTTTCACACTCTCAAGACTCTTGGCCAAGTTTCTCTGGAGTACCAAGTCTATAGACTATAGGATATCTCACCACATGGCCTCTGATCCACCGAGTCTAGTCCAATGGGCGACTTTTGACATGAAGCCTGGGGGCCACATATTTCTCCATGATGCATTCTTGGTTGGTTGGGAAGTTAGGAGGGGTTCTCAATGGAGTTCTTAGATCGACGATTGAGAGGGATCTCCAATGGATCTCTAGATCAATGAACCTCATCAATTCACGACTCTGGCCTTCGATTGTTTTTTAGGGTTCCTAGACTCTGGTCATATGGATCCCCCAATGAACCTTGAGATGTAATATCTAATCTTAGGAAACATTTGGTTAAGGTCACAACACCCCCAGAACTCTGAATTCTCGGAGTTCTGAAGCCAGGGAGACTTAGCTCCTTTCGACTAGAGCAAGGTTCCTAGACCCTGGTCATATGGGTCCTTTGGAAATTCTTGTGGGCTAAGTGATAATCCTTTTAGAAGAAAATGGGTTAAGAACATGGGCATGAGCCCTTGGTCAAATGGGTGGATAGTCTGAAGGAAACACTATTTTTCCCACAGAGTTGAACTTGACATTCCCACTAAGGTAAACTCAAAAGATCGGCAGAACTTAGATGTTTTAGTGAATCCTACCCTGACTTTTCCGTGGATTCACATCCCATAACTCTCTAGCAGCTGACTGAGGTAAATTGAAGACTAAGTAAATACAAAAGTTTATAGAAGAAAATGAGCATTTCTAATAACAATTCAAAAACTGCAAGACTTAACCATAAACACATAAATTCAATCATCGCATCCAATGTATTACATGGAGTATGAAAATACTTATCACAACAGGAAGATGTGAAGCAACTGTTGAAAGCGGTGCCTGTTTCCTCCCAACCATAGGCACAACCACTCCTGACAGATTTATCATTGGCCACCCCCAAGCTAGACCATGATGATTTGAGAGAGATTCTTTCTCCTTGCTCCACAACAGTTAGGGGTGAAGGTTACTCTCCTCCTCCCACAGTATCTTGGAAACCAAATTCCTCTACACCAAGCAAGGAGCTCTGCAGGAGCACTTCCTCAGTCACTCTTCAACCTCGTTTATCGGCTTGTAGTGAGACCCTGCCCAAGGCTTCTTACAACCAAAACAAGATTGATTTTCATATTTTCTCTCAACTCCATATTCGAAGCATGCTCACTCCTCTTCTTTGGAGATGTTTTTCTATAATTTGCTTCCTTGCAGATCTGTCTCTATCCCCCAAATTACCTCCTTTATTTCCTTCCTCGGCAAGGTTACGTGGGTTTGAATCCCCAAGTTTTGGTCATGCCTGAAAGCCTTACATATGGGTACCCTATTCCATATCCTCATTAACTCTTGAGGATGGCCTTCCAACTACCATCCTGATTGGTAATTCATTTATGTGTTAGAGGACTGTTGAGAAATTACAACCAGTAGGTACTTGTTTGGTGAGGGTCATCTCAACCATTCTTGGTTCCCTCACCATCTCTCTCATAGCATCCATGGTATATGTTGGAAACCTCCCCCCTTTCAGCAGTTGTGCAACATGTATCCAATTTATATTAATAACAAAAAAATCATATATTGACCCTTTTATACAAAAGTTCATCAAATCAAACATTCACACATATTTAGTCTGTCATAGTTTGTTGGCCAGTTATAGTTATATTTACAAATTGGGGGAAACAAGGGTATTACAACTTCCATAGTGGGACTTATTTAATACTATAGTGGACCTAGTGCACCTTACATTGAATTTCCTCTACTATTATAACTATGGGCCCTTTTCCCCCTCCACTACCTCTCTAGCTACCTAACATTCCATCCCCCTTATGAAAGCATTTTCCTCAACGCTTGATGTACAACCATATATCAGGGTCCCATGGATAAGTGTGGACCATAGTGTTGAAGTAGAATAGATAACCAGGGTTCCATGGAGAAATGAAAACCATCATGCTGAAGTATCCAAACTTCCATTGTGAATCGAGGTCCCATGTCCAAGTGCTCATGTAAATTCCACGTGGAAGATATCTGAACTCAAACCAACTAAAAATGATGCTCCAAATATATACAATGATCATGGGGATACAAATATGTATATCCCCCCATATAATGGATCCTATTATGGAATGGATCCTCTACTGTTCACTTGCCTCTTCGAGGGGGAATCCTCCTATTGAGATACCGCTCCAAATACAATATTTCTCTTCATATCCCATTGCATTGTTTGAACCCCTTTATATAGTGATACCAACCATCTAAGAACATTCTAGAGGAGGAACCTTCTATAAGTATAACCTTCTAAGAAGTCCTCTTACATTTATTATATCTAACTAGCATAGTGGGCCTTATTTAATACTATAATGGACCTAGTCCACCTTACATTGAATGGAATATACTATTATAACTATGGGCCCTCCACCCCCCCCCCCNTCAAGAAATGCTTAATACATTCACAATATTATTAACTATGCTTCAATACATTGTTTACACTTCTTTATATAGCATTTTCTATCTTCTAGGAACATTCTAGAGAAAGAATATTCTAGAACTCCTTTTTATTATATCTAAGTACCATGATAGTGGACCTTATTTAATAATATAGTGGACCTAGTCCAACTTACATTGAATGGAATCTACTATTATACCTATGGGCCCTCTGGCCCCCCCACTTTGTCACACACCCACTACGGCGACTAAAAATTGTTTTTTTGTCTTTTCTTCGAGGGACAAAATCCTTGAATTTCTACAGGACCTAGCGTAGACCATCCCTTCCCTTATCCTCCTCCAAGTGAAAACAACCTGGCCTTAGTGCAAGCACCTTTCACAACTTGTGAGTTGGAGATTCAAGGCTCTCGACTCCTCTTTCTCCAAATGTCGATACCCAAGATGTGATACGGGTAAGGCTCCCTCCTCGCTAGCACCTGCTACATGTAACCGTAGGCTAGGCTAAACACTAGCACTACTCGCATCTCCCAACTTCGTGAGTTGGAGTGTTGAGCTCTCATGCTCCTCCTTTGTGAGTCCCTGAAATGGGATAAGTCAACAATGGGTTGACTCTTTCCTAGGCGACATGTGTCCACCACCTGTCACCCGCTTCTACCTTTCTCTAGGCACTTGTTGTTACGCCACCTGTCAACCACGCAGTCCCCACCTAACAGATGTGCCACGTGTTCGCACGAGCCCTCGATGCTTGGCACTTCATGAATTCTGTATTCAAAAGGAATTTCTTTCAACCTTTGAACCCTCGATACATGATACCATGCAGAGGTTCTGATCCAATGGTTCTCTCATGGCTTGGATCCAACGACCACAATCATGTCACGATTTCGCGAATCGTGAGTTCATGTAGTCCTACCCTTGACCACTCCAAGTCGCGAGTCAGCAAAATGCTACCCGACTGCCACGCATCCTGTGCCGATGGACGGTTTCGAATACTTCAGGACTTTTAGGACATTGTCAAGTCCACTCTCCTGCCTATGCAAAGGTTAAGATTGACAGTTAATGGTTCTCCGTCAGATCCTTGGATCTACGGTCCTGGATCCCATCACTACTTTTGAAGGCTAAAAGGGTTGAGGTGTTAATGTCTGTGCTTCTCCTCTAGATCCATCGGTCTTGACCGATCTGGGGTATTTCCGAAAGGATTCCGACCGTTCGTCTACCAAACGATGGGGTATTCTCTTTCGATAATTGGACTTGCTATCCTTTCTGATCTTGAATCACGAAATTGAACCTCTCGGAGCTTCAAACTCCCATGACTCTGAGACCTTAGAGAGCTACTCTTTCTTGCATAAGGTTTCTAGACTCGGATCGCATGAACCTTCAGATGGTTCTTGGGAAATTGTCCATAATCTTAGTCGAGTCTTTGGGTAAAGGTTCGGTACGGTTCCGAGGTTTATGGGGTAATTCCTGGGGAAGAGTACTCTCGAGGAGCCTTCCCAAAGTATTACAAGAATCAATCAAACAAGACGATTCTCGATGGAGCAAGCTCATGCCCCAGACTTAATCATTTGTATAGAAACCGACTATGGCATGTAAGTATACACATGCATCCATTATTTCCAATCTAAAACACTAGGAAATCATTCCACACAAAAATCATTATGGGCATATAAACATGAGCATGTATTCATGATATTCAATTCAAAATACAAGGCATAAAACATTTATCAGATCCACTAGGCATGATGCAACTGCTGAGAGGGGTGCTCGTTTCCACCCAACCGTAGGCTCAATGACTCCAAATGGATTTACCACTAGCCACCCTCGAGCTAGACCACGATGCTTTGAGATTCAGTCTCCTACTTCCAGCTCAACAGAAGTCAAGGAAAAAGGTTACTCTCTTTCTCCTGATACAGAAAAATAATCCAGGATGAAGGTTACTCTCCTTCTCCTATGTTCAGAACTCCCTGTGTTTCCAAATTTTCTCCAGTTCTCTTCCGCGACCCCTGTTGCACACGCTCTCCCTCTACCCTTTACCACACTTCCTCTCTTTCCTTTTTCTCTGTAAGATTGCATGTGGTTCGAATTTCCCCATCCGTGGTCAGGTCTGAGAGATTTTACAGATGGGAGGTTCATCCCCATCCCCTCATTAACTCTTGAGGAGCCTCCCTACCTACCAATCTGATGGGAAATCCATTCCAGGGTCAGAGAGTTGCTTTGGTCTTTGAGCAAGTAAAAACTAGTACGGTACTGGCTTAGTGGAAGTTAACGCAACCATCCCAGGTCCCTTCCACCACCTCTCATTATCCATTGTGGTCTCTTTTAGCACATCCCCCTCCCAGCAGTCATGCAACACATATTGATAACATAATTTACATTCATAGACCTTTTATACAAAGGTTTGTCAAATCAAACATTCACATCTTTGAGTTTGCCATAGTTCTTGGCCAATATAGTTATTTTTACAGACTCGGGGAAACAAGGTGTTACAATTCCCTCCCCCTTAATTGAACATTGTCCTCAATGTTCTATCTATCAATATGATGTGTATGTACATAAGTAAACAAAATTGGATATGCCTGTTTCATGGCATCTTCCATTTCCCACATAGCCTCATCTGGGCCAAAATGTTTCCACTGCACCTTGACATGTGCAATGGTTCGGTTTCTGAGTGGGGTTTCCTTTCTGTCCAGTATGCATTAAGGTTCTGGCAGGAATTCTCCCTCCGGTTCCACCTGGATCATAGACCAGTCAATTATATGATTAGAATCGTGTACATATTTCTTCAATACTGAAACATGGAAAACATTATGTGTTTTCACTGTGGGAGGAAGTGCTAGCCTATAGGCTACATGTCCCACTCTATATAGAACTTCAAAGGGTCCACAATACCGAGGTGCCAACTTGGCACAAGCTCCCATCCTTAGGGAACTCTTTCTGAACCTAACTCTGAGATATATGTGGTCTCCCATCTTGAATTCTCTTGGAGTTCTCTTTCGGTCGACATAACTTTTCTGTCTGTTATGAGGGACCTTTAGATTTTGTTTTATCTGAATCACTTGTTGTTCCATTTATTTCAACATGTTGGGTCCAATAGTAATTCTGTTTATGGGATTACTCCAACTGATTAGAGTGTTGCACAACCTACCATAGAGGACTTTGAAAGGACTCATCTTCAGGGATTCTTGGTAGCCATTGTTGTAGGTGAATTCCACCAGTGGCAGGTAATCTTCCCAGTTTTTGGGTTGATGCATTACATGCATCCTTAGCATGTCTTCTAATATTTGGTTCACTCTTTCCATTTTTCCATCGGTTTGAGGATGATAGGCTGTGCTAAATAGTAATTTGGTATCTAGACCAACCATCAAGGATTTCCAAAAGTTGGAAGTAAATTTTGTGTCTTTGTCAGACACGATCTCTTTAGGCATACCATGTAGTCTGAATATCTCCTTCATGAATACGTTGGCGATGTCTATTTCCTTGCAAGTCGACTTGACGGGGATAAAATGAGCGGACTTTCTCAATTTATCCACCACTACCATGATGGCATCATTCTGTTTGGTCGAGGTTGGTAATCCGGTGATGAAATCCATGGAGATGGTTTCCCATTTCCATTGTGGGATTAGTAGAGGTTGTAATAGTCTTGCTGGGTGTCGGTGTTCTGCTTTAACCTATTGGAATTCTACGCATTTGGATAAGTACTCAGCTATGTCTTTCTTCAATCCAGGCCAATAAAATTGTTTCCTGGTGGATGTGATCATTTTCTGGTATCCTGGATGACCAGTATATGGTCTTTTATGTAGTTCATCCATTATGAACCTCTTCAAGTCATCACAATCTGGAATATACAATCTGTTTTTGTAAGTTAGCAGACCTCCATCTATCATCTAGTAGCCTTCATACTTTATCTCCGTGGGTTCTTTCTCTAGGTACGAGGTCACGATCTGGAAGAATGTGTCTATTTCTTGTGCATTCCTAACTCTTTCCTTGACATTCGTCTCACAGGTGCTCACCGCTGCCAGGTGAATTGTTTTCATACTTCTGTTAAGGGCATCGACCACCTTATTTTCCTTTCCTTTAATATGTTTGATTTCAAAATCAAACTCTCTAAGGAAGGCCATCCGCCTAGCTTGTCTGGCATTGAGCTTTGGTTGGTCGAATAGATATCGCAATCCACAGTGGTCTGTCATAAGTACAAATTTCCTTCCCAGGAGGTAATGCCTCCACATTTTTAAGGCGTGCACGATGGTGTCTAGTTCTAGGTCATGGGTCACATAGATGAATTCATCCTCATTCAATTTTCGGGATTCATAGCAGACTACACTTCCTCCTTACATAAGGACTCCTCTGAGCCCTTCCTTGCAGGCATCTGTGCACACGAGGAAGTCAGCTTCAGGATCGATGATCTTCAACATGGGTGTGTGGGTCAGTAGATGTTTTAGGGATTGAAATCTTTCTTCACATTCTTGTGTCCACATGAATTTATCTCCCTTCTTCTAGAGAGAAGTGATTGGACAACCAATCTTGGAGAATCCTTTTATAAATCTCTTATAGTATCCTGCTAAGCCCATAAAGGATCTAATATCTGAAACATCCTTTGGGGTAGTCCATTCCATGATAGACCTGATCTTGTCAGGGTCTACTGCTACTCCTTCTTCAGATATGATATGGCCCAAGTAATGTATTTGCTTCTGAAAAAGTCGCACTTGCTAAATTTGGCATAGAGATGATGTTCTCTTAGCACTTGAAGCACAAGTCTAAGATGTTCCTCATGTTCCTCTCTATTCTTGGATTAAATTAATATATCGTCAATAAAAAATAGTACAAATTAGTCTAGGAATTTGCTGAGCACATTGTTCATCAAGCACATAAAAGTGGCAGTGGCATTGATTAATCCAAATGGTACTACCAAAAAATCATAGTGACCATATCTCGTCCCGAAGGAAGTTTTGTGGATGTATTCATCCTTGATTCAGACTTGATGGTATCCATATCTCAAGTCAATCTTTGAGAAGATGGAAGCACCTCCCAATTGATCGAACAGGTCATTGATCCTGGGTAAGGGGTACTTGTTCTTTATGGTTACCTTATTCAGTTGTCTATAATCTATGCACAGTCGGAGGGTACCATCTTTCTTTTTCACAAACAGGACTGGTGCTCCCCATGGAGACACACCAGGCCAGATATAGCCTTTGTCCATCATTTCTTTTAGTTGTAATTTAAGCTCAACTAGCTCGGGTGTTCTCATATTGTAGGGTGTCCTAGACACTGGCATCACTCCTGGTGCAAGTTCTATCGAGAAGTCAATGTCCCTTCTCAGAGGTAGACCCGGTACCTCTTTCAGAAATACATCTCTATATTCTCTTAGTGTGGGGTGGTCTTCGAGGCTTTGTTTGTCATCTTCAACTGATTCCAACACCTGTATCACATATAGTGGACATCCCTTTCTGCAATACTTTCTCATTTGAAGGGCTGATATTCATCTCACCGAGACAGGTTTTTGGATCCCTTGAAGGGTTATCCTTATTCCGTCTTCACTTACACATTCTAAGGTTTTATGGTAATAGTCTAGTCTAGCTTTATATGTGGCTAGCCAGTCCATACCAATCAACAAGTCATATGATCCTAGGGGTAGTATGTTAAGGGTTGCTTGGGTGGGGAATTCACCCATAGTGAATTGGCAAGCTGGTATGACCTTTGCTACCTTTCTTTTGGTGCCAGTGGCTAACTGTACCAATGATGGCTTGGCGTGTTTATGTGGCTATAATTTACACTTATCAACAACCTTAGGAGCTATATAACTTAAATTTGAACCAGGTTCAATTAGAATAGACACTAGATGGTTGGTGATCATACCTTCCATCTCCACCACTGAAGCTTGGTGGTTAGCTTGTTTATTATCCAAGGCTGCATAAATTTGCGACACACTCTTGGCCACGTCATTAACGGTGGTAGCTTCTTGAACGTTGTAAATTCTCCGACTGTTATGTTGTCAGTGTTGGTAGTCCCTCAGTAGATGTTCTTCTCCACAACCCCAACATTTCAAGGGTTCTCTCTTTGGGTTATCAATATTTCCTAGGGTAGATCGAGAAGGTTTAATTCTTCTCTGGGAGGGGAAATTCTACTGATGTACACTTCTGGTTGGGAAGCTCATCCTTGAGTCCTTTTTATAGTTTTTAAATATTGGGGATTTAAACCCCTTTTTCTGGAATCCTAAACTATTCTTCTACTTCCAGCCTTCGCGAGGTTTTGTCCAATGCCCAAGATGTTCATGACAATATCTTTCCTTTTAGATAGTGTCTTCTAGGGTCTTTGGCTCGTCAAACTCAATCCTGTTCTGATAGTCCTTGGGTAGTCCATTGATGAATCATTGCACCTTTTCCTTTTCTTCTTTTATATAGGGTATGTACCTTAGCAACTAGAGGAATCTGCTGACATATTCCTCTATTATGAGTTTCCCCAGCTTGAGTTCATATAATTCTTTAGTCTTTTTGTCGAAATACTTTTTCGACAGATACTTCTTCCTGAAGTATTTCTCAAACCGTTCCCAAGATAGGTCCTCTTCGTGAATCAATTTTACATTCTTAAGGTCTTCCCACCAAATGGAAGCCTTTACATTCAAGTTGAAATTGGCTACTCGGGCCTTCAAGTTTTCTGAGAAGTCATGGACTCTGAAATACTTCTTTAGTCCAAGCAGCCAGGCCTTCGCTTCCTCCCCCTTCTTTATTTCACCATTGAAAGAGGGTGGTTTGGCCTTCTTGAATTCTTCGAGTTTATGACTTTTGGAATGCTTTCACTTCTTCCGTTTTCTTCAGGAATAAGAACTAGTTCTGCTACTAGAAGATCCCTCTGAGTCGCTAGTTTCCTTTCCAGAGGAATTGTCCGACGCTTGTCCCTTATCTTTGGGGTGGACCTTCCTTGAGGTTCTCTTCCCAGTGTGGCCACTTAAAATACCACGTTTCCGTATCTCAGGTGGACTTCGACTTTTCTTTGTCTGTCATTGGTCTGCATGACTTGTGTCAAGTCCATGCTGCAATTGTCTTTGTATGTCGGATAAACTATGCAACAAGACTGCATTAATTTCTGTTTGCTTTTCTTTCTCTTTTATCAACCTCTCGATGTCGGCCTTGCAGCTTTGTAGTTCGACCATGAGGCTTCTCATAGTCTCAGCTAGATCTAGAGGGGTCTCTACCGCTCTCCTTTCATCAGACTCTTCATCTCTATTGTGGGAGCCATCCCCCTCTTCGTGGTGCATCACCATTCTATGTGTCTGTAGTTCCCTGCTGTTGATCGTCTGGTTGTGTGCAGGAAAAACACTTGTTGTTAGTCAATATTTATATTCATTCATAACCAACACATAATTCATATTTTTCAAATGCATACACACAATAAGAATTTTTATTCTTAACTTCGACTTTTGATAAAGGGGGTAAAGATAGAGGGTTACTCCTTTTTAAGAGTACTTCAAATGGAGTTTCTGTGCAACTCGTTCATGAGCCCAAGTAGGCCAAGTGTTGTAACCATGCTCTGATACCAATTTGTTACACACCCACTACGACGACTATTTTTTTTTTTTTTTTGTCTTTTCTTCGAGGGACAGAATCCCTAAATTTCTATGGGGCCTAGCGCAGACCATCCCTTCCCTTATCCTCCTCCAAGTGACCACAACCTGGCCTTAGCACAAGCACCTTTCGCAACTCACGAGTTGGAGAGTCAAGGCTCTCGACTCCTCTTTCTCCAAACACCGATACTCGAGATGCGATATGGGTATGGCTCCCTCCTCGTTAGCGCATGCTGCATGTAACCGTAGGCTAGGCTAACTAATAGCATTACTTGCATCTCGTGACTTCACGAGTTGGAGTGTTGAGCCCTCGTACTCCTCCTTTGCGAGTCCCCGAAACACGATAAGTCAACAATGGGTTGACTCTTTCCCACACGACATGTGTCCACCACCTGTCACCCGCTTCTACCTTTCTCTGGGTGCTTGTTATTACGCCACCTGTCAACCATGTGGTCCACACCTAATGAATGTGCCACATGTTCGCATGAGCCCTCGATTCTTGGCACTTCACGACTTCTATAGTCGAAAGGAATTTCTTTCAACCTTTGAACCCCCGATACACGATACCACGCGGAGGTTCTGATCCAACGGTTCTCCCGTGGCTTGGATCCAATGACCATGACCACCTCGTTATTTCATGAATCATGAGTTCATGCAGTCCTACCCTTGACCACTCCAAGTCACGAGTTAGAAAAATTCTACCCGACTGCCACGTGTCCTGTGTCGATGGACGGTTCCAAATACTTCGGGAATTTCAGGACGTTTTCAAGTCCACTCTCCTGCCTATGCAAAGGTTAAGATCAACGGTCAATAGAGATTTGTCAGATACTTGGATCTACGGTCCTGGATCCCATCACTACTTGCGAAGGATGAAAGGGTCAAGGTGTTAATGCATGCGTTTCTCCTCTAGATCCATCGGTCTTGACGAATTTGGGGTATTTCCGAAAGGATTCCAACCATTCGTCTACCAAACGATGGGGTATTCTCTTTCGATAATTGGACTCGCTATCCTTTCGGAGCTTGAATCATGAAATTGAACCTCTCAGAGCTTCAAACTCCCATGCCTCCAAGACCTTAGATAGCTACTCTTTCTTACATAAGGTTTCTAGACCCGGATCGCATGAACCTTTAGATGGTTCTTGGGCAATTGTCCCTAATCTTAGTCAAGTATATGGGTAAAGGTTTGGTACGGTTCTAAGGTTTATGGGGTAATTCCTGAGGAATAGTACTCTCAAGGAGCCTTCCAAGAGTATTACGAGAATCAAGCAAACAATACGATTCTCGGTGGAGTGAGCTCATGCCCCAGACTTAATCATTTGTACAGAAACCAACTATGGCATGTAAGTATACACATGCATCTATTATTTCCAGTCTAAAACACTAGGAAATCATTCCACACAGAAATCATTATGGGCATATAAACATGAGCATGTATTCATGATATTCAATTCAAAATACAAGGCATAAAACACTTATCAGATCCACCAGGCATGATGCAACGACTGAGAGGGGTGCTCGTTTCCTCCCAACCATAGGCTCAATGACTCCAAACGGATTTACCACTAGCCACCCTCGAGCTAGACCACGATGCTTTGAGATTCAGTCTCCTACTTCCATCTCAACGGAAGTCAAGGAAGAAGGTTACTCTCCTTCTCCTGATATAGAAAAATAATCCAGGATGAAGGTTACTCTCCTTCTCCTATGTTCAGAACTCCCTGTGTTTCCATAGTTTCTCCAGTTCTCTTCCGTGATCCCTGTCGCACACGCTCTCCCTCTACCCTTTACCACACTTCCTCTCTTGCCTTTTTCTCTGCAAGATTGCATGTGGCACAAATTTCCCCGTCTGTGGTCAGGTATAAGAGATTTTACAGATGGGAGGTTCACCCCCATCCCCTAATTAACTCTTGAGGAGCCTCCCTCCCTACCAATCTGATGGGAAATCCATTCCAGGGTCAGAGATTTTCTTTGGTCTTTGAGCAAGTAAAAACCAGTACGACACTGGATCGGTGGAAGTTAATGCAACCATCCTCGGTCCCTTCCACCACCTCTCATTAACCATCGTGGTCTCTTTTAGAACATCCCCCTCCCATCATTCATGCAACACATATTCATAACATAATTTACATTCATCGACCTTTTATACAAAGGTCCGTCAAATCAAACATTCACATCTTTGAGTTTGCCATAGTTCTTGGCCAATATAGTTATTTTTACAGAATGGGGGAAATAGGGTGTTACACACTACCTCTCTAGCTACCTAACAAAATATCACCTTTGTTCTCCTTAAAGATCTTCCCCATGTCAAAGATTGGTGGGAAACTTAATAGGAGAGACATATTGAATAAAAACCTATAACATTCAAGACAAGACCTAATTGGGAATCCTTTTTTGATGCCCTCAAAGAGGAATTGAACCTAGGGGTAGCTGTTGTGGAAGGGAATCTTCACAATCATGGAAGAACAATGGTAGATACCTTTGCCCGGGGACTTGGTCAAGATACAAACTACCTAGAAGAAGATTATGCACTTTTTCATGGCCTCCTTTTGTTAAAAGAATCCAATATTAGAGAATTATCAATTATTGGAGATTCACTGGTGGTCATTAAATAAATTCTTGGGAAATCCTCCCCACTTGGTAGAAAACTATAAATCATCATTGCATGAGCAACAAAGGAGTTGCGGAAAGAACCCAATAAAGAGAAGACGAGTTCCAGTACCATTAACCCTTCACAACCCCTATTCAAAATGGAAGTTAAAGTGGAAATAAATCCATACCAAGGTGAGATCGATGCATTAAAACTGAATAATTGGTTTCAACAACTAGAGATTTATTTCATCGTTTACCATATAGATGAGGAGAAAAAAAATACTTTTCTAGACTGAAGTTAGAGGGTCTTGCATTAACCTGGTGGGAAAGTCACATAGATACATTTAGGCTAGAGGGTGATCCACTAGTAACTAAGTGGGAGGATTTCAAAACCCTCATCAAGTTCAATTTCTACCCTATTGGGTATGTAGAGGACCAATGGATCCGGTGGCACTACTTCAGGAAGAAGCAAGGGTAGAGTGTACATGAGTATGCCATCAAGTTCAAAATATGGCCATCATGTTGGGTGTATCTCCTAAGAAACCAAATGTACTGCTCAATTATTTGGGGGGTATACATATCCATATATGAAATCAAGTGATTCTTTTCAAGTCAATGATGGTGGACGAGGCATGTGTACAAGAACAATATCTAGAAAACATAGGCCACCACAAAGGGAATCCAAGTAGTTCTAAGTAGAAAGAGCACTAGGAAGCTTGCAAGGAGGGGAAGAAGAAGTGGAAAAAGGGAAAGGATAAGAAGACAACAACCCATGCACATAAGTGAAAGGATCCTATAAACCATTGCAATATTAATGTTCACATTGAGGAAAAGTCTTGGAAACTACATCTAGAGTTGAGCCCAAAGAGCTGTAAGAAGGAAGAAAATAAAAATAATCTTCAAGCCAAGGATTTGAGAAATCAAGTTGATAGTAACTTAGATGTTGATGAGAATATTGTCTACACATCAATTCATAAGGAGGTGAATTTGAATAGCCTTCATCACTAGGAAGATAAGTAGATGACCAAACTCTTCCACATCAAGATTCAGGCCAAGCACACCAATATAGATGCTCTGTTTGGCTCTGGTTAACATGACAATATCATAGAAAAAGATCATGTAGACAAGCTTGGATTGGATGTTCATGATCATCCTAGCCCATATCCATTGGGTTGGGTAAACAAGGATGCATAGATCAAGGTAACAAAGCAGTGCAAGATTAAATTTGTTGTAAATGTTGGTTTTATAGATGAAGTAGAATTGGACATATTTCAACTAGATATATGTGTAGTGTTTAGAAGCCCCTACATGTACATGAGGGATTTTATATTCATGTGGAGAGCCAACCAACGTCACCTTATCAATGATAGGAAATCCTTGATCATCAGCACACACAAAGGAAAATAAAAAAAATCACTAGTAAATGTTAATCAAGCTAAGAAATTCATCAGTTCTAGTAAGAAATATGTTTTACTTTTCCTAAGGGAAAATTCGTCTGATGAAGAGTTGTTAAAAGAAAATATATCTATGAAAGGGTGTACTAAGGAGAAGGAAAATGAATTGGAGGAGTTTCAAAAGGAATATAGAGGAGTGTTCCAAGAGCCTAAAGGGATACCACCTAAGACGGAAGTGGAGCACAAAATCAAATTATTTCCATGGTCCACTTTGTTGAATATTGGGGTGTATTGACAGTCCATTCTGGAAGAAAAAGAAGTAAGCAAGAAATTATAAAAATTGTTAGAGTAGGGTGTGATTTGACCAAGTACCTCACCTTGTGGGTCACCTTTCATAATTGTTGCCAAGAAGGACGGGACTTGGAGAATGTGTATCAATTACATGGCATTGAATACGATTACATTGAAGAGTCAATACCCTCTTCCCATGATTGATCATTTGTTGAACCATCTTGCATGTTTCCTTTTCAAACATTGTTTTTACACATGCATCGTCCATATTTATTACAAAAATCAAATTCCTATCCAATATTGGGATGTGGAGAACACCGAGGAGTGTTCTAATCCTACTATCCATGGACTTGAACTTGACTTTCCCTCATCCTACAATGTTATGACCCAAGCGGGGAATATATAGTGCTAAATGTATATGATATGACCCCAAGGGGGGGAATATATGGGCCTAAATGTACATGTAATATGTAAATATATATGTAATAGGGTCTACCTAGTAGTAAAGGGGCCTCATGTGCAAGTGTGAATAATTATATATAGAGATCATATATTCATTATTGGTGATATGTGAATTGGGATGTATAAAGGTATTTGGTTATTTGGAGGGGGTTCCCTTGTTCTTTAAGGAGTTATTATTTAACTTATCTATCTTGGAGTTGTGCTCCATGCTCACATTTTGTACATGGTGTGTACTTCTACTCTTTTATGATATTTTTAAGCATTTGGATCATTACATTTGGTATCATAGCACTGATCCTAGGGTTTTTCTTCCTCAAACAAGACATCTTGGAATTTTTTCTATAAAAGCATTTCGGGGCCACTTTATAAAGTGAAAATTGGATACCATTCAAAAGAAAAATCAAGGTACATGTGTTATGTCTTTCAATTTCTAGGTTGTTGTACATTTGGAGATACACCGTGTGGAAGATAAGGTTTTTGACTAGTTCTGTAAGTAGTCTTAAACAGGTGTTCCGAGTAAAAAATTCATTACTTCTTTATAGAGGTTCCAAATTCCGCTAGAAAAAATCAATTGGAAAGAGTACCATATGTAGTATTTTGTGTGTGAGTTTCAAAATAAGATATAAAATATTGTGTGCGTGGAATTCTTTACAAGTTATCTCTCTAGAATAGACCAAAATTCCACAAGGTTTGGGACAATTACCATAACTTTCATTTGGCATGCCCAATTTTAGTCAGAACCATGAAATTGTAGAGAAGACATTTCAAAGAAATACAGGTCGAAATATAGACTCATAGGGGAAAAAATTTCATAAATACATCATAAAGAAAGTCGATCAAGAGGACATACTCCAAATCAGGGTTTCAAAGGTATGCTCACTTAAAATTATCTTAAATTTTGATTGGAATGTCCAATTGAGCTGATTCAAAAGCCATTGGAAAGAGGAAACATATAATACTACATGGGAACAAGGATTATAAATATTTTAGATAATTATCCTTCATATATTGAGTTTGTAAGTTAAGGGATTAAAAATCAATGGAAATACCTAAATTTACAAGAGATGAAGATAAAAATTAAATCAATCCTATAGAATGATTGAGGATGGTAAAAGAATATGGTATAAATCCTTCAAGTGAAATAATTTTTTTTTCTGGTGAAGCTTGGGAATGGTGGTTGAGTATTGATATGGATACTATATGACACTGCACATGGGAAGAATTTGAAAAAATTGTCTCAAATAAATGGATCAAGGATTAAAAAAATGGAGGAAATGTATAGAATTCAAGATGAATTAGAAGAAGCAAAGGAAGAGATTAAGAATAAGGGTGAGAAGCTATCTAAGATACAATCTCTTAATGAATCACTCATTAAGGAGGTTAAGAACTTAAAGCAAGAAAATACTAGCAAAGGAAAGTAGGAAAAATATGAGTAAAGGGAAGATTTGAAAAATAAAGATGTAAAGATATGTATATTATGAAACCATAAAAAAAAAAAACTATTGGATGGGGTTAAGAGATTGAAACAAGAAAATAATAATTGGCAAAATCAAGAAGAAATAAGGATTTTGGATGAAGAATCTACCAAAAGACTCTAAGATAAAATTTTCAAGAAGGTTGTGGAATCTCAAAATATTGATGAGGTAAAATCATAAATGCAATCCATAATTGAATAAGGACATAAGAATTTGATAAATGGGGTGACATTGCAACTTCAAAATGATAAAGAAGACAATATTCAAGAAGGTCACTAGAATATACTTGAAGAAGTTGAACTCCATCTAGAGGATGTATATGCAAA
This sequence comes from Picea engelmannii, assembly GCA_009831015.1. Taxonomy (NCBI): domain Eukaryota; kingdom Viridiplantae; phylum Streptophyta; class Pinopsida; order Pinales; family Pinaceae; genus Picea; species Picea engelmannii. Next base: position 170,632 of record ML777863.1, read on the forward strand.
ATATGATGGTATTATCTCTAAGTCTAAAATAATCAAGGAGCACACAAGGAAGATAGAGGATTACATTGTCTCTGAAAACAATTTAGATGAAATGCACATGCAGAGTCACAATAAAACCATCAAAAGTAGAACCTTATCAACACCCTCATTACCAGGAAACATTTTAAGGAAGACAAGAAGGTCAATATCAACATTATGAAGGAATACTATGAAATACTTGTTAATATTCATGGAACAAGGAATCAAAAAACCAATATTCAACAAGCTATTATCATAGACCAACAACCACTACAAATTGGAGAATCTACAACAAAAATACATGGAATCAAAGGAAACAAAATTATGCAATAAATAGACACCAAGGGTTAAGAAAAAAAATAATTGATTTTGGATGGATATATTAACATCAATGGAATGAAGAAAGCAGAAACATAACAAAATCATATTACTTGGTTTCATCACATGTGAAGCCTTTAATTTCAAATCTTTGAGGACAAAGATTTTTTAAGGAGGGTAATATGTTATGACCAAAGGGGGGAATCTATAGGGATAAATGTATATGTATGACCCCAAGGGGGAGAATATATGGGCCTAAATTTACATGTAATGTGTAAATATATATGTAATAGGGTTGGTCTAGTAGTAAAGGGGCCCCATGTGCAAGTGTGAATAGGTATATATATAGGTATCATGTATTCATTATTGGTGAGATGTAAATTGGGATGTATAAAGGTATTTTGTTATTTGGAGGGGGTTCCCCTATTCTTTAAGGAGTTATTGTGTAAGTTATCTATCTTGGATTTGTGATCCATGCTCACATTGTGTACATGGTGTGCAATTATATTATTTTATGATATTTGTAAGCATTTGGATCATTACATACAATTTTGGTTGTCAAGTCAGCTCTTAGAAAAACATCACCTCCATCATCCATTTCATGCTCACAAAACCACTCCTTGTGAGGATTCGTATGAAATTATGCACCTGATTCAACTAAACATGCCTCATGATTTTCATTTGTGCTCGAAGAATCCAAGTACACATCCCCTCCTTCATTTGTGGGGGTTTTTGTTTATGTAGAAGGGACATCATCAGATCCCTTCCCTCTCTCAACACTTTTGGATCTACATTGTTTCTTGTAATTCCTTTATTTTCCACATCTCCAACATACCTTTACGATTTTTCCTAGAGATTTAGATATTCCTCTATATTTATATCTCCCACTCGAGGACTTATTTTTATTTCTTTCATGGGAGTGTCATCTTACAAATAAAGCATTTGTTCTCTAAATTTCCATGTTTTTCCACCTCATTTCTTTCGACAACGAGGATGAGACCACGTCATTGAAAATTAAAGTAGTTTCATTACTACCTATGGTCACATCCAAACTATCCCACAAGTTTGGTAAAGAGAAAAATAAACTAATACAATTATCTTCATCACAAATCTTAATATCAATAGATAATAAATGACTTACCATAGTATTGAAGGCATTCATATGCTCTAATATTGAGTCTCCATATTTCATCCTTAGGTTGTACAACTTCTTCCATAGGAAAAGTTTTTTTACCAGGGAATACGAGTAATACATATCCCCTATCTTATTCCATAATGCATTGGCTATAGCTTCCCCTGACACATTCATTAATGATTAATCTGAGAGACACAACAAGATTGTTCTCGTTGTATTCCAATCCAACTTTATAGTCTTCCATTGACATTAATGTAGGTGCAGTACCTGGATTTTCAACGACCCATTGATCTTTGTCTACCAAAATATCTTCCATATTGAGCTTCCAGAACTCAAAAATTTTCCCATTAAATTTTTTGATCTCTATTTTTGAATTTCTCGCCATTCCTTTTCACCACAAGATTTGGTATCACATAGCTCCCATTGTAACAAGGTTTATCACAGACCTGAGCCAAACACTTATCCAAAAATACATTCCCCCTTAATACAATAATTTCTATGATACCAAATGTAAGTTTTAAACCTTTTAAAGTAATGTAATGGACACATATATTCTTAACAAAGAAAATAAAACAATTGCAATCACACATATACATAGAGATTTACCCTAGAAATCCAATCGGGAAAACCAACAACTTGTTTTAGAGATACACCCCTAATTATATTATCATGATGCAACTTCACTATTTACAATATAATGCATAAAATCCCACAAAATCCAAAAAACCCCTGATCCAGTGAACCAGATTATGTTACAACCTTAAATCCTTAACTGGAATTAGAAAACCCTTAATTTTATTGACCCAAATTGGATTACAACCTTAATTCCTTAACCATGCACCACTAAACTACTGAAGGAGTAAAACTACCCCCAACAAAGGTGAAATACTACCCAAAAGTTTGTGGAATAACACCTCCCCCCAAAAAAAAAAAAAAAAAATTGGGAGTTCCACCCTCGAAACCCCTAATAGGAAGGATCACAATTGTGCAAATAATATAACACATACCCAAAACAAAGAGAGTGGGAGAGGAATAGAGAGAGGTAAAGAAAGAAATAGGG
>ML777863.1:182205-193341 GCA_009831015.1 Picea engelmannii
AAGGTCATTCATCTAATTCTCCTTCTTCTCATCAAGTTGGTTTTGGTGCATTCGAAAAGCATACAAGAGGTGTAGGTTTGAAATTGCTAACCAAGATGGGTTATGAAGAAGGAAAAGGCCTTAGATGTAAAGGTCAAGGTATCGTGAATCCTATTGAGGTTGTGGAATGGCCTCGATATTTAGGATTGGGATATGGCAAAGGGGACCTTGGAGAGTCTTCTAAGATGGGTTCCAAAACTTCGGAAGCAAGTAATGCTTCAAATGGCCAATTTAAGACAATGCAGGAGCACTTCACGAAAGGTAATGGCACATCACTTCAGGATTGTGGTAGTGAATGCAAGTAATCTCCAAAGCAAAGTAAATATCAACATGGAAGGTACAATGGTCATGTTTTTATAAATTCTCCTTTTGATTATAACAAGCATAATCAAGTAATCCGAAACTTGTGGAATCTTTATCCATGTACTTATTGTCATTCAACCAAGCATTGTGTTGCCAAGTGTTGGAAGAGACAAACTTTGTACAGGAAACCTATGTCAACTAGGAAGGAAACACAACATAAAGATTCAACTCCACAATGGAAGAAAGAGAAGGGTAAACAAGTCTGGATGCCAAAAACTCATTGCATGTTTTGCAACAAGGGTGGACATCAAAAGGCTAGTTGTTGGAAGATTAATCCGGAGCTTTGTTTGAGGAAGGACAAAAGGATTTGCCATGTAATCGTGAAGGAGGAAAGATTACCAGCGAAGCAAGAGGAACATCATGAAGAAAAGAAACCAACCACTTGGTTTTTCCAGAGTGGATGTCTCAACTTCATTGTATTTTTCTTCCATTAATGTAATCACACATGTTGAAATGATGACCTATTATAACATCATTTTTGTACAACATCGTGTTTTTTTTCTCATTATGAGTATGTAATCAGTCAAAGTTCATTTTTGTAACCTTTTGGGGACCAAAAGGTCCTTTAGTTGGGAGGTGTGATACAGAATCAGATCCAGGAGGCTTCCTAGGTCCAAAAAAGGCTCAAAAATGAAAGTTCTTGGAATCAAACAAAACCAATTCCATTGCGACCAACTCATCGCACTGATTTCGACCATATATTTACTTCCTCAAACAAACCCCATATGCGAGATTTATCACACTCTGACCATTTTTCCAAACAAGCAAAAAGTCAACAATAAAAAAAGTCAGCGCTGATGTCAGCATGATGTCATGCTGACATGGCATAAGTATAGTGTGTAGGCTATACAGTTGATGTGGACCAACCTAGAGGTGACACATGTCACCACTGGAAGGGTGACGCGTGGAACGCTTGTACAAGTGCCATGTGGCCCTACCATACAGTGACACATGCAAGGTACAGACGATGACCGGGTAGACAAGTGGCAGGTACGGATTTGACAAGTGGACCAATCGACACTGTACACGTGGTAGTCTTCGTGGACAAATAAAGGGGTGCCACGTGGCACCCATGGGTTGGTTGATTAGTTGCATGCAAAAATTGAGGAATAGATGGAATCGAACTGGTGACCTCTCCTACCAGCATAGCGCCTTCACAAAGGACTGAATGCCAATGGGCCAATGTGTTTATTCTTTATATAAAACCACTTTAAATTAAATAAAGTGTTGTATTACAAGTTGGGGCAGAAAGGGGCTGGGGCTAAGCCCCAACCCATGGTTTCATTGACTATGAGACCACACGAAAAAGAGGTGCGGGGGCCATGGGATAAGGCCCAACCACCAGCATAACCATAGGGGGGAACCAAGGGATAATCCTTGGGATCTTATCATGTAGGTGTGTGGGTCTATAACCTGGTTCTTATTTCTTATGTTCAGTTTTGTACATGAGTTTATGGATGTGATATAATTCTCTTATCTTCATATTCTTTGATTAGCTTCCTGAATGGTTAATACACACATGCTTAATAACTCAACCATAGTCATTAAAAGATATTTTCAGATCAATATGAGGAGCCTCTCATGGAAAAACAATTAAATGAGTTGAGCAAGGGGGATAAGGCCAATGACAACCCAAATAGATAAAGCCTCAGGTCCAAAAAGAAAGGAGGGAAGCTTGATGTTCATGATCGGCCTACTAGAGAAGAAAATCCAACCGAAGATGTAGCAATTAGCAACAACAAGGAGAAGAAAACATAGAACCCCCCACCAGTAGCCAAAGGTCCTATCCCAAAAGTGAAAGAAATTCCAAAGCCCACATCCCCTTTTAATTTTGAGCATGAGATTCATAAAATTAGGATCCCTGTACCCCTTTCCAAACTGATGAAGCATGAAGATTTCAAAAGGATCCTCTCTAAGTTGTTACTGCCCAAACCCTCAAATCATCCCATAGACTCAATAAATTTGTAGGACGAAAATCCATCACTCATCTTAGGTCCCATGGTAGAAGATAGAGACGATTCATCCCGTCCCTTCTATACCTCACTGAACATACATGATAAAGTGTTGCAAATTTTTTTAATGGAGTCAGGGGCTTCTCATAATCTCATGCCCAAAACTGTCATGGAAGAACTGGGATTGGGAATCACAAAATCTTATCATGATTTGTATTCTTTTGACTCTAGGAAAGTACAATGTCTGGTGGTCATCAAAGACCTAGTTGTGACCTTGTTCCAGCTTCCCATGAAGAGTGTTGTCATGGATATTGTAGTAGTTGATGTCCCTCCCAAGTTTGGCATGCTTTTGTGAAGATCATGGATAAAAAGTCTTGGAGGAACCCTTCAAATGGACCTCACCTATGCTACTATTCTTATGTTTGGGGGGGAGAATAGAAGACTGTATAGAGAAGCTCAGTTGGCCTATATTATTAGTGATGAAGCAAACCCCATCAATCATGCTATATTTTCACTTGACACTGATTTGGGATCCAACTTATTGCAACTCACTGATGCCCCTGAACCTCCTCTTGAAATCAGAAAACAGTCCCTTACTCTCTGTGAAGACTCTCCTCTGATTTCCTCTATTTGGAAAATGTTCTTTGATGGAGCCTCCTCTAGGGAAGGTGTTGGTGCTGGGGTGGTATTTTTTTCTCCTGTTCAAGAAATTATATCCATGTCATACAAGTTAGAATTTGAAACTACCAATAATGTGGCAGAATATGAAGCTCTTGTTTTGGGTTTGAGGACTGCAAAAGACACAGGAATTGAAGAGATATCAGTGTTTGGGGATGCTGAGTTAATTGTCCAATAGATTAGAAAAATGTATCAATCTAAACACCCTCGGCTTAGAAGTTATAGAAATTAAGTGTGGGATATAGTTGACAGTTTTTTCTTAGCTTTCAAAATTTCATTTGTCCCAAGAGAAGAGAATGCCATGGCTGATTCTCTAGCAGTTTTTGCAAGTAATTTCAAAGTCTCTCTGCCACCCAAGCTTAGGTATGATGTAGAAGTGAAATATAGACCCTCTATACTTGACAATGTCAAACATTGGAAAGTGTTTGAGGATGATCTAGAAATCAAAAGATTCTTGGAGACCATTGATGAGTTTTTTGCATTACACATTGATCAAGATCTTGATTCTAAAATAAATCCTCATGATGACTCTTTTTTGAACAAAATTGCTAATAATCGTATAGTTCTGTTGCCCAGTAATCTTATCCCAAAGGGACTTGTTCCTTTGGAAAGAATATTTGACACAAAATATGTGGCCATAAAGGGTAAAGCTTCAAATGAAGATGTTGATGTAGCTGAGTACAATATTGGCACAGAGAAGGATCCCAAATTTGTCAAGTTGTCAAGCAACCTGCCAAAGAAATAAAGGACCGAGTATGTTGAGTTGTTAAAAGAATTTTATGATGTGCTTGCCTATACATATGTAGATCTTAGAACATATGAAACCAGGTTCATTGAGCATAAGATCCCACTAAAGGAAGAGGTCAAGCCATTTAAGAAGAAACTGAGACAGATCAACCCTATGTTGTTGCCTATTATGGAGAAAGAGGTAAAGAAGTTGTTGGATGCACAAATCATTGTCCCTTTGAGATATTCTGAGTAGGTAGCCAACCTGGTCCCAGTAGGGAAGAAGAATGGATAAATCAGACTTTGTGTCAATTTCAGGAACTTGAACAAAAGCTCTAAGAAGGACAATTACCCTTTGTCGAAAATGGAACACATATTGCAGAGGGTGATAGGTGCATCTAGGATTTCCATGATTGATGGATTTTCAAGCTACAATCAAATCTTTGTCTTTCCTGAAGATAGAGAGAAGACGATCTTCACCAATCCTCAGGGTACATTCATGTACACTAAGATTCCCTTTGGATTGATGAACACAGGGGTGACCTTTCAACAATCTATGAACATCGCCTTCATTGGAGAAAGAGATAAATTTGTAGTCATCTATCTGGATGACATTACAGTCTTCTCTAGATCTGATAAATAACATTACCAACATCTAAGAAGGGTCTTCCTGAAATGCAGAAGGTTTAGTCTCTTCCTAAATCCTAGAAGTCCCTATTTTCCATGTAGGAGGGAAAATTGTTGGGGCACATAGTATCAGTTGAGGGGCTCAGTGTTGATTCAAGCATAGTAGAATCTATTCAAACCTTGTCGCTTCCCAGATCCAAAAAGAAAGTCCAGTCTTTCCTGGGAAAGATTAATTTTTTGAGAAGGTTTGTTTCAAATTTTGCTGAATTGGTGAAGCATATCACATACATGCTCAGGAAGGGGAATGAAGTAAAATGGACTACTAAGTCCAGGAATTATTTCGACCAAATAAAAAAGGCATTGACGGAGGCACATGTGCTTATCATTCCAGATTACTCCAAATATTTTCTGATTTTTTCCTTTGCTTCTTTTGACACAGTAGCAGTTGTTTTATTACAAAAGAATGCTGAAGGGTTGGAGCAACCCATTTCCTTTTTCAGCAAGGCACTGAGAGATGCTGAGGTAAAATATGGCATCATGGAAAAGTAGGCCTATGCTTTAGTAAAATCCCTCAAGGCTTTCAGAATCTATGTCCTGCATTCAAAGGTCATTTCATATGTTCCCTCAGTTTCTGTGAAGGACATTCTCATTCAGCCTGACATAGATGGAAGAAGAAGCTAGTGGATTGTCAAAATCCTTGAATTTGATTTAGAAATAAAGCCCACCAAACTAGTTAAAGGCCAAGGTTTAGCCAAGCTATTGGCTGAGGCTAATTGTAAATCTTTGGGGGTTAACTTTATCAACACTTTCTTGTAAAATCATCAAGTTGAATTGTCTGATAAAAATTCTCAAGAAAGACCTTCATTGTCAGAATGTACTTGGTACAAAGTCATTATAATTTTTCTGCAAGAGTTAAGGCCTCCATATGGCATGGGAAAAAACAAGGCAAGAGCTCTTAATATCAAAGCAATTAGATATTACCTTATTGATCAGGTTTTGTATTGGAAATATCCCCTAGGTGTGTTGTTAACATGTTTAGACCCACAAAAAGCCCAAAAAATTATGTTTGATTTTCATGATAGCCTATGTGGGGGAAATCGGTTCTGGAGGACCATAGCCTATAAGATACTCAGGAATGGTTATTTCTGGCCTACTCTTTTTTTGATGTCTATGCAAAAATCATGGCTTGTGTAAAGTGCCATAAATTCTTTGGGAAGCAACAACTCAAGTCTTTTCCATTGAAGCCTGTGGTAGCTTCAAGACCCTTTCAAAAATGGGGCCTAGATTTTATTGGGGAAATTCATCCTTCATCAAGAGGACAACATAGGTGGATCTTGATTACCACTGATTACTTTACCAAATGGATGGAATCCATCCCAACAAGGAGTGCTTCTCACAAGGTAATCATTGGTTTTCTAGAGGATATTATAGCAAGGTTTGGTTGTCCAAAAGGAATTGTCACTGATAATGCTGTATCCTTTAAGGATGAACCATTGACCAAGTTTTGTGAACAGTTTGGAATTTCACCGATTCACTCAACTCCTTACTATCCCCAAGGGAATGGACTGACAGAGTCCTCTAACAAGAGCCTTACAAAAATTATCAAAAGACTGCTAGAGTAAAACAAGAAAGCCTGGGATTCAAAGCTCAAGTTTGTTTTGTGGACTAACAGAGTAACAACAAAGAGATCTCTTGGTGTCTCTCCTTTTCAGCTTATGTATGGAATTGAGGCCATTTTCCTTCTCAGCTCTCCTTTCTAGTGGAAAAAATATTCCAAGACCACCAAGGGGAGATTGATGACATGATCAGGAGAATTCAACAGCTAGTAGATGTGCAACAGACTAGGGAGAAGATACTGGACAAAGTGCATGAACATAAAAAAAAAAATCAAGCAAGCTTTCGACAGAAAGGTGAGAAAAGAGGGTTTTCGGCTGGGAGATCTAGTACTCAAATGGGATGCACCCAAACAGAACAAGGGAAAGCATAGTAAATTTGAAGCCCTATGGATTGGGCCCTTCAAAGTCTCTGAGACATTCCCTAATAATACTTACAGGTTGCAGAATTTGGAGGGTGATGAAGTTTTTGGGGGCCCTATTAATGGGCATTTTCTTAAAAAAAAAAATTGTTTGAAACCGCAGTCGGCGTCCCACCATTGTAAATATCGTTCTTGTTTTTATGTTTATTTTGTTTTAAATAGCTAGACTCCATAGACCAATGGATAAGGAACTGGAACTACTTTTCTTGGAATCTTGTAGGGAGCATGCCATCCCCCATGGAGCCAAATGTTATCACATAAACTTGTCAGAGATCCCTTTCTCTCTCCTTTTTGTAGACCCAATCTTAAGATTTTCCCTTTTCAACTTGTAATTTGCTCTGTGTTTGTCTCCAAACGTTTGAGAAACCTTTTGTTTTGTGAAATCATTTGTAAGAAGTCTTGGCCCCAAGATTTTGTTTTCTCGGGGTTAATCACTACCCTCTCTACCTCTATCACAAATCTTTTTACCTTCCCAAGCCTTCAGCCAGTTGTCCAAGTATTTCTTTACAGAGGCCGCAACCATAAGTTCAAAGCGTAACACTTAGAAAGGTTTGATATGGACTCAAATCAAGCAAGCACGCAAGTTCAGTTTGCTGAAGGATTTTTCATGTCAAAGCTCAAATATCGATGACAAATAATAAATGAGGGAATTGGGAGTTCAGAATGTTGTTGAATTTATTTGTAAAGGATCCGAACCCCTGAAATCTGAAATTAGTAGGAGTCGTCCAATCCAATAGGATGCGTTGCACTATAGCCAAAACATGGAGAAGATCATTTTGGGAAATCTGAAGTGAGGGATGCACAGATTTCTCGAGTCCTGAAATGTCGAAGACCTGAAGTCTCAAAATGTTGATATTCATATGGGCCATCTGATTCAAAGGGGCACATGGCATGTGATCCAAGAAATCATGATTTCACGACTCAGAGGTTTTATCATGGAGCACAACGTAGATTCGCGAAACGTGAAGTCACAAAGCGCCCTGGACTTGGGAACATGATCACAACCCGTGGCTATATGGGAAGCATGGCCATAAAGAAGGGTAAGCGCCTGTTGAGCGGTGGGTGGCTGAGGTTTTCGAGAAATCATCCTGGCCGTTAAATTCAAAGAAAATACGATTGTCGATATGGATGGGATGTTTCACAGATTCGATCATTGGAATATCTAGAATCAAGTGGAGTGAAGACTCCCGAAATGAGAAATCCAAAAATTCCACATAGGAGCCCCAGTTCATGGCCCAAGGTCACATGAAGCGATGGAGAGAAGCTGTGCCAAGGACGAAATAATTTGTATTTTTCACATAGGAAGATTTGCATGGTCTCGAGGTGTTGAGGTTGACTTGAAGGAGTCGTGAACATCTATTGGAAAATTCATGGGTGTCAAGTTTCATCCTGATCCTAATGAAAGTAGTTAATGGAAATGGGGGAGGTGGTTGAAACCTCGTTTCACCCCATAAATGGAAAGAATGAAAAATATGGTCGTGGAGGCAGATTGTTAGCCCAAATTCCCCTTGTCAACGGATGCTCTTGCAAGCCCATATTGATCTGATCTTGCGTCTGACAGAAGAATGAAAGTGCAACCTGAGAAAAGAAGACGCAGAAGCTGAGCCTTGAATGCAATGACTAGAGCGCGCTCCTAGTGGGAGCAATTTGTATTGAGTATAAATAGTTAGTTCTGATATGTTGTTAAGGTCGATGGTATAGATAATCTCTCGTATGTAAATTTTTAGTAAAGCCTCTGGTTCTCTGGTTATGTATTTCATTTTGAGACTTCTTGTTTAATGATAGTCAACATTCTTTTCTGTTGGGTATGTGTTATATTCTTTTCACAAGTAATAGTGTCTAAGCATATGCGTCGGGTGCGCAGGGGGGTTAGAGGGGGGCGGATCCCCTCGCGTGGGGGTCCAGCGGAAGTGCCCCCATAATTTTTTTTCTTCCTCGGGAAACGTGACACCTACCTCGGGAAACATGTCATGTATTTAGGTGGTTTTTTTGGCACATGGTTTTTGCCGATGGTTTTCTATTTACGGTTAAGTAATTAGGGTTTTGGACTAATCTAGGTCATTGGGATAGGGTTTTGGATGCCGCTGGCTCCTATATGCATATTATATTGCAAACAATGTAACACAATGAATGAATATAATATATGCTGGTTTTCCCGGTTTGGGTTTCCAGGGGAAAAATCTTTGTGTAATGTTTGTATTTGCCATTATATCTTTTCTATTATTTTCTGAATATCTATTTACAGTAGACGTTGTACAAGGTTATAATTTACAATTGGTATCAGAGATTTATTGGCTTCAGGGGGACGCCTTTGTGGTCAAGGGTTTGGCTCAGGACTGTGATAAGCCTTGTTATAGTGGGAGATCTGCGATATTGTTTTTCAGGTGAAAAGAAATGGAAAGCAATTCGAAGATGGAGATCAAGAAGGTTAATGGGAAAAGCTTTGAGCTGTGGAAGCTCAATATGGAAGATCTTTTGGTTGACAGAGATCAGTGGATCACGGTAGATCTAGGTACTGCACCTACAGGAACTTCTGCAGATGACTAGAAAAAGATGGATCGGAAGGCAAAGAGCACAATTCGACTATGTCTCTCTAATTCAGTATTACTGAATGTGTCAAAGGAAGCTACAACCAAGGATTTATGGGAAAAGTTGGGGAAGTTGTATCAGTCTAATTCCATGGTAAATAAACTATTCCTAAGAAAGAAGCTGTATAACTTGAGGATGAGATATGGAGACTCGGTAGCAGAGCATTTGAACGCCTTCAATACTGTGGTAATTCAGTTAGTATTTGATGAGATTAAAATTTCATATGAAGATAAATGTATCAAATTGTTGTGTTCTTTACTAGACTCGTGGGATAGTTTGGTTGTGGCCATAGGTAGTAATACAACTTCTTTGAAGTTTGAATAAGTGGTCTCATCCTTGTTGTCGGAGGAGATGAGACAAAAGAATATGGAAGGACATAGCATAGACGCATTATTTGCAAGAGGACGTTCCCCGGAAAGAAATAGATCTAATTTCTCAAGTGGGAGATCTAAGTCTAAGGGTAGATCTAAATCTCCTGGAAAATTTGTAAGGGTATGTTGGAGGTGTGGAAAAGAAGGGCACTACAAGAAGCAGTGTAGATCCAAAGTTGAGAAAAATAAGGGACCTGAAGAATCTTCTTCTACAGAAGAAAAGACCTCCAAGGAAGAAGGAGGGGATGTGTACTTGACCTATTCAAGCACACATGCAGATCATGAGGCATGGTTGATTGACTCTGGTGCATCCTTTCATATGAATCCCTACAGGGAGTGGTTCTGCAAATATGAAAAGTATGATGGAGGTAATGTTTTCTTAGGTAATGATTCGACAACCAGAATCATAGGAAGAGGAAGGGTCAAGTTCAGATTCATAGATGGAAGGATTAGAACACTTTCTGGTGTTCTACACATCCCAGGTATGGACTGAAATTTGATTTCTGTAAGCAAAATGGAAGATGCAGGGGTAAAAACAATTTTTGAAAAGGGAACTTGCAGGATGGTTCGAGGAGCAATGGTGTTGATGAAGGGAGTTCGGTTTGGAACTCTGTATAAGCTGCTAGGAAGCATTATTAATGATGGGTGTAATAGCTCCATTGTTCTTGATATTGGAGTTGAAGAAGAAATAAATCTTACAGTCTCTGGAGAAAAGGTTATGTTGTGGCATCAAAGACTAGGGCATATCGGAGAGAAGGGTCTTCGACTACTACACGGTAAAGGTATGGTTGAAGTTATGTCTAACTGCTATCTGGATTTTGATTTCTGTGAACATTGTCTATATGGGAAGCATAATCAGGTAAGATTCCCCTCTGGTGCAATGAAGGTAGAAGGAATTTTACAAATAGTTCACAGTGATGTTTTTGGATCTGTGTCGGTCCCATCATTGGGAAAATCTGTGTACTATGTCTCATTTATAGATGAATTCTCGAGGAAAACTTGGATATATTTCCTTAGGAATAAATCTGAAGTCTTTGACAGTTTAAAGAGTTTAAGGCTCTTGTTGAGAATCAAACAGAGAAAAGAATTAAGGTGTTGAGAACAGATAATGGCGGAGAGTTATGCGGGAATGAATTTGAAGAATTATGTAAGAAGTATGGTATAGCAAGGTAGAATACTACTCCATATACACCTCAGCAGAATGGAGTTGCAGAAAGGATGAACAGGATGCTGATGGAAAAATCAAGGTGCATGCTCAGTGGTGTCGGGTTAGGGCAAGAATTCTGGGTAGAGGCAGTGGTTACTGCATGTTATCTACTCAATAGATCATCCTCATCAGCATTGGGTGACAAGAATCCACAAGAGGTATGGACTGGTAAGGAACCTTCTCTCACCCATCTTAAGGTATTTGGCTATGATGCATATGTTCATGTTCCAAAGGAAAACAAGAGTAAGTTGGATAAGAAGGCTGAAAAATGTATCTTTATTGGATATAAAGATGGTCTCAAAGGTTATAAGCTTTGGAACCCGGAAACTAAGAAGGTAGTGTATAGCCAAGATGTGGTATTTAGAGAAACGAAGGATGTTGTTAAACATGAAGTCCTACCAAGTATGGAAGAACCAGAGAAGATAGAGTTTGATTTAAAGGATGATGAAGCAGACTCTATAGAAGAACATGAATCAGAAGAAGAAGATCCTCATACTCCAGTATTGAGGAGATTAGATCAAGAAAGAAGGCTACCAGAAAGGTATAGTC
>ML777863.1:195805-213316 GCA_009831015.1 Picea engelmannii
AATATGATTCCCCATCAAGGAATCATAAATACTCAGAAAAACGTTTCCACCCACATACAACAGATGGAACAATACCCTAATCTAGGTTAAAATCAACCTGGAAACCATGTGAATTGCAACATTATCCTCACCACTGAAGAATAAATACTGTTAAAAATTCACAAACGTTATACGATATTCCTCTCAAATCCAATATGACCACATCAGACTCACCCCAATTACCAGTAGGACAACCTCTGACAATACCATGTCCTATCACAAAATCAACCACCCAAGTACCCCATGCACCTTTACGTAGGAATGTACAAAACCCCCATGCTAGGGAAGAACACAACTATAGCCTGATCGATGATTCGACTCAATCATTAGCTTCCATGTCTAAAGTTCTCCAAACATTCCCTTCACAACGAAAGGCCTTTCTCTAACAATTGGGGGAAATCGACCCATCATACACTCATTTGATCACTTTTTATTTGGATAATGTCGAACCACGCTTTCCCTCTTTGGTCGCTTTCCAAATCCCAGTCAAAATATGAAACATAACAATACATTAATGTATCATAAATGAAGGGGAATCTACATGTATTATGTCAAAAATTGTCTGGAAACAACTCAGGTGAACTGAGTATTAGAAATAAAGAGATGTGCTCATTTTTCCATAGACAATATAGCAATATTTTCACCCAACCATAGGCATAAAGAACACCCCCGAGCACATTATCCTTGAAAGATAGAATAAATCTAAGAGCAGACTGATAGCCAACCAAGGTAGTGCAACTTTCTCCAAGGCTAGCCCACCAAGAAAGAATAACCAAAGAACAAGATGAAATTCCAAATCATAACCAAGAGAAATTCCAACCAAAATCCAAAATCCCAATTGCAGCAACTACAACTGCACTCCCTCTCCAAACTTGTGCACCACTAGTCTTATGCAGTTGTGAGAGTACGAGTTACAAATGAGATCTAGCGCCCTCTTATTTATAGTTCTCTTTGTCTCTTGTCCAGGATGACTTCTTCTTTTATAGGTTAACACTTAAATATTAATTCTTTTATTGAGTTGACATGTCTTCTAGGGTTTCTACACATTTGTTCATGGTTTCTCTTGCTTCCCAAAATATTCTAGTCTCATCAAAGGTTACACATAGAAGTTAATACCTCCCATAAGTACCATAATATCAAAACTCCCTCCTAGATAGGGAGGTATTAAAGGAAATGTTCTTGAGCACAAACAAACCATTCAACTGGTAGTATCATCAAAGCCACACAGGTTATCTGATGATCACGTAGATCAACTCATGAGCAACATCATCACTATCAGTTCCATCTAATAGCATCAACTACATAATCTATTGAAGACATAATCCATATGAGTAATCATGCATGATGTTGAATAAGTCACTCACTCCACAGAGTGATACAAGAACCATTCTTCTAATCCGGACATATGTCCCAGAAGAAAAACTATTCCAACATATGTTGGAATCCATCCCATAGGCTAGAAGGACTATTCTTCTAATCTAGACATACGTCCTAGAAGAATGAATGTCTTGGACCATTTTCCCTTCGACCACTACTTTGAAATCAGGAAAAATGTCTGTCCTGTACCAATTTATCAACTCTGGTCACTACTTTCAACTCAGCGAGAAGAACTTGGTCACTACTTTGAACTCAGCGAGAAGAACCATTCTTCTAATCCAGACATATGTCCTAAAAGAATAGTTGTCCTTGGTATATCAAAAATCTGTCAACTTGGAAAATTCTCCACAGGTAGAATGTCTGTCCACCAAAAATCTATCCTTCCTAGACCATTCTCCATCTAGAGAATGTTTGTCTTTCGACACACTGACTATCCATCTAGCTGGAAATCATGTCCAACACTAGTGGTAGTCTCTATGGAAATCAGAACAATGTGATCCAATAGAACACAACTGTGTCTATCCATAGTAGTATACAACTACTATCCATTGGTACAAAACCACTCCGAGTAGCACATGGATACTAACCAGTGACACACAATCACTACCAGTGTGTTGATTATTTGGGTTGGTTTTCATTGATGTCAACCCTTGAATAAATTCTGGTAGCGAATTTCGGTAGCACAAAGGTTTGGGTAATGGACCCAAGTTTGTTTTATGTATAATAGTATGAGTTTTCATATATTTGAAGGTAATACTATTCTATATGGATAGTACATGTCATTCCATTTCCGGTGGTATGTGGAACACCACATAACTCCTCACAGTTAGAGAATTATGGCCATGTGAAGTTGGAGAACCCTCATGAGTCATATAGAAGCCCCAAAAGGTCAAAGTAGTCAAAGTGGTTGCAAAAAAGAAATTATTTAAATAATAAAGTGAAGTGATGAGTGTGCTATAAGTCAAAGTGGATACAAAATAAATTGTTTAAATAATAAAGTTAATGGAGAAATTACTAAGTGGACAAGTGGTTAGAAGTGGGTTAGCCCTAAAATAAAGAAAGTGGTTTAAGATGGTTAGAAGGTAACCCCTTAAGGAATCTACATAAAAGTATAAATAAGAGGCAAAGGTCTCTCATTTAATTACCATTGAGCATATTGAATATCTACTAGTGACTGAGATAACCAAAGGATATCTAAGGAGAATTTCATAGGGAAGGTGAAGTAAATGAGGCCAAAATTCAAGGGAGGATAAAGTCTTTTGATTATGCTTTCTAAGGTATGTTATTTACAGGTCATATCACCATTTTCACAATAACGTTTTTTCTACAATGATTCAGAAAACGTAATCTGGAGACCATTAAGAAAACATATCCAAGTAATTTTGATAAAAATTTCATCTTGTGGGTTGTTGTATTTTGGGAGTTACACTCCGTGGAAAATAGGGTTTGTGGCTAGTCTTGAAACTAGTCTAAAACAGGTGTTTCAGGTAAAAATAACATAATTTATTCATAACAGATCCAAATTTAGTAATACCAAATGTATTGGTTAGAGTACAGTGTTTAGTATTCTTTGTACCATTTTTCGATTCATACAACAAATATTCTGTGTGGGGCATGCTCTATAATTTTGATCTCTAGAATAAGCTAGAATTCAACAAGGTATGCCATTTTTTCTATAACTCATTTTCTGAGAGGTTCCAAGTAGTGAAACCTGGAGAAATTGCATAAAATAAACTGAAGAACATTTTGTACTATTTTCAGATCTTTATTCATTACATGTACATAGTTATGATTATTGCAAGTTAGGGTTGTTGACTAATCCAAAATTAGTCATGTGAGACTAAAGTAAAGTTTGATGAAAATGATAGTCTCTTGTTGTTAAAGTTAATGAAGGTTTGCAAGTATGTAATCATATACACCAGGTCTATTACAGAGTTACACATCATATTTGGATGATGAAATTGATGAGGGATTTTGGTTGAGGTACATGTTGGGTATATGGTTGAGAAAAGTAGTTGATGAGTTAGCACATACATGAGGTGTATAGTTGATGATGTTGGTACATCTTGATGAGTCATAGTTGATGAGTATTTGATGCATGGTTGGTACATACTTGGTACATGGTTGGAGGAACTTGTAAGTAGTATTGTTGACACATGGTTTATGGATGATGTAGCATTTTTGTCTTGGTATATTCTTAGAAGCACATATTGATGATGATTATGAATTGTTGTGTTATGCTTGGTTGATGCACATCTTGGTGATATTGTGCATATGGTTGAGAGTTGTCTTGGTGATTGATATTGTTGAGTAGATCTGATTTGGTTGATAAGATTTATGATACAGGTTGTTGTGATAGGTCATTTGGAAATTTTATTGTGACAAATTATTTGTACAGGTTTGGTGCATGGTTGATGCACTTGTTTATGGTACATGTGTTGGATTACTAAGAGGGGGGGTGAATCAGTAATAGAGAAATTTAGTCCTTTTTCACCAAAAATGCAAGTGTTATATCAATGTAGCATTATCATTCAATAGTTACAGAGTAAATAAACAATGAAAAAATGAGCAATCACACACATACATAGTACACCAGTGTTTTTACGTGGAAACCCAAAGCGGGAGAAAACCACATAATGACTTTTCTTATATGTCTTGAAGAATTGCATTCATTGGAAGCACCAACTTCCTTTGTTTTCCAGCTGCAACTGGAAGGAGGCTCCAAACCCCTAGTTTCTCAGGCTACAACCCAAGGGAAGCTCCAACTCCCCAATTCTTTGGCTACAACCATAAGGAGGCTACAACCCCCTAAGTTCTCCGACTACAACCGGAAGGTGGCTACAACCACCTGTCCTTTCCCCATCCAACCAACTTGAAATATAAATACCAAATGTAGACAACTTGTCACTTTCATTGAATCAACCATTGGCACTGTCAACCTGTCACTTTCAACCTGTATGAATAACCTGTAACAACTTGTACAAATCAACCTCCACCAAACAACCTATACCAATAACCTAAACCAACATGTACGATGCATCAACCATGCATCAACCTTGACTCATCAATTATGTACCAACATCATCAACTATACACCTCATGTATGTGCCAACTCATCAACTACTTGTCTCAACCATGTACCCAACATGTACCTCAACCATATACCAAAGACATACACCAATATAACCATAAAAAAGTATCTAACAATTCATCACTCTATCTGTTATCACATATAGTCGTCAAGAGTAGTGTGTGTTTTGTCAATACTCAGGCCTGTATCCTTTCCCTGTCTCTCTCTCCTTCTCACAAGTCAAGTCTTAAATTTTTTCCCTTTTCGACTATTAAAATCGATTTTTTGTTTGCACCTTTTTGTTTTAAGAAAACTGGTTTCTCTTGATGTCTTACTCGAAAGAAGTTTTGGCTCGAAGCCTTTCTGTTTTTCCTGGAGGATGAACACTCGCCTCTTTTGTTTCAGTCTCTAGTCCTTCTGTTTTCCCAACTCATAGTAAGTCGCCCAAGTCCTTGTTCACACAGGCCACAACCATGGACATAAAGTGCATCTTTCATAAGAGTCCATTTTGGGCTCGGAACGCAAGAAACAGGTGGGTTCATTTTTTAGCGGTGAAGATCCCTCATGGATTTCAGATCAGTGGCTCGTGAGTATTTGAAATCTCAAAATTGCACCAAGTATAGTGCCATAGAAAAAGTTCAAAGTCCTGAAGCCTGGAGCGGACATGATCCATAGGTCATGAGGGGGACATGTGGAAACCGATCCGAGGGTTCAGGGAAATGAGCTTCAGAAGATTTGAAGTGAGAAGTGCATAAAAGTCTTGAAGGGCCAAAGCCTGAAGCCCCAAAGTGCGAAGCCTTGAAGTGCCAAAGTACCAAAGGGATCGTATCCGTCAAAATCAGGAGGCCAAGCGTCAGTGGATCGTCAACTCCAGGTAAAATCACATAGAGGAGGATGAGGTTTGAGATTTGGTTTTCCTGGAGGCTAGAGTCCCGAAGGGATCATAGCCATCAAAATAAGGAGGCCACGTGTCAGTGGATCATCAAATCCGGGTAAAATCACATAGAGGAGCCAAAGAAAAAGGAGCTAGCGCCCAAGTCCTAGAGCACCAAGTTCATGGCAGCCGTCAGTACAAACATGTGGCATCCGTCTAAAGCTGACACATGACACTCATTTCAAGCGTTTTAGACATGCTTTCATCTTGTTTTCGAGTGACACATGTCACCTCTCTGTCCACGACATATCAGCATAGTGACATGAGGCCTCCACGTCAAATCATCCTCTAAGAGTTGTTATTGTTCAACGCCAAACGTAGCGCACCATCCCAAGGCACACTTTTGGAAAATCCTAAAGTTGGGGGGCGATTAAGCTTGGGAGTGGCTCTAAATCTAGCAGGTGCACCCAGATCTCAGATCAGGACCAGATCTATGGCCACAGTCCATTACGGGGACGCAATATACTTGGGTGATAATTTTATTGAGCATTCCTGTAATTGAAACCATGGTAAGGTGAAAGTGCTACGTGGCGAAAGGTGGTGGATTACGGGCCCAAAAGAGGTGTCAACCCAAACCACTTTTGAGACGCCCCACAATCACATGTTTATATGGCGTCCTATCCAAGAGCAGCACATGGCCGCCCCCCTAAGATTTAAGTCTCATTGAGTCGCCGAGGAAAATTAGTTAATGGAAGGTAGGTTTGGTGGTTGAATCCTCGGCTCACCCCATAAATGGAAGGCATGGAGGATCCAGAACTGTCAGCCCATGGTACACCTATGAGTAGATTTTCCTACCAACCCATGCCAATATGAGATCATGTCTAATAGAGGGATACATGCACAGTCTGACATAGGACTTCTCAGATGCAATTATTTGAATGTAGTGATCAGATCACACTCCTGATAGTCTAGGACTGATCTGAGTATGAATAAGTAATTTTGATATTTTGTAAAGGTCGTCAACTAGTTGAGAAAAGCTCCCTATTTTGTAATATTTTGATGTTAGAAGGTGTTCTCTGGTTATGTATCAAATTGGAGACTTTCACATTAATAGAAGTTAGTTTCTCTCATCTCTTTGTAAAAACTGTGCCAAAACACTCGAGCATGGAGGATCCAGTCAAGGTTTGTGATGTTGTTGTAATGTAGGTTTGATTACAGTAGTGGTGTAACCAGTTTTAGTCAGATTATTTGTTGTCTTATTCCCTCTTACGTTGAATGGATCAGGCATGGAGGATCCAGTCGAGTTGTTGTAGTTGCATTGTGATGTAGGTTTGATCATTATGTGGTTGTGACTATTTTGTTTGGACATATTTTAGTGTTTGAAGCTTGAGTTCAAGAGCAGTCTTGGGCCTAATTTTTTCTTCACCAAGCTTCTTGAAAGCCGATGCCCATATCATTTTTGTTCACCTCTCTCACTAATTCTTCCATCTACTCACCTTTAAACTCAATTCACTGACTAAATTTAATGAGGCCCTCACTTCCCTGTGCATTACCTGTCCAATTTCTGTTTTAAATTCATTTTGGTACTGAGTTTTGTCCATTTGACCTCCATTCATAAATCAAACATCCACCAAACACTCTGATGGGTACTGGGCTTATCCTCTCACAATCTGAGGGTGACTCTCAGTGCTAACATTCTTGGTGCCATTGTTGGGGAACAAATTGAAGACATTTCCCTGGGTAAGAACGAAAAAGAAATTATGATTATGAAGGTGCATCATAAATCAGTATCTTGAAGATTACAACTTTCACCTGGCGAATCCACTGTTTCAGTTGTGGCTCTGAAGAGAAGACACACGAGATCCACTCCACATTTTCCTCTAGAAACATCTGAAGCTGACCCAGAGAAAATTATTAGAAAGGAAAAGACCCATCAAGAAGGGATTTCGACTGTTGTACCTGGTGATTTTGGTAATTTTCATAATCCTCCTTTAAAAGCTCCAATAGTTGCTTCTAATTCTCCTATTTTACCATCTGTTGGAGTTTCCAGAAATTTAAATTTTGGGAGTTTTCCTGTTGATTTCTCCCCTCCTTATCTCGGTTTGGAAGGAGAAATATTTGACATCCCTTTTTCCCCTGAAGTTTTACAGTGGTTTAGACCCGGGACCTTAGAATAATTTCCCACTCTGGGATTTACTACTCCTCCTCCTATTAGAGTTGCTTCTTTTAAATAAGGGGAAACTTTTGTTCCTTTGAACCCCATATCATTCTTCCCCAACACCCAATTGTTTCCTCTTTCTCCCAGAAGCACAGTCCAAGTCTCACTTGTCCAAACTCCATCTCCCCCTGGTTCTCGTCTAGTTCACATCCTAATGGCAGGGGATAATCCCACTAGAAACAAAATGGATTCTATAGTGACTGCTAGATACACCCCTCTTGTTCTTCCTTAACCTCTAAATGCTCTCCCTACTGGTGGCTACCTTAATAAGTTTCTCAATTTCATGAGTGAGGGAGACATAACTGCAGAGGAGCACCTCTCAACATTTTATAGTTATGCATACAATTATGTCATTGTGAATGAAGATGTATGAATGAGAATTTTTGTTCATAGCCTTGATGGGAAGGCTAGGAAATGATTCAGGGCCTTGGATCCTGGATCTATTCATGGGATTGAAGCCCTAGATGATTCATTCTTAAGACATTGGGGGGATAAACAATAATTCCTTTACTATATTACAGAGTTTGGATCATTGAATAAGGAATAAGGGGAATCTATTTCTGACTTCTCAAAGAGGTTAATAAAATGTATAATAAAATTCCCACTAAGCCTACATAAAACTCTGTCAAAATGACTTATGCTAGTGCTTTTGAACCTAAGTTCTGCCTCATGTTGAGAGAAAGAAGATCTACCTTCATGGCTCATATGCAATATGCAACCCTTGAAGTGGAATCTAATCTATTGGAAGTAGGAAAAATCAGGATAAAATATGATAGAGATAGAAGAAAAGGTAGGTCCAAAGCCTCAACCTCTAATTCCTCTGTTTCCCACCCTTAAGTGGATGAATTGATCAAGATAGTAAAATCATTGTCTGCTAAAGTGGAAGTGTTGGAATTGGAAGGAAAGCATAGTTATAGGAATCCCAAAAATGTTGATAATAGGGGTAACTTCAAAAGACCAAATAATTCCCCTCAGATCATCCAAAGAGATCAAAGAAACATGGATAGGGATGATCAGAGAATTCAGGCTCCTCTAAAAAATAACCTTGTTACTGATGAAGAAGAAGAGGAAGAAGATGTCAATCCCAAAATCCATTGTCTCGATGACACCTCCTTATTTCCTCATCTAACCCAATCTTCATATGAAGACTCTCTCATTGATAGACAACTAAATGAAATGAGAAAGGGGGAAAGGACCAACAATAATCCAAATAGATATAACCTGAGTTCAAAGAAGAACAAAGGGAAGCTTGATGTTTTTTATCAGCCTACTAGAGAAGAGAAACCCGCTAAAGATGTGGCAGACAATAGTAAATCAAAAGAGGCACAAACCCCCCCAGCAATGGTTAAAATCCCTATCCCATCAGTGAAGGAGATTCTGAAGCCTCCCTCCTCTTACAACCTTGAGCATGAGATTCAAAATATTAGGATCCCTGTACCTCTTTCAGAGTTAGTCAAGCATGAGGGATTCAAAAGGTGCCTCTCTAAAGTATTGCATCCTGAACCTCTATCTCACCCCACATACTCAATCAACCTCCAAGATGAAAATCCAGTTGTCATACTAAGGCCTTTGGTAGAAGATAGAGATGATTCCTCCCCCCCTTTATATACATCATTGAATATTCATGATAAAGTGTTGCACAACTACTTGATGGATTAAGGAGCATCTCACAATCTCATGCCTAAGATTGTCATGGATGAGCTTGGGTTGGAGGTTACAAAAACCTACCATGACCTGTATTCATTCGATTCCATGAAGGTAAAATGCCTCGGGGTTATTAAGGACCTTGTTGTATCCTTGTTCCAATTTCCAATGAAGAGTGTGTTCATGGATATAGTGGTAGCTGATGTCCCCCCTAAGTTTGGGATGCTCCTGTCTAGATCCTGGATCAAAATATTAGGAAAAACTTTGCAGATGGATCTTTCATATGCCACCATTCTTGTGTTTGGGGGGGAACATAGAAGGATTTATAGAGAAGAACAACTTTCTTACATTATTAATGATGAAGAAAATCCCATCAACCACCCCATTTTTTCAGTTGATACTGACTTAGGAACTAATATATTACAACTTACTTATACTCCTCAACCACCTATTGAAATAAGAAAGCAGCCTATTACTTTTTGTGAACATCCTCCCCCCAATACCTTTGTTTGGAAAATGTTTTTTTATGGAGCCTCTTCTAGGGAAAGTGTTGGTGCTGGACTAGTTTTTATTTCCACCTTCCAAGAGACCATATCTCTGTCTTGCAAGATGGAATTTGGAACAACAAACAACTTGGTAGAATATGAGGCTCTTCTCTTGGGTTTGAGATCTGCCAAATACATGAAGATTGAGGAGTTAGTAGTGTTTTGGGATGATGAGTTGATTTTTCATCAAGTCAGAAATTTGTATTAGGCTAAGCACCCAAGGTTAAGGTCCTTGAGAAATGAAGTTTGGGATATGATTGACAGTTCCTTCCTGGATTTTAATATCTCATTTGTTCCAAGGGAGGAGAACTCTGTGGTAGATTCCTTGGTGGTCTCAGCAAGTAATTTCAAGGTCTATTTACCCTCCAAACTCAAGTATGACGTGGAGATAAGATACAGACCCTGTATTCCTGACAATGTCAAGCATTGGAAGGTCTTTGAATATGATATCGAGATTAAAAAGTTTCTCGAGACTGTGGACAAATTTTCTGATTTGCATATTGATCAGGATCAGGATGCTAAAGAAATTCCTCATGCTAATGTTTTTCTCAATAAAATTGTTCACCATCATATTGTCCAATTGCCTAGTAACCATATTCCAAAGGGGCTTATCCCTTTAGAGAGATTGTTTAACAGAAATGATGTTGTTGTAAAGGTTGAAGGATCAACTGAAGAAGCTGATGTGACTAAATGCAATCTAGGAACCCAAATGGGTCAAACTGTATAGAAACTTATCAAAGGAGCAAAGGGATGAGTATCATAGGCTTCTCAAGGATTTTGTTGATCTGTTTGCCTAGGAATATGAGGATTTTAGAACATATGAAACCAGTATAATCAAACAAAAAATACCTTTGAAAGAAGATGGAAAACCTTTCAAGTAGAAGCTGAGAGAGATAAATCCCATGCTGCTGCCGATTATGGAAAAAGAAGTCAAAAAGTTGTTGGATGCACAGATCATCATCCCCTTGATATTTTCTAAGTGGGTAGCTAATTTGGTGCCTGTGAGGAAGAAGGATGGGAAAATATGGTTGCATGTCGATTTCATAAATTTGAACAGAAGATCCAAAAAGGATAATTACCCCTTGTCGAAAATGGAGCACATTTTGCAGAGAGTTACTGGTTTGTCCAGGATGTCTATGGTTGATGGTTTCTCCGGGTACAACCAGATCTCTATCTTTCCTGAAGATAGAGAGAATACTACTTTCACTACTCCTTGGGGCACGTTCTTGTATGATAAAATGCTCTTTGGATTGATGAATGCATAATCGACCTTCTAGCAAGCCATGGACATCACCTTCATTAGAGAAAATGAAAAATTTGTAGTCACCTATCTAGATGACATTATAGTATTTTCAAGGTGTGATAAAGAGCATGCTCATCATTTGAAGAAAGTCTTCTTGAAGTGCAGAAAGTTCAATCTCTTTCTCAATCCTAAGAAATCTATATTTGCGATGCAAGAGGGAAAATTGTTGGGGCATATTGTGTCAGTTGAAGGGGTGAAGATTGATCCAAGAAGAGTAGAGGCCATCCAGTCCTTATATTTTCCCAGATCCAGGAAAGAGGTTCGGTCTTTCTTGGGTAAGATCAACTTTCTTAGGAGGTTCATTTCTAATTTTGTTAAGTTGGTTAAATACATTACAACCATGCTCAGAAAAGGGAATGAAGTGAAATGGACTGTTGAGTCTAGGAATTATTTCAACCAAATCAAGAGGGATTTGACTGAAGTGCATATGCTCATCAACCCGGACTATTCTAATGAATTTTTTATATTTTCTTTCGCATCATCTGATACACTGGCTGTTTTTTTTCTACAAAGAAATGCAGAAGGTTTGGAACAACCTATTTCCTTTTTCAGCAAAGCACTGAGGGATGCAGAAATGAGATACGATATCATGGAGAAGCAAGCCTAATCTTTGGTAAAGGCCCTCAAGGATTTCAGAATCCATGTTATGCTTTCAAAATTTATCTCATATGTCCCCTCACCCACAGTGAAGGAGATACTGATCTAGCTTGATATAGATGGGAAGAGAAGCAAGTGGATTGCCAAGATTCTAGAGTTTGACTTGGAAATAAAACCCACCAAATTAGTGAAAGGTCAAGGTTTAGCCAGGTTATTGGTTGAATCAAATTGCAAAGCATTGGGGGTTAATTTCATGAATGTAGACTCAAAAAATCAACAAATTAGGATTGTTGCTGAAGACTCTCATGTCAGCCCAAACTTAGCAGGATGTCCCTAGTACAAAGATATCATATATTTCCTATAGAAGTTGAGGCCTCTTAATGGTTTGGACAAAAACAAGGTGAGAGGTTTGAAACTCAAAGAAGTCAAATATTGTATCCTTGATCTAGTTTTGTACTGGAAGGATCCCTTGGGAGTCCTATTGAGGTGTCTATACCCACAAGAAGCCCAAAGATCTATGACTTATTTTCATGACAACTCATGTGGGGGACATCATTTTTGGAGCACCACAACTTATAAGATCCTTAGAGGTGGGTATTTTTGGCCCATCCTTTTTACTGATGTTTGTGAAAATATTAGAGCTTGCACCAAGTGTCAAAAGTTTGCTGGAAATAAAAAATTCAAATCTTTTCCTTTGAAACCTATAGTGGTTTCTGGACCTTTTAATAGTGGGGTCTCAACTTCATTGGAGAGATCCACCCAACCTTAAGTGGCCAGCACAAGTGGATTTTGACTGCCACTGACTATTTTACCAAATGGATAGAAGCCATCCCTGCAAGGAGTGTTTCTTACAAGGTTATCATAAATTTCCTTGAAGAAATCATGTCCAAATTTGGTTGTCCAAATAGGATTGCTACATGCAATGTTGCCTCTTTCAGAGCTGAGCCATTAATTAATTTCTGTGAGCAGTATGGGATCACACTACTCCATTTTACTCCCTACTACCCTCAAGGAAATGGTTTAGAAAGGGCTTCTAACAAGAGCCTCATAAAGATCATCAAGAAACTGTTAGAAGACAACAAGAAAGCCTGGGATTCTAAGCTAAAATTTTCATTATGGGATGACAGAGTTACAACCAACAGGTCACTGGGAATTTCTCCTTTTCAACTAGTGTATGGGGTTGAGCCTATTTTTCCTTCCCATCTTTCTTTGCCTGTGGAAAAATTCTTCTAGGACTATCAAGGGGAATATGATGATATGATCAAGAGGATACTACAGCTAGTAGAAGTGCAATAGACCAGGGAGCAACTGTTGGATAAGGCACATGATCATCAGCAGAAGATAAACTGATCCTTTGAAAAAAGGACAAGCAAGGGGGATTTCCAGCTAGGTAATCTAGTGCTCAAATGGGATGCACCCAAGCAATAAAAAGGAAAACATGGAAAATTTGAAGCCTTATGGATCAACCCCTTCAATATTTCTGAGGTATTTCCCAACAACACTTATAAATTGCAGAAATTAGAGGATTCTGAAGTTCTAGGTGGCTCTGTCAATGGGCATTTTCTGAAGGAATATTTTGTTTAAGCCATGATTGGCTTCCCACCATTGTACATACCACTTTATTTTTTATTTTAATAAAAGACTCCATAACCCAAAGCTAAGGCACTTGAGCTGGGCATTCTTGGAAACTCGCACGGAGCATGCCATCCCCTGTGGAGCGAAATGTTATCACATATAATTGACAAGAGTAGTGTGTGTTTTGTCAATACTCAGGCCTATATCCTTGCCCTTTCTCTCTCTCCTTCTCGTAGGACAAGTCTTATAGTTTTTTCCTTTTGACTGTTAAAATCAGTTTTTTGTTTGCCCCTTTTTGTTTCAAGCAACCTGGTTTCTCTTGATGTCTTACCCGAAACAAGTTTTGTCTTGAAGCCTTTCTGTTTTTCTCGGAAGATGAAAACTCACCTATTTTGTTTCAATATCTAGTCCTTCTGTTTTCCCAGCCCATAGCAAGTCACCCAAGTCCTTGTTCACACAGGGAGCATCCATGGACATCAAGCACAACTTTCATAATAGTACATTTCTAGCTTGGAATGCTAGCAACAGGCAGGTTCAGTTTTTAGCGGCGGATATCCCTCATGGAGTTTAGATCAGTGGCTCGTGGGTATTCATAATATCAAAATTGCACCAAGTATAGTGCCATAGAAAAAAGTCCGGAGTCCCAAAGCCTGGAGCGAACATGATCCGTAGGTATTGATGGGGACAGGTGCAAACCGATCTGAGGGTTCGGGGAAATGAGCTTCGGGAGATTTAAAGTGAGAAGTGCATAAATTATTGAAGGGCTGAAGCTTGATGCCTTGAAGTGACGAAGCCCCGAAGTGTTGAAGCCCTAAAGTGCCAAAGTATCGAAGGGATAATAGCTGTCAAAATCAGGAGGCCACACATCAGTGGATCGCCAACTCTGGGTAAAAGCACATAGAGGAGGATGAGGTTTGAGATTTGGATTTCCTGGAGGCCAGAGTCCAAAAGGGATCGTAGTCATCAAAATCAAGAGACCATGTGTCAGTGGATCATCAAATCCGGGTAAAATCACATAGAGGAGCCAAAGGAAAAGGATCTAGCGCCCGAGCCCTAGAGCACCAAGTTCGTGGCAGTCGTCAGCACAAACACGAGGCATCCGTCTAGAACTGACACATGGGACTCATTTCAAGCGTTTTAGACATTCTTTCAGCCTATTTTTGAGTGACACATGTCACCTCTCCATCCACGACATATCATCATAGTGATGTCAGGCCTCCACGTCAGATCATCCTCCAAGAGCTGTTATTGTTCAACGCCAAAAGTAGTGCCCCATCCCAAGGCACACTTTTGGAAGATACTAAAGTTGGGGGGCGATTAAGCTTGGCAGTGGAGATAAATCTACCAGGTGCGCATAGATCTCAGATCAGGACCATATCTATGGCCACAGTCCATTACGGGGATGCAACATACTCGTGTGATAATTTTCTTGAGCAGTCTCGCAATTGAAACCATGGTAAGGAGAAATTGCTACATGGCGAAAGGTGGTGGATTGCAGGCCCAAAAGCGGTCTCAACCCAAACCACTTTTGAGAAATCCCGCAATCACATGTTTATATGGCGTCCTATTCGAGAGTAGCACATGGTTTCCCCTGAGCTTTAAGTCTTGTTGATTCCCTGAGGAAAAGCAGTTAATGGAAGGTAGGTTTGGTGGCTGAAACCTCAGCTCACCCCATAAATGGAAGGCGTGGAGGATCTGGAGCTGTCAGCCCATGGTACCCCTGCGAGAAGAGTTTCCTACCAACCCATGCTGATTTGAGCTCGCATTTGAAAGAGGGATACATTCACAGTATGACATAATATTGCTCAGATGCAATGCTTTGAATGTAGTGATCATATCACACTCCTTATATTCGAGGATTGATCTGAGTATAAATAAGTAGTTTTGATATTTTGTAAAGGTCATCCACTGGTTAAGCAGAGCTCCCTATTTTGTAATATTTTGATTCCAGAAGTGGTTCTCTGGTTATGTATCAAATTTGATACTTTCACATTAATAGAAGTCATTTTCTCTAATCTCTTTGTAAAACTGTGCTAAAACACTTGGGCATGGAGGATCCATTCAAGGGTTGTGATGTTGTTGTAATGTAGGTTTGATTACAGTAGTATCATGACTAGTTTTAGTTAGATTCTTTGTTGTGTTATTCCCTCTTACGCTAAATGGCTCGGGCATGGAGGATACAGTTGAGTTGTTGTAGTTGCATTGTAATGTAGGTTTGATCATTAGGCTATTGTGATTTTGTTGTTTGGACACATTTCAGTTTTTGAAGCTTGAGTTCAAGAGAATTCTTGATCCTGAGTTTTTCTTCACCAAGCTGCTTGAAATTTGATGCCCATAGCAGTTTTGTTCACCTCTCTCACTAATTCTTCCATCTTCTCACCTTTAAACTCAATTCATTGACTGAAGTTAATGAGGCCCTCACTTCCTTGTGCATTGCCTACCCTGTTTCTATGTTAAATTCGTTCTGGTACTTAGTTTTGTCCATTTGACCTCCATTCATAAATCAAACATCCACCAAACACTGTGATGGGTACTGGGATTATCCTCTCACAATTCGAGGGTGACTCTTAGTGCTAACACTATCCATAAACCAAATACCATAAACCCTTACATCAAACCATGTGCCACAACCTCACTGTTATGTAGCTTCAAGCTAAACCAACAACTTCAACAACTCATCACAACCAAAAGACCAATACCCATATGCCAAATACCAATAACAAAATACAAACTATATCCCTCGAAAAATCTGATATATGAAGCAATACTAAACATCCAATACCATCTCAAGAGATAAACCCTAGCTCAAAAAACATATCTCAAACAAGATGTGCCATATCTCTCATAAATAGACCCCAACCATGTTGTTGCTGCGATTTTTCTGCCACACTTTTTCTATCGTAATTTTTCTGCCTCACTTTTTCTGCCACGATTTTTCTGCCATGATTTTCCTGCTGCACTTTTTTTGCCGCGATTTTTTTGTCGCACTTTTCTGCTGCGATTTTTTTGCCGCACTTTTTCTGTCGTGATTTTTCTGCTGCGATTTTTTTGCCGCACTTTTTCTACTGCAATTTTTCTCTATCAATAATACTTGCCCAAATAACCTTTCACAAAATATATATTCAATGATATTCAAGTGTGATTAAAATGAGAGAACCATGCCTCTTATTTATACTTTCATGTATATTCCTCAAAGGGTTACCTTTTAACCATCTTAACCCACTTTCCTTATTTTAGGGTTAACCAACTTCTAACCACTTGTCCACTTAGTAATTTCTCCATTAACTTTATTATTTAAATAATTTATTTTGTATCCACTTTGACTTATAGTAAACTCATCACTTCACTTTATTATTTACCTTCTAAAATCTCTCAAACCACTTTCCTTATTTTAGGGAGCTCTCCATTAACTTTATGTTTTAAATAATTTCTTTTGCATCCTCTTTGACTTATAGTACACTCATCACTTCACTTTATTATTTAAATAATTTTTTCTTTGCAAAAACTTTGACTACTTTGATCTTTTAGGGCTTCTAGATGACTCATGAGGGTTCTCTAACTTTACATGGCCATAACCCTCTAACCATGAGGAGTTATGTGATGTTCCACATACCACTGGAAATGGCATGACATGTACTATCCATATAGAATAGTATTACCATCCAACATATCAAAAATCATATCATTATCCATCAAACAAACTTGGGTCCATTACCCAAACCTTTGTGCTACTGGAATTCACTACTAGACTTTCTTCAAGGGTTGACATCAATGACAACCAACCCAATTAATCAACAATATCCCCCTTTGGCATTGATGGAAACACTCTGATGTAATACTAAAGTCATGTCATGCAATACTAAAGTCATATCACTCATGCTCCCCCCGTGACCATCGCTCCCCGTGGAACCATGCTTCTGTGTTCTACATCTAATAAATATCTCCCCCCTTTTCATCAATGGAAAATGTATATTTCCATCTGGGGATACTCCCCCTAACTGAACTGTCCTTGGGGATACTCCCCCTGACTGAAGTTTTCCTGATACTGATCTCTAGACCTGAATTGTCCTCTTTATGGTGCTTCCTTGTGTAAATCTAAGACATATAAGATAATCATTCAAAAGCATTCATTTTGGAGTAGAAATAACTCTGAGGCTCTGGAGAAGATACTCAAAGGCTTCCCATGGAAGCGGTTTTGTAAATATGTCTTCCACTTGTTCTTTTATTCCCACATATTCAACTTTGATGTTCTTTTCTGCAACCTGTTCC
>ML777863.1:213416-227138 GCA_009831015.1 Picea engelmannii
CATTTTATAGTTATGCATACAATTATGTCATTGTGAATGAAGATGTATGAATGAGAATTTTTGTTCATAGCCTTGATGGGAAGGCTAGGAAATGATTCAGGGCCTTGGATCCTGGATCTATTCATGGGATTGAAGCCCTAGATGATTCATTCTTAAGACATTGGGGGGATAAACAATAATTCCTTTACTATATTACAGAGTTTGGATCATTGAATAAGGAATAAGGGGAATCTATTTCTGACTTCTCAAAGAGGTTAATAAAATGTATAATAAAATTCCCACTAAGCCTACATAAAACTCTGTCAAAATGACTTATGCTAGTGCTTTTGAACCTAAGTTCTGCCTCATGTTGAGAGAAAGAAGATCTACCTTCATGGCTCATATGCAATATGCAACCCTTGAAGTGGAATCTAATCTATTGGAAGTAGGAAAAATCAGGATAAAATATGATAGAGATAGAAGAAAAGGTAGGTCCAAAGCCTCAACCTCTAATTCCTCTGTTTCCCACCCTTAAGTGGATGAATTGATCAAGATAGTAAAATCATTGTCTGCTAAAGTGGAAGTGTTGGAATTGGAAGGAAAGCATAGTTATAGGAATCCCAAAAATGTTGATAATAGGGGTAACTTCAAAAGACCAAATAATTCCCCTCAGATCATCCAAAGAGATCAAAGAAACATGGATAGGGATGATCAGAGAATTCAGGCTCCTCTAAAAAATAACCTTGTTACTGATGAAGAAGAAGAGGAAGAAGATGTCAATCCCAAAATCCATTGTCTCGATGACACCTCCTTATTTCCTCATCTAACCCAATCTTCATATGAAGACTCTCTCATTGATAGACAACTAAATGAAATGAGAAAGGGGGAAAGGACCAACAATAATCCAAATAGATATAACCTGAGTTCAAAGAAGAACAAAGGGAAGCTTGATGTTTTTTATCAGCCTACTAGAGAAGAGAAACCCGCTAAAGATGTGGCAGACAATAGTAAATCAAAAGAGGCACAAACCCCCCCAGCAATGGTTAAAATCCCTATCCCATCAGTGAAGGAGATTCTGAAGCCTCCCTCCTCTTACAACCTTGAGCATGAGATTCAAAATATTAGGATCCCTGTACCTCTTTCAGAGTTAGTCAAGCATGAGGGATTCAAAAGGTGCCTCTCTAAAGTATTGCATCCTGAACCTCTATCTCACCCCACATACTCAATCAACCTCCAAGATGAAAATCCAGTTGTCATACTAAGGCCTTTGGTAGAAGATAGAGATGATTCCTCCCCCCCTTTATATACATCATTGAATATTCATGATAAAGTGTTGCACAACTACTTGATGGATTAAGGAGCATCTCACAATCTCATGCCTAAGATTGTCATGGATGAGCTTGGGTTGGAGGTTACAAAAACCTACCATGACCTGTATTCATTCGATTCCATGAAGGTAAAATGCCTCGGGGTTATTAAGGACCTTGTTGTATCCTTGTTCCAATTTCCAATGAAGAGTGTGTTCATGGATATAGTGGTAGCTGATGTCCCCCCTAAGTTTGGGATGCTCCTGTCTAGATCCTGGATCAAAATATTAGGAAAAACTTTGCAGATGGATCTTTCATATGCCACCATTCTTGTGTTTGGGGGGGAACATAGAAGGATTTATAGAGAAGAACAACTTTCTTACATTATTAATGATGAAGAAAATCCCATCAACCACCCCATTTTTTCAGTTGATACTGACTTAGGAACTAATATATTACAACTTACTTATACTCCTCAACCACCTATTGAAATAAGAAAGCAGCCTATTACTTTTTGTGAACATCCTCCCCCCAATACCTTTGTTTGGAAAATGTTTTTTTATGGAGCCTCTTCTAGGGAAAGTGTTGGTGCTGGACTAGTTTTTATTTCCACCTTCCAAGAGACCATATCTCTGTCTTGCAAGATGGAATTTGGAACAACAAACAACTTGGTAGAATATGAGGCTCTTCTCTTGGGTTTGAGATCTGCCAAATACATGAAGATTGAGGAGTTAGTAGTGTTTTGGGATGATGAGTTGATTTTTCATCAAGTCAGAAATTTGTATTAGGCTAAGCACCCAAGGTTAAGGTCCTTGAGAAATGAAGTTTGGGATATGATTGACAGTTCCTTCCTGGATTTTAATATCTCATTTGTTCCAAGGGAGGAGAACTCTGTGGTAGATTCCTTGGTGGTCTCAGCAAGTAATTTCAAGGTCTATTTACCCTCCAAACTCAAGTATGACGTGGAGATAAGATACAGACCCTGTATTCCTGACAATGTCAAGCATTGGAAGGTCTTTGAATATGATATCGAGATTAAAAAGTTTCTCGAGACTGTGGACAAATTTTCTGATTTGCATATTGATCAGGATCAGGATGCTAAAGAAATTCCTCATGCTAATGTTTTTCTCAATAAAATTGTTCACCATCATATTGTCCAATTGCCTAGTAACCATATTCCAAAGGGGCTTATCCCTTTAGAGAGATTGTTTAACAGAAATGATGTTGTTGTAAAGGTTGAAGGATCAACTGAAGAAGCTGATGTGACTAAATGCAATCTAGGAACCCAAATGGGTCAAACTGTATAGAAACTTATCAAAGGAGCAAAGGGATGAGTATCATAGGCTTCTCAAGGATTTTGTTGATCTGTTTGCCTAGGAATATGAGGATTTTAGAACATATGAAACCAGTATAATCAAACAAAAAATACCTTTGAAAGAAGATGGAAAACCTTTCAAGTAGAAGCTGAGAGAGATAAATCCCATGCTGCTGCCGATTATGGAAAAAGAAGTCAAAAAGTTGTTGGATGCACAGATCATCATCCCCTTGATATTTTCTAAGTGGGTAGCTAATTTGGTGCCTGTGAGGAAGAAGGATGGGAAAATATGGTTGCATGTCGATTTCATAAATTTGAACAGAAGATCCAAAAAGGATAATTACCCCTTGTCGAAAATGGAGCACATTTTGCAGAGAGTTACTGGTTTGTCCAGGATGTCTATGGTTGATGGTTTCTCCGGGTACAACCAGATCTCTATCTTTCCTGAAGATAGAGAGAATACTACTTTCACTACTCCTTGGGGCACGTTCTTGTATGATAAAATGCTCTTTGGATTGATGAATGCATAATCGACCTTCTAGCAAGCCATGGACATCACCTTCATTAGAGAAAATGAAAAATTTGTAGTCACCTATCTAGATGACATTATAGTATTTTCAAGGTGTGATAAAGAGCATGCTCATCATTTGAAGAAAGTCTTCTTGAAGTGCAGAAAGTTCAATCTCTTTCTCAATCCTAAGAAATCTATATTTGCGATGCAAGAGGGAAAATTGTTGGGGCATATTGTGTCAGTTGAAGGGGTGAAGATTGATCCAAGAAGAGTAGAGGCCATCCAGTCCTTATATTTTCCCAGATCCAGGAAAGAGGTTCGGTCTTTCTTGGGTAAGATCAACTTTCTTAGGAGGTTCATTTCTAATTTTGTTAAGTTGGTTAAATACATTACAACCATGCTCAGAAAAGGGAATGAAGTGAAATGGACTGTTGAGTCTAGGAATTATTTCAACCAAATCAAGAGGGATTTGACTGAAGTGCATATGCTCATCAACCCGGACTATTCTAATGAATTTTTTATATTTTCTTTCGCATCATCTGATACACTGGCTGTTTTTTTTCTACAAAGAAATGCAGAAGGTTTGGAACAACCTATTTCCTTTTTCAGCAAAGCACTGAGGGATGCAGAAATGAGATACGATATCATGGAGAAGCAAGCCTAATCTTTGGTAAAGGCCCTCAAGGATTTCAGAATCCATGTTATGCTTTCAAAATTTATCTCATATGTCCCCTCACCCACAGTGAAGGAGATACTGATCTAGCTTGATATAGATGGGAAGAGAAGCAAGTGGATTGCCAAGATTCTAGAGTTTGACTTGGAAATAAAACCCACCAAATTAGTGAAAGGTCAAGGTTTAGCCAGGTTATTGGTTGAATCAAATTGCAAAGCATTGGGGGTTAATTTCATGAATGTAGACTCAAAAAATCAACAAATTAGGATTGTTGCTGAAGACTCTCATGTCAGCCCAAACTTAGCAGGATGTCCCTAGTACAAAGATATCATATATTTCCTATAGAAGTTGAGGCCTCTTAATGGTTTGGACAAAAACAAGGTGAGAGGTTTGAAACTCAAAGAAGTCAAATATTGTATCCTTGATCTAGTTTTGTACTGGAAGGATCCCTTGGGAGTCCTATTGAGGTGTCTATACCCACAAGAAGCCCAAAGATCTATGACTTATTTTCATGACAACTCATGTGGGGGACATCATTTTTGGAGCACCACAACTTATAAGATCCTTAGAGGTGGGTATTTTTGGCCCATCCTTTTTACTGATGTTTGTGAAAATATTAGAGCTTGCACCAAGTGTCAAAAGTTTGCTGGAAATAAAAAATTCAAATCTTTTCCTTTGAAACCTATAGTGGTTTCTGGACCTTTTAATAGTGGGGTCTCAACTTCATTGGAGAGATCCACCCAACCTTAAGTGGCCAGCACAAGTGGATTTTGACTGCCACTGACTATTTTACCAAATGGATAGAAGCCATCCCTGCAAGGAGTGTTTCTTACAAGGTTATCATAAATTTCCTTGAAGAAATCATGTCCAAATTTGGTTGTCCAAATAGGATTGCTACATGCAATGTTGCCTCTTTCAGAGCTGAGCCATTAATTAATTTCTGTGAGCAGTATGGGATCACACTACTCCATTTTACTCCCTACTACCCTCAAGGAAATGGTTTAGAAAGGGCTTCTAACAAGAGCCTCATAAAGATCATCAAGAAACTGTTAGAAGACAACAAGAAAGCCTGGGATTCTAAGCTAAAATTTTCATTATGGGATGACAGAGTTACAACCAACAGGTCACTGGGAATTTCTCCTTTTCAACTAGTGTATGGGGTTGAGCCTATTTTTCCTTCCCATCTTTCTTTGCCTGTGGAAAAATTCTTCTAGGACTATCAAGGGGAATATGATGATATGATCAAGAGGATACTACAGCTAGTAGAAGTGCAATAGACCAGGGAGCAACTGTTGGATAAGGCACATGATCATCAGCAGAAGATAAACTGATCCTTTGAAAAAAGGACAAGCAAGGGGGATTTCCAGCTAGGTAATCTAGTGCTCAAATGGGATGCACCCAAGCAATAAAAAGGAAAACATGGAAAATTTGAAGCCTTATGGATCAACCCCTTCAATATTTCTGAGGTATTTCCCAACAACACTTATAAATTGCAGAAATTAGAGGATTCTGAAGTTCTAGGTGGCTCTGTCAATGGGCATTTTCTGAAGGAATATTTTGTTTAAGCCATGATTGGCTTCCCACCATTGTACATACCACTTTATTTTTTATTTTAATAAAAGACTCCATAACCCAAAGCTAAGGCACTTGAGCTGGGCATTCTTGGAAACTCGCACGGAGCATGCCATCCCCTGTGGAGCGAAATGTTATCACATATAATTGACAAGAGTAGTGTGTGTTTTGTCAATACTCAGGCCTATATCCTTGCCCTTTCTCTCTCTCCTTCTCGTAGGACAAGTCTTATAGTTTTTTCCTTTTGACTGTTAAAATCAGTTTTTTGTTTGCCCCTTTTTGTTTCAAGCAACCTGGTTTCTCTTGATGTCTTACCCGAAACAAGTTTTGTCTTGAAGCCTTTCTGTTTTTCTCGGAAGATGAAAACTCACCTATTTTGTTTCAATATCTAGTCCTTCTGTTTTCCCAGCCCATAGCAAGTCACCCAAGTCCTTGTTCACACAGGGAGCATCCATGGACATCAAGCACAACTTTCATAATAGTACATTTCTAGCTTGGAATGCTAGCAACAGGCAGGTTCAGTTTTTAGCGGCGGATATCCCTCATGGAGTTTAGATCAGTGGCTCGTGGGTATTCATAATATCAAAATTGCACCAAGTATAGTGCCATAGAAAAAAGTCCGGAGTCCCAAAGCCTGGAGCGAACATGATCCGTAGGTATTGATGGGGACAGGTGCAAACCGATCTGAGGGTTCGGGGAAATGAGCTTCGGGAGATTTAAAGTGAGAAGTGCATAAATTATTGAAGGGCTGAAGCTTGATGCCTTGAAGTGACGAAGCCCCGAAGTGTTGAAGCCCTAAAGTGCCAAAGTATCGAAGGGATAATAGCTGTCAAAATCAGGAGGCCACACATCAGTGGATCGCCAACTCTGGGTAAAAGCACATAGAGGAGGATGAGGTTTGAGATTTGGATTTCCTGGAGGCCAGAGTCCAAAAGGGATCGTAGTCATCAAAATCAAGAGACCATGTGTCAGTGGATCATCAAATCCGGGTAAAATCACATAGAGGAGCCAAAGGAAAAGGATCTAGCGCCCGAGCCCTAGAGCACCAAGTTCGTGGCAGTCGTCAGCACAAACACGAGGCATCCGTCTAGAACTGACACATGGGACTCATTTCAAGCGTTTTAGACATTCTTTCAG
Organism: Picea engelmannii; assembly: GCA_009831015.1. Lineage (NCBI taxonomy): Eukaryota > Viridiplantae > Streptophyta > Pinopsida > Pinales > Pinaceae > Picea > Picea engelmannii. The sequence continues at coordinate 219,911 of ML777863.1, forward strand.
CCTATTTTTGAGTGACACATGTCACCTCTCCATCCACGACATATCATCATAGTGATGTCAGGCCTCCACGTCAGATCATCCTCCAAGAGCTGTTATTGTTCAACGCCAAAAGTAGTGCCCCATCCCAAGGCACACTTTTGGAAGATACTAAAGTTGGGGGGCGATTAAGCTTGGCAGTGGAGATAAATCTACCAGGTGCGCATAGATCTCAGATCAGGACCATATCTATGGCCACAGTCCATTACGGGGATGCAACATACTCGTGTGATAATTTTCTTGAGCAGTCTCGCAATTGAAACCATGGTAAGGAGAAATTGCTACATGGCGAAAGGTGGTGGATTGCAGGCCCAAAAGCGGTCTCAACCCAAACCACTTTTGAGAAATCCCGCAATCACATGTTTATATGGCGTCCTATTCGAGAGTAGCACATGGTTTCCCCTGAGCTTTAAGTCTTGTTGATTCCCTGAGGAAAAGCAGTTAATGGAAGGTAGGTTTGGTGGCTGAAACCTCAGCTCACCCCATAAATGGAAGGCGTGGAGGATCTGGAGCTGTCAGCCCATGGTACCCCTGCGAGAAGAGTTTCCTACCAACCCATGCTGATTTGAGCTCGCATTTGAAAGAGGGATACATTCACAGTATGACATAATATTGCTCAGATGCAATGCTTTGAATGTAGTGATCATATCACACTCCTTATATTCGAGGATTGATCTGAGTATAAATAAGTAGTTTTGATATTTTGTAAAGGTCATCCACTGGTTAAGCAGAGCTCCCTATTTTGTAATATTTTGATTCCAGAAGTGGTTCTCTGGTTATGTATCAAATTTGATACTTTCACATTAATAGAAGTCATTTTCTCTAATCTCTTTGTAAAACTGTGCTAAAACACTTGGGCATGGAGGATCCATTCAAGGGTTGTGATGTTGTTGTAATGTAGGTTTGATTACAGTAGTATCATGACTAGTTTTAGTTAGATTCTTTGTTGTGTTATTCCCTCTTACGCTAAATGGCTCGGGCATGGAGGATACAGTTGAGTTGTTGTAGTTGCATTGTAATGTAGGTTTGATCATTAGGCTATTGTGATTTTGTTGTTTGGACACATTTCAGTTTTTGAAGCTTGAGTTCAAGAGAATTCTTGATCCTGAGTTTTTCTTCACCAAGCTGCTTGAAATTTGATGCCCATAGCAGTTTTGTTCACCTCTCTCACTAATTCTTCCATCTTCTCACCTTTAAACTCAATTCATTGACTGAAGTTAATGAGGCCCTCACTTCCTTGTGCATTGCCTACCCTGTTTCTATGTTAAATTCGTTCTGGTACTTAGTTTTGTCCATTTGACCTCCATTCATAAATCAAACATCCACCAAACACTGTGATGGGTACTGGGATTATCCTCTCACAATTCGAGGGTGACTCTTAGTGCTAACACTATCCATAAACCAAATACCATAAACCCTTACATCAAACCATGTGCCACAACCTCACTGTTATGTAGCTTCAAGCTAAACCAACAACTTCAACAACTCATCACAACCAAAAGACCAATACCCATATGCCAAATACCAATAACAAAATACAAACTATATCCCTCGAAAAATCTGATATATGAAGCAATACTAAACATCCAATACCATCTCAAGAGATAAACCCTAGCTCAAAAAACATATCTCAAACAAGATGTGCCATATCTCTCATAAATAGACCCCAACCATGTTGTTGCTGCGATTTTTCTGCCACACTTTTTCTATCGTAATTTTTCTGCCTCACTTTTTCTGCCACGATTTTTCTGCCATGATTTTCCTGCTGCACTTTTTTTGCCGCGATTTTTTTGTCGCACTTTTCTGCTGCGATTTTTTTGCCGCACTTTTTCTGTCGTGATTTTTCTGCTGCGATTTTTTTGCCGCACTTTTTCTACTGCAATTTTTCTCTATCAATAATACTTGCCCAAATAACCTTTCACAAAATATATATTCAATGATATTCAAGTGTGATTAAAATGAGAGAACCATGCCTCTTATTTATACTTTCATGTATATTCCTCAAAGGGTTACCTTTTAACCATCTTAACCCACTTTCCTTATTTTAGGGTTAACCAACTTCTAACCACTTGTCCACTTAGTAATTTCTCCATTAACTTTATTATTTAAATAATTTATTTTGTATCCACTTTGACTTATAGTAAACTCATCACTTCACTTTATTATTTACCTTCTAAAATCTCTCAAACCACTTTCCTTATTTTAGGGAGCTCTCCATTAACTTTATGTTTTAAATAATTTCTTTTGCATCCTCTTTGACTTATAGTACACTCATCACTTCACTTTATTATTTAAATAATTTTTTCTTTGCAAAAACTTTGACTACTTTGATCTTTTAGGGCTTCTAGATGACTCATGAGGGTTCTCTAACTTTACATGGCCATAACCCTCTAACCATGAGGAGTTATGTGATGTTCCACATACCACTGGAAATGGCATGACATGTACTATCCATATAGAATAGTATTACCATCCAACATATCAAAAATCATATCATTATCCATCAAACAAACTTGGGTCCATTACCCAAACCTTTGTGCTACTGGAATTCACTACTAGACTTTCTTCAAGGGTTGACATCAATGACAACCAACCCAATTAATCAACAATATCCCCCTTTGGCATTGATGGAAACACTCTGATGTAATACTAAAGTCATGTCATGCAATACTAAAGTCATATCACTCATGCTCCCCCCGTGACCATCGCTCCCCGTGGAACCATGCTTCTGTGTTCTACATCTAATAAATATCTCCCCCCTTTTCATCAATGGAAAATGTATATTTCCATCTGGGGATACTCCCCCTAACTGAACTGTCCTTGGGGATACTCCCCCTGACTGAAGTTTTCCTGATACTGATCTCTAGACCTGAATTGTCCTCTTTATGGTGCTTCCTTGTGTAAATCTAAGACATATAAGATAATCATTCAAAAGCATTCATTTTGGAGTAGAAATAACTCTGAGGCTCTGGAGAAGATACTCAAAGGCTTCCCATGGAAGCGGTTTTGTAAATATGTCTTCCACTTGTTCTTTTATTCCCACATATTCAACTTTGATGTTCTTTTCTGCAACCTGTTCCCATAGAAAGTGATACTTGATTGGAATGTTCTTCGTCTTGGAGTGCATCACCGAGTTCTTTGAGATATTGATGATGCTTATATTAGCTCAATAGATTGGAATGGGCTGATCATACTCAACCTGTATATCTGTCAGAGTTTGTTTCATACATAGAAATTGTGTACAACATGTTGCTGCTACAATATACTCTGCCTTGGCTATAGTTAAAGATACTGATGACTGTTTCTTTCTTATCCATGATACTAAACACTCACCCAAGTAGATCTTTTCTCCACCAGTGCTTCATCGATCATCAATGCAACCTGCCCAATCTGCATCTATGTAGGCAATAAGTGATAGATCCTTTCCTTTTGGATACCATAATCCAAACTCTTGTGTTCCTTTGAGATATCTGAAAATTGTCTTCATTGTTAATACATGTGATTCCTTTGGTGCTTCTTGAAATCATGCAACATGTCCAACTGCCTGCATTACATCAGGTCTGGATGTTGTCACATATAGTATTTTACCAATCATTGACCTGTATTGCCTTTGATCTATAGACTTTTAATCATCATATTTTCTCTACTTACAAGTGGTTTGCATAGGACTGATAACTAGTTTGCAATCTTCCATTCCTAACTTGTTTAGCATTTCTCTGATATACTTGGTTTGAGAAATAAAAATTCCTTAGTTTCTTTGACGTATTTGAAGTCCCATAAAGAAGGATAGTTATCCAAGTAATGACATTTGAAATCCATTCTTGATGTAGAGGTTGTTGTATGCACTTCCTTTTCTAAACCCTGCATGTTGTAGATGTAACACACCCAGGACGGGGCATAAAAATTTTCACTTTTCTTAAAGGACAGATTCTCTATCCATGGTTTCTAATTTGGGAACTTGGGGAACCAGTCCAACCTCCCAGTCAAGGATCTTCGATTATGAAGCCATCGACTCTATGAGACCCTCATGGTCTCACTCTGTAATTAAATGCAGACCCTTTTGACTTTCGGTTGCAGGTCTAATGGTACCCACGACCTTCCCTTCACGCTTGAGAAATCTATGAGTTTGGGTGCTAGCCCCTTTTATGATAATCCCCTCCTTGAGGTGACCTTGGGCAATAACCTCACGCAAAAACACAATTATGGGTGTGGCCAAAGGTGGTTTGAAACCAAACTACCTTTTGACCCACAATTCTCCTCGAGCCTCCACATGTCCTTTATTCAAAACCGTGGTTTGGATTGCAGCCTGAGCTCAACTTTTTAAAGTTCACACATCTCTGATACCCACAATGCTATAGGACCGTCGATCTCACGATATTGACAGTGCCTCTAAACTGACAGCTCAGATCTATCCCTTTCAAAGCTGCAGATCAGATCTGACCTCTTTCAAATCAACGGCTCAAAGTCACTTCGCACTTTGCCTCTTGCGAAGTTTAGATTTCTCTCCCGCAATTAATCTGATGTTTGAATCCTCGAACTCTTGGATCTGCTGCCACTTATCGACCTTGACGATGGACGGTTCTAATTGGTTTTAGAACTCCGATACTTCACAAGTCCACTCTTTTGTGCACTTTCAAAGGGTTTAGGCCTCATGCACTTTCCTTGGGATCCAATGGTTGTTGGTACTCATGCTCAAATATAACAATTGAGATCTAATCTCATCCTGCGTGTACGTATTCTTCCCTGACTTGGAATATTCCAACCATTTCAAAGGCCTCGACCTTTGATCCTTCTGCAAGTCCTTGATTTTGGGTCTCGTCTGCATTTCTGAAAATGGTATCTCTCCTGAGTTTCTGGACTCGGAATAAGTCTGACTCTTTTATACTCCTTGCACCATCCCCTATGAGCTTCTCGAACTTGCTCAGTCTCCCAAGGAATTCTACCCTTCTATGTCTTCCAAAGGTCTGTCTTTCAACACTCCATCCAAGTGTTGGCCTGGTGTACTCCTTGCACATGTCTTCCTCCAGAGTGTTCGACAAATCAGTGAGTGTCTGAATTGATTTGACGACAGGGATGGCCTTTTCTCCTGTTAAACGGTTCACATCCATCCCCTCTATCATATTCTTAATTCATATATAGTTCTTCTTACTTCGGTAGTTCGGGTATCTTGACTATCATGAAATTTGACCTCTCAGAGCTTCACGCTCCCGATATTACGAAAGCTTCAAAACATAACTCCACTTTAACTCACAATCCACAAACTCAAATATCATCGATCAGACGGTTGAGGGGAGTCCCATAGGATCTATAGATCTATGGTCTAGGTTGACTTCACGACTTCGGATTTCAGAGGTTTAAACACCAACGCATGATTCTCCCATTGCGCGAACTCCGAACTCATAGATCCAACAGTCAAGGTGGGTCCTGATAGATCCTTGGATCTACAACCCATATCACATCGTGACTTTGGGTTTCAGACTTCAAAGGATCTATCTCCTTCATGATGATTAACCACATTCGTCGAACTTGCGAAGGCGAAGGATTCAAGGCATTAACACCTGTGCTCCTTCTTCAAATCTAATGGTCATGACAGACCTCAGATCCTCTCGAACGGGTCTCATCTTTTCATCTTCCAAACAAAAGGATATTCCCTTTTCATACTTGAATGTCTCTATCCTTCCTAAGCTTCACTAGTTATGAATGAATTAAGAGTTTTGCGCTCTTTCTCCTAGACTTAACACTTAGAAGGATCTTTTGCACAACTCTTCCACTCCTTCATCAAGTCTAGAACTTAAGTGGTTCTTGATCTTTGCTTGCCTCGCAGAGAGCCTGTGCATATTTGCACTACCTCTCTTGAGCTTAACAAACTCCTTCCTCCAAGGGACTCAGAACGACTAGGAGTGTCATCATGCATACATGAAATTGTACCTAAGGTCAACGAACTCATTGTTCATGGCTCTAGCTTAAGCCACCACAGGGCACAAAAATTTATGAATACAAAACATGTCCAATCCATACTTTCTTAAATACACAATTTAAACAGGAATAAAGAGATGCAGTATAACCATTGAGCAAACAGACACATCCCTGGGTCATTCATAGTATATCCCATTTCATTACATAATTACATCTTAATTTCATAGGGTATGAGAATACTTAGCTATTAAAAGTTTCATCCAACCAACTGACTACGGGTGTGCACCTTTCCACCCAACCATAGGCTCAGAGGAATTCATTCTTATCACTCTGGCCACCCCCATGCCAAGCCATGATATCACTAGGGAATTTACACCATCTCTCATTGGAAATCTCTCTGCCACAACGACTCTGTGATTTCTATTAGATGATTCCTCAGCATCAAGCTTGTTTTTGGGTCCTTCATGTCGTGTTCTCGACACTTCCTTTGGGTTTTCACATCTCCCTTATAAGATTTTTCTCTCGTCTCCCATGTCTCCTCTCTTATCGTATCTCTATATGTAACTTACCTTCCCTCCTCTAGAAGGTTTCTGACCTGTCTTGCTCCTTCTGTCAAAAGGAAGCTCGGGTCTGCAAGTCTCTATTGTTGGGTATGTGTTATATTCTTTGCACGAGTAGTAGTGTCTGAGCGCCTGCGCCAGGCGCGCAGGGGGGTTAGAGGGGGGGTGTAGGGGGGTGGAGCCCCTCGCACGGGGGTTCGGGGGCACCGCCCTCGATTTTTTTTTTTTGGGGGCCGACATATTTTCGTTGGTTTCGGGCCGACATATTTTCGCCGGGCCGACATATTTCCGGGACCACGTGATATTAGGTGGTTTTTCGGCACATGGTTTTTTGCCGATGGTTTTCTATTTGCGGTTAAGGAATTAGGGTTTTGGACTAATCCAGGTCATTGGGTTAGGGTTTTGGATGCCGCTGGCTCCTATATGTATATTGTATTGTAAACAATGTAAAAACAATGTATCAATATAATATATGTTGGTTTTCCCGGTTTAGGTTTCTAGGTGAAAAATCTCTGTGTAATGTTTGTATTTGCCATTGTATCTTTTTTGTTCTTTTATGAATATCAGTTTGCAGTAGATATTGTACAAGGTTATAATTTACATTTGGTATCAGAGATTTATTGGCTTCAGGGGGACGCCTTTGTCGTCAAGGGTTTGGCTCGGGACTGTGATAAGCCTTGTTACAGTGGGAGATCTGCGGTATTGTTTTTCAGGTG
>ML777863.1:230512-249228 GCA_009831015.1 Picea engelmannii
TGCTAGCTATGGATTGTGCTACGAAGGAAGACCAGGATTGGACAGAGTGGTTGATATACATGGCTTTGTGGATGCAGACTGGGCTGGAGATTTGGATCGTAGGAGATCTACAAGAGGGTATGTGTTTAACTTGTTTGGAGGAGCAATAAGTTGGATGAGCAAAAGACAGGCTGTAGTGGCACTTTCAACTACAGAATCTGAATACATGGTAGCCACTCATGCAAGTAAGGAAGTAGTATGGTTACAAATATTGTGTTCAGGTATTGGGTTGGTACAAGAAGCTGTAAGAATAGAGTGTGATAGTCAGAGTGCAATTTTCTTGGCGAAGAACCCTGCTTATCATTCAAAGACAAAGCACATTGATGTTCAATATCACTTTGTGAGAGACATGATTGAAGAAAAGAAAGTATCACTGATGAAGGTGGACACTTTGAAGAATGTTGCAGATTCATTAACAAAATCTGTGAGCACTGAGAAGTTCTCTTGGTGTAGAGGATCCATGGGCATTGTTGCCCTGGATTGTTGACTATGTAACCCTGTAACCCCCTGTGTGCAAAGAAAACAACAAGTGGTAGAATGTTGGGTATGTGTTATATTCTTTGCACAAGTAGTAGTGTCTGAGCGCCTGTGTCGGGCGTGTAGGGGGGTTAGAGGGGGGGTGCAGGGGGGCGGAGCCCCCGAAATTTTTATTTTTTGGGCCGACATATTTTCGTCGGTTTCGGGCCGACATATTTTTGGGACGACATATTTCCGAGACCACGTGATATTAGGTGGTTTTTCGGCACATGGTTTTTTGCCGATGGTTTTCTATTTCCGGTTAAGGAATTAGGGTTTTTGACTAATCCAGGTCATTGGGTTAGGGTTTTGGATGCCGCTGGCTCCTATATGTATATTGTATTGTAAACAGTGTAAAAACAATGTATCAATATAATATATGCTGGTTTTCCCGGTTTGGGTTTCCAGGTGAAAAATCTCTGTGTAATGTTTGTATTTGCCATTGTATCTTTTCTGTTCTTTTCTGAATATTAGTTTGCAGTAGATATTGTACAAGGTTAGAATTTACATCTATGGTACTTCAAGCTGACATCCTACAGTTAGACCATGCTTCCATTCATGGGATGGTTGATAATTCAACCATTGGTCATTTCTTCATTAACTGATTTCTTTCCTCTAGAGATATCATGCCTTGTACTTCAAGGCTTCACCCCCCAATAGTCAGTTATGGGCAGTTTAACAATAATACATTTACATTTACAAGATGGGGGAAACATAGGTGTTACAATTCCCTCCCCCTTAAAGGAACACCGTCCTCATTGTTCTTTCTCAAAAACACATGCCATTCCTTTCTCATTCAACTATTTCAGAAATATTTATTCTTCTTCCCCGGTCAGGTCCTTTTTCAGACCCTAAATCTTGGTCACCTTCGTTCAATAATTCTTGGACAACAAGCACGTTAATCATAGTCTTATGTGAAAACATTGCATAAAATTTCTAGGAAAAATTTCATAATCTTAGCACAATAATTATCTGCGCAGTTTTGTGGATTTGTATCCACATGGTTGTTTTGTTATCCAGGCTCATTGTTTTTCCTTGACATACCCATTGGGTGCATGATCCCCATCAATATTTTACAAGAACTATCAAGGTTTCATCTTCCTTACAGTCACTCACCTTCCAAGCCCAGGCTTAGGCATCCCCTTCTCTTCTATACAGTCCCTCAGGTGATCCATCTTTCCTTTCCAAGGTTTTCTCACATATGGATACTGCTCATCGTGTGCATGATCCCAATCAATAGTTTACAAGAAATATTAATGTCACCTTTTCCTTGCAATCACTCACCCTCTAGGCCCAAACTCAAGCATCCCCTTCTCTGCTATACAGTTCCTCAGGTGACCCATCTTTCCTTGCCAAGGTTTTCTTACACAAAAAGAATTCCAAATAATCTATCGATTATTAAAATCGAGGCGTCCCTCATAATTTCTTTGTCGAGGCATCCCTTCAGCTTGTGTTACCTTAACACAACATATTCTAGGCGATCATGGATTACGACAAGGTTCTCATGGCTCAGTAGTAGCCATTTTTCATGCTTTTACAGCTTGATAGCTTTCCAACTCAACTAAAGTTAAGGACGAAGGTTACTCTCCTTCTCCTAACACCATAATAGATAGGATGAAGGTTACTCTCCTTCTCCTAGCACCATAATAGATAGGTATGAAGGTTACTCTCCTTCTCACGGTACTTTTAATAGATAGGGACGAAGGTTACTCTCCTTCTCTTGACACCATAATAGATAGGGATGAAGGTTACTCTCCTTCTCTCGACACTATAATAGATAGGGACGAAGGTTACTCTCCTTCTCCTTGTACCATAATAGATAGGGATGAAGGTTACTCTCCTTCTCCTCGCACCGTAATAGATAGGGATGAAGGTTACTCTCTTTCTCCTGGCACCGTAATAGATAGGGACGAAGGTTACTCTCCTTCTCTTGGTAATTCATTCTTTACACAACCCAACAAACTATTATTCTCTATTTCATGTGATCGGATTATACTCCTTTTTCACAGTTCTTCCTCGAACCTGATATTTCAGTCTTTCATCTTTGCACTCTTCGCAGATATTTTCCTTTCACTTGTATCATAGGTATACATAAATTCATGAGACATCATCATAAATTTTAAATTCAGAATTTCCTTCTAAATTTGTCACCTACAGATTTCCAATTCCACATTTTATTTCCACATTTGTTCCGCATAGGAACCAAATTCATAGTTATGGGACTTTCCTTCCCATAACAGTTTGGCTCAACAGGAAATTGGTCTTCCTTATGGGATTACAACACTTCCATATCCAAGACCCCTTTGCTTCTTGCACTTTCAACTTCAATAATCCAAACAAATTGTTAGCTTTTCCATGCACATACATTTTTATTGCACCTTTACAACGTCATCACAAACAATTCAAGAATTCTGCATACTAACAATCAAATTCACTTTGTCAAAAAGGAAATACCAGTCCTTGAAGTTTGTCTCATTTCAACATACAAAACCTTTCAAAATGTATATCAACATTTCAAAGGATTTTAAAAAATATGCCAATTATTCATGGTCACATTCATACCCAATGCATTCTTGCATTGTTTTCAAGTTCATCACAATTTATGATCGGTTCTTGGCCATAGTGTGTTGGAATTTAACCGACCTTTTCCTCATATGGCTTATTCATTTTCTTTCATTATTACAATAGGACTATGCTTCCGGCTACAAGATGATCATGATCCCAAATCAGTACACATGAGACTCAAAAGTTTCACATGCGTGCCTTTAAGCATTCTTCCTTTATTAATAACCAGGGTGACAACACTCATGGCCACCCAAATTTGGTTTTCTCTAACACCTATATAATGTAAGTAGAAATTTTGGAACGTCCTCCTTCGTCAATGGGAAATCCATTGTTTGTCCTTTATGAAAACATGCATGTCCTTGAAGAAATTCCATGCAATGTGCTATCTATAAGCACTTTTGTTTCCAATTGTTCCTTGATTGGTCCATGTATTCATGACATATTAGTTCATGAATTCTTTCGAGGGTTACAATCAGTATTTACTATCATAGATTCACACCTCCATCATTCAAGTTCTCCTTCCTGAAGCATACCTTACTTCGGTAGCCAAGGCATACAACTGTCTTTCAAAAGTTCATGCATAACACTAAGACAATAAAATATTTCAGAAGGGGTTCTTACGAAATCCCTTCATACCTTGTGCCAGATAGGCACGAATATCTTTATACCGATTCTTGGTTTCTAGCACCCTCTTTCTGATTTTTACCTCATCAACAGTTCTTTATGGGGACTTTTATAGCCCTGTCAACAATCTTTCAACCACAACCCTCTCCTCGTAATCCTCTTCTTGAGGTTTCCCATCATTGGCAATTATCTTCCTCAATAGATCCAATTCCTTTCTATACATAGCATGCATTATCATAGCCACAATTACATTAGTTGTAATATTAAACCAAATGCATGTATCATAACATTCGAATTCATAAAACATCTTCAAAATGTCCTATCATATCTTCATGCACTTCATCACATTATCCTCAAATGTTTCGACAAGTGAAACACAAACATATTTCGATTGTATCTTCAACAATACAATCCTTATCAGTATGATTTCAAAACCTTTTTACTTTCATTATCGTACCATCTTTCTCATCCAAGAGAAAACGTAATACTCAACAAGGAAAGAATTGAGGACTCTCCCCTTCTTCCAACTCTTTCTACATCGCCTGGGACTTTTTATCCCAGTCGAGTTATCTCTAAGGCCCCACTTCCTTTTCTTAATCATGGCTTCAACCAAGCCTATTCGATTAAACATACTCATTTATTCATTTAATCATACTCAGGGGTTTTACTTGTCTTTTACCAACTATACCAGTTTCCACCACTTCTCTTTTAATCCTATGGCTCTGTTAAACAATTTAGGGTTCTTAGGGTGATGAAAGTGTTCCTCCTTTTCTCCCCCTTTACTTATGAAATCTACTTCTTATTGTGATCTTCCTGCTCTTTTCCTGAGAAGCCCTGGGTTAGGCTCATCCTAACTCTTAGGATACATCAGCATGCTTTAATATCAAAATCTTTTGCCCATAATGAATCATGAACCTATGCATCCTGCACATTACCATTTGGTTATCGGAATGGTCAATATTCATTTATTAATCTTCTATTCATTACATGATGTTTTTCAAAATGTAATCTAGGATTCTGGTGTGTGTGTGTGTGTGTGTGTGTGTGTGTAAGCTTGTGGCTCATTACTTAATTCTCAGCAGTCATTAAGGTTGTGACCTTGTTTTCCTGACAGAGTCTTCATACAGTTCCTCCACAGGGAACTCCTTCAGCATGCAACTTCCTTATTGCATATCCATCACTATTTGTGATGGCTTCAACCTTGGGTTAATTTCAATAGTTTACCAAATATCCCATAAGGAATATAAACATTCATCTTTGTCACGTACCCAAATTATGTATCCATACATATTCTGGTTTTGTTAACTTACATCCATGATGTACTTAACCATATTCATAATCCTAAACCTGCCTGTAGAAGTCATAGGTATGTTTCACATCCCACCTACATATCTACTTTTAAGATCAGTCAAATCGGGATTGTTCACAATCCTTCTCATGTGATTCTCAAAGGCATAATCATTTGCCTCTTATTATGACAACATAGCATCTTTGCTCGTTTACCCTTTTTATGTAATTATATTAGTATTTCCTGAGGAAAGGGAATACATTCCCCCTCAAGATATTATTTGGAATAGAACTTTCATGACTCTTCAGGATGGAGTCAACCATGTATCCATTGTATTCATTTATTCTGGACAAGAGAAATTCTTTCTTTATATTTCACTCATCAGGGAAACCATATTGTATCTTATAACTATATTCTTACATCATATGTTTAATATCATTCATACCTAATTGGTATTAATATCAGGCTTCATATTAGGAATCTCCATAATGCATTAAACCCATGCACTCAAACATAATTAAACACATATAAGTATTCATCATGGTAGCTTGGTGCTTGCACATTTTCCATGTCATTCACACACATGGACATATCATATTTCTATATCCTTTTTCCAAGGATCTTCCAATCATCCTTATGATCATGTATACAATTTCGTGTATAAGTAGGTGCATCTCTTGCACCTTTTTACCTCATTCATTCGCTTGATAGTTTAATTTCATCATTAGTGTCCTTTAGTTTGAGATTTTAGTCACTTACAAGACTAATCTCACAGTCATATCTCGTATTGATGTTGCCTTCTCTTATGACAATAACCAACCAGGGTCACTTTCCTCTTTATGCGAAAACATCTAGCAAGAAAACCTTATTGCCTCAGTGTCCATAAGGTTTTTCCCATCTCACTTTTCTCTAGTCATGAGGAGTTATATACTCCAATTTTAATTTAAAGAAGTAACTATAACTTCCAAGGATCCTACCTGATCCTATCAGATTCCTTTAATCCCACAAAGGTATTAATCATTATATAATCCACTATCATCACTACCTAAAGTTCCAACTGCCCATCCTTAGAAGCAGTGTTATGAACACCAGGTCATCCATCCTTTGGGCTTCAGCTGCCCTTGAAAAAACCCTGCCACCTTCAACTATCCACATTCAAGTGTTATTATAAATTTTAATTAGCATATCCCTACTCTGGTAAGAGTAGTTATCACTTTGACAAAGGGCTAAAGAAATGCTTTTGCTGAAACTCAACAAGAATTCCCAAAATCACAGGTTCAATCTGTAATCCTTCTCCTCAAGGAGTAAATGCAGATAAAAATACCTCCTTACACAACTCGTACATGAGTCCAAGCAGGCCAAGTGTTGTAACCATGCTATGATACCAATTTGTAACATACCCACAATGGGGCATAAAAAATTTCGCTTTTCTTAAAGGATAGATTTTCCATCCATGGTTTCTAATTTGGGAAGTTGGGGAACCAGTCTGACCTCTTGGTCAAGGATCTACGATTCTGAAGCCATCGACTCTTTCAGACCCTGATGATCTCACTCTGTAATTAAAAGAAGACCCTTGCGACTTTCGGGTGCAGGTCTAATGGTACCTGAGACCTTCCCTTCATGCTTGGGAAATCTCTGAGTTTGGGTGCTAGCCCCTTTTTTGATAAGCCCCTTCTTGATGTGACCTTGGGTTATAACCTCATGCAAACACATAATTGTGGCGCGAACAAAGGCGGTTTGAAACCAAACTACCTTTCAGCATGCAATTCTCCTCGAGCCTCCACGTGTCCTTTCTTCAAAACCATGGCTTGGATTGTGGCCCACCCTCAAATTTTTAAAGTTCATGCATCTATGATCCCCATAATGCTACGGGACTGTCGATCTCATGATATTAATAGTGCCTCTGAACTAATGACTCAGATCTATCCCTTTCAAAGTTGCGGATCAGATTTGACCTCTTTCAAATCAACGGCTCGAAGTCACTTCGGACTTTGCCTCTTGCGAAGTTTATATTTATTTCCATAAATTATTCTGATGTCTGAATCCTCGAAATCTCGGATCTGCTACCACCTGTCAACCTTGACAATGGATTGTTCTGACTGGTTTCGAAACTTTGGGACTTCGCAAGTCCACTCTTCTGTGCACTTTCAAAGGGTTTAGGCCTCATGCACTTTCCTTGGGAGATAATGACTATTGGTCCTCACACTCAAATATAACAACTGAGATCTGATCTCCTCCTTCACGTACATCTTCTTCCCTGAATTGGAGGATTCCAACCGTTTCAAAGGCCTTGACCTTTGATCCTTCTATGAGTCCTTGATTTTGGGTCTCGTCTGCGTTTCTGAAAACACTATCTATCCTAAGCTTCTGGAATTGGAATAAGTCTAACTCTTGTATACTCCTTGCACCATCCCCTCTAATATTTTCAAACTTTATTAGTCTCCCAAGGAATTCTACCCTTCTACATCTTCCAAAGGACTGCCTTTCAACACTCTGTCCAAGTGTTGGCTTGGTGTACTCCTTGCACAGGTCTTCGTCCAGAGTGTTCGACAACTCAATGAGTGTATGAATCGATCTGATGAGAGGGATAGCCTTTTCTCCTATTAAATGGTTCACATCCATCCCCTCTATCAGATTCTTAAGTCATCTACAGTTCTTGTTACTTCGGTTGTTCGGGTATCTTGACTATCATGAAATTTGACCTCCCGGAGCTTCGAGCTCCCAAGATCCCGAAACCTTCAAAATCTAACTCCACTTTAACTCAGAATCCATGAACTCAAATATCATGGATTGGACGACCGAGGCGAGTACCATAGGATCCATATATCTATAGTCTAGTTTGACTTCATGACTTCGTCTTTCAGAGGTTTAGTCACACGAATGCGTGATTCTCCCATCGCGCAAACTTTGAATTCATATATCCAATGGTCAAGGTGGGTCCCAATAGATCCTTGGATCTATGGCCCATATCACATCGCGACTTCAAGTTTTGGACTTCAAAGGATCCGTCCCCTTCATGATGATTATCCACATTCGTCAAACTTACGAAGGCTAAAGGAGTCAAGGGGTTAACACCTGCGCTCCTTCTTCAAATCTAACAATCATGACAGACCTCGAATCCTCCTGAATAGGTCTCGACCACCATCTTCCAAATGAAAGGATATTCCCTTTTAATACTTGAATCTCGCTATCCTTCCTGAGCTTCGTCAGTTATGAAGGACTTAAGAGCCTTGTGCTCTTTCTCCTAGACTTAACACTTAGAAGGATCTTCTGCGCAACTCTTGCGCTCCTTCATCAAGTCTAGAACTTAAGTGGTTCTTGGTATCTACTTGCCTCACAGAGATACTGTTCATATCTACACTACCTCTCCTGATCTTAACAAAATCCATCCTTCAAGGGAAACATAATGAGTAGAAGGGTCGAGATGCGTACATGAAACTGTACCTAAGGTCGACAAACTCACAGTTCATGGCTCTAGCTTAAGCCACCACACGACACAAGAATTTATGAATAAAAAACATGTCCAATATATACTTTCTTAAATACACAATTTAAACAATAATAAAGAGATATAGTATAACCATTAAGAAAACATACACATCCCTGGGTCATTCACAGTATATCCCATTTCATTACATAATTATAGCTTAATTTCATAGGGTATGAGAATACTTATCTATTACAAGCTACATCCAACCAACTAACTATGGGTGTGTGCCTTTCCACCCAAACATAGGCTCAGAGGCATTCATTCTTAGAACTCTGGCCACCCTTGTTCCAAGCCATGATATCACTAGGTTGTTATAACCCTAAATTGCACTAGACATGCATACCTGGCATCAGGCCACCTTACTTGCTATCTTTGCCAATTGAAAAAGCTCTTCTAAAAACCATTGTTTTGAATGTGTACATTCCCTACACCACTACTTCCCGTGTAGACATGATTGTTGCACCACTACAACCCGTGTACACTCACAAAAATTGCTAAAAATGAAAATTGAAAAGGGATACGGGTTTTCGGGCCGTTACTTAACTATTTGAGTGCCCATATCCAGTCACCCCAACCGTTAATATCTCTTTTGGCCTATAAAATAATTTTTTGGGGCTCCATTCTAGGTGGAAGCACGAGAGCATAGAAACTCTACCCATTTCAATATTCCCCCATTGCCCCAATATTTTGCAACCACATTGTGAGTTTGAGATAGAATTCCTTATTCCTCCTTTACAAATCCTTTCCATTTCCCTAGAGAGAACTGAAGAGGAGAAGAATACATGGAAGAAGTTGGTGCATGGTGAAGAGGATCCTAGGACCAAATTCAAGGAGCAGTTTCAGTCTCATGTTGTAAACGAATTTTGTGAGATTGATATAAAGAAGTACTTTTTCCGTCCCGCCAAATGACGTCTTAAATCTTTATGAATTGTTTACATTTCTTGGTTATGATGTCTAACTCATTAATCCATATATAGAATGCATGCTTGGAGGAGATCTGCAGTCAAGAAACAACTAATCGCAAAGGGATCGACACCGGACACGGAGTTTAAGGTATGCCTATAGGATCCCTATACTTTGTCTTTTATGTATGATTGTGGGGTAATGTCGGGATAGTTGATAAAAAGTAGGAGACTTTATATGGTTAGCTCTGCCTATATTTTAGAACCTTGGTGTAGTCCATAGAGGGGTTTTCCCGCTATAGCAGAATTGACAACCATACTAGGGAAGCCTCTAGGGTCTTTAGAGATATTATTTTGGGTGCTTTTGAATTAGTTTATTTATTGTTTTTTGAGATTTTGTAAGCTTATGTGTATTTAAGGGATTCTGGTCTTCCATATCATTTCTCCATGCCTTTGCTTGATGGTTTTTTTTTAGTTTTTTGATAAGTTACAGGGGTGTACACGGCTTGTAGTGGGTTGGCATGCGTACATATGCGCCCTACCTTTGTACAACCCGCGTACATACGCTGGCTGCTGAAGTGTCAATAGCGTGCCTATGTTGAGAAAATCTTTTGTAAAGAAGAGGCAATCATCCTCTTCCCTGTCAGAAGTCATGCTTCTCAGGGGTTTTCTTGATCTAGCCTTGGTCTCTGTTATAGTAGTTTGTAGCCTAGGTCTAACCTCAACATAGCTTTCTTTTCATCAAAATATTTCTTGTGTTTTCTTTAATAGGGTTTTTAGAGAAGTTTGTGAGTCTGTTTTGATCTTCCTGTTTGGTATTGTCAGTGAGTCCTTGCGATCTTCGATTGGGCCAGAAGTCATTTCTTGGTCTTGACTTGTCATTATTTTTCCCTTTTTTTCTTTAGAAGAAAATAAAATAATTCATTTTCAAATTTCTTTTTTTGAAGCATAAAACAATTAAAAAAAAATCTTTCATTTCTTTGTTTGGTAAAGTAGCTTAGGTTAGTTTCTTCATTTACCAAGGAAAAATAAAGTTTTCTTAAGTTCTTTACTTGAATTCTTAGGACATTAAGTAGCTTGTAGTCGATCAAAATCTTGTTTTAAGTTTTTCTTTTCAAAGATCTGAGAAAAGTAGTTACGAAAAGTTTGGTGAAAAAGTTTTAATTTGACAAATCTTTATTTGTGAAGGAGTAGTTTGTTTTCAGTATCATCTTATGTTATTCTCTTTCATCTCTTAAAAGAACATCACTAGTTTCACTTTCGTTCCTTTTGACTTAAGACAACCACTAAAATTAACGCTTAATTAAAAATTATTAGACTTTGTGTTTGTAGGGTCCATCATTGCAGTCTAGGCTAGGGCCTTGATTTAGGATTGGAAAGGAAACTCTTCAAGGCTACAAAAACAAACATAAGAGTCTATGGTAGGGAGTGCTTGAAAGTCCAGTAATCATGAAAGTTATCTGGGACCTCCTTCTAACACAAGGGCTAAACATGAGGTCATGTGCAGAAAGGTAGTGGAGATAACCCCTCCAAAGTTGGACCAAGCGTAGTAGGGAACACATATAGAGGGCTTATCTTGGGATTTTGTTGATCGCATTTGCCACAGATATTTGTGGGTCTCGAATCCATTCAAGGTCCTCATTAGTCTTTCGGAACACTTTCTTTCGATACCCTTGATAGGTTTCAGGCTTGACACCTTGCGTGTTATGGTCCACCCGACTGTCGACTGTACCTGCATGGTGACTATTCACGCACTAACAACTTAGTTTCCTTTATCTTAGTGACTTATGTAGGTGACTGCGGGGGTATACCATAGTACCTAGGGCAGACATCGGGCCATGATTTGCAGAGTATACCCGGAGGGTGCTTCCGTATTCGATTTTCACTTGCACTGGTAAGTTTCTCTAGTGTTGGTTGGTGTAACCATTCTTCCAACTAGCTAGTGATATGCTTGTATTGTCTCATAGGAGATTTTTCTAGTGTGTGCTAGTCTTTAAATGTTAATAGAAAGCCCTAGTGTGTCATCAATATTCTCACACCATGGAGGATTAGGAGATCCATCGATCGCGATGGATTCTTGGCCTGCCACCGGTTAATCTGGAGCCACCCCCGCCATCACTAAGGCGAAGACTAGACCAACAAGGGTCTTTTGAGGCAACCAGAACACAGGAAATTGAGCCTATCCCATATTCGAGAGGATAACATTTGATTCTGGAGGAACCAACCATTTCCAACCTCAGAGCGGAATCTCTTGGTCCATATAACCCTCTGATCATTGATCTATCGGTGCCCATCATTGTACAGGTTAAACCTTACAAGCGTCAGGTAGTGTCACGAGCAGCGATGGAGACAAATGTTGTTACTTCTTTAGGGAATCCTCATATTCCCTCCACAACTGTCACTACATGGGGTTTTCTTCCTCCTAACCAACCATCGTCGATCTGGACCACCATGGTATTGATCACCTCTACATCAAGCAATGGTATGATCACTGCTCCTTTCACCTAGAGTGAGATAGGTCCTCCCTTCTCATATGGGATGCCTGGATTCGATATAAACTCTTTCCTTTCCTACTCCACTCTACAGACTTTAGGTATGGGGGCAGGGAGCTCTAACACTCCTCTGCAAAGATCCATGGGGGGCACTTAAACTCCCTATAATGCTTTCCCTTACGGAATGGGTCATATACCTCCTTCATCCCCTTTGCTTGGTGGTGCCCACCAGCACTCTGTCGGGCCGAACATAAACTATAGTTCATTTGGAGTAGATAGTCAAGGACTTCCTGTTATTGGATAAATAGGTAAATGCATACATAAACTAATCTCCCTAGATCCACCTGGATCTAGAAAAAAATAAGACAGAACATGATGCTTTTTCTAAGTTACAATCATTAAATTTACTACCAAAGAAGGAATGAATGACATACCTTTAGATATTGCTTTTGTAACGCTACTTTTTCTGTTACCAAAGCTTAATCGCTCTGATACCGAATTGTAATGCTCTTTTACATAGCTCATACAGGCATTATATAATCCACATGAATTTAAGCAAAGAAATACAATTGAGCTCAGAGTAAACATATTATTTACTGCTATAATATATAATCAATAGCATTAACATTAAATTGATATGCATAGCAGAATACATTATAGTTATAATTACACAGAGATGTAGAATTATGAATAAAACATCATCTAATACTTATCTTTGAAAACCTTGGTGATCCCACCAACCATGTGCAGGCCTTCCATGAACCTCCCAGCCTTAGACCACACTGCTCGTCAGCTCAGCAGTGGGTCACCCTCGAGCTGGGACTAAGCTCCACCCCAAGGCAAGGAATCCTAGGCTAGGCTAAGGTTACAGAGAAAACAACATAGAAAGACTGGAAGGATTCTTCCCAGGATGCCATCTTACGCCCACGACTTCCAGACTCTCATTCCCCACATGCATGTTCCACCCAGGAGTATACACCTTCATAAGAACAGTCCATCGGTGCTACACCTCCCTCTCTGGATCTCAGCAACAGGCTGGATCAGGAAGTCTTAGAGCCCGAAGCTAGTCCTGGACACTCTCTGGAAGAAACCACTTCCCAACAAACTCTCTCACCTGGAAAGAGTTGCTCACAGGCCTGACAACCTGCCTCTTCCAACAAAAGTCACCTCCCTCACCTGGAGAGAGGTCATACATAGGCTCAAACACAACTTGCACCAGCTAGCAAGCCACACGCAGTCCAGCTCTGCGTGGCCACCACAGCCAACCAGGAATACAGACACGGGCTTCCCAAACAAGCTCAACAATGATAGCAAGGTCTCACGGTGATGGTTTTCGAGATTGCGTGACAAGCAATTCCCACAGGGATTGACACAGACTCCACGGCTCATAACGGAGAGGCTGAACCTAGATTTTCAGAAACGAACACAGGCTTCTCGGCTCTCAAAAACAGAGGGTGTACACGAATTTTTAGAAACAAACACAGGATTTCCCGGCTCTCAAGAATGCACGAGGTATTCTTGCAGAGGTCGGGTCTGTCCTACTGTTCAGAGATCCGTACACACTCATGCAGTTGGGTGGAATGGAGGAGGGACCCCTCTCACAGCTCATCTCTACTGTTTTATTTTCATACACCAAGGTTGACACTTGTCACCCTTGGAACTGCATGCGTTCCATTAGCATGCATCCCCTTTTCACATTTTCCCTTGCCAGGAACTTGGGATAAAAATAAAACATAAAATGCAAATGTTCTTTAGAATAATAATAAAATATTGTTCCCAAGGCTTAAGCCCCTAGGCTCAACACTTAGCCCCTTTTCCCACCTTCCAGCCCCTAATTCCTTGCCCACTCTGTGGAAGATTAGTCCCCCATCACTCATTCATCGTGGTCAGTCTGCACACGGCGGTGTTTATATTTTATTAATGTGTTGCATACATACAGGTACAAAATCAGGCCCTTGGCCTCCAACCGTCAGGCTCTCTAGCCTAACAATCACATAAGACCACTGACTTATACAAACTTGGCTCACCAGTCTATAAGACATTTTTAAAACTCATTTCGTAAACAAGATTTACAACTGGGCTCGGCCTTGGGGACATTACAATCCCCCTCCCTTATTTCTGCACTGTCCTTAGTGCAACTTTACATAACATCTGCAAGCTTTTCAAAATTTTTAAAAAGATGCAAGTACTCTGCCCGCATAACATCTTCATGTTCCCATGTTGTGTCCTCAGGACCGTACCAGGTCCACTGGACCTTTACAAGCCCTATATCTTGATTCCAGAGCTGTTTGATTTTCCTGTCCAATATGCGCACAGGATGCACTTGCAGGACACCTTCTGGTTCTACCTGAATCACATTCCAATTGATAACATGATTAGCATCAGGTATATATTTCTTAAGCAGTGAAACATGAAACACATTATGTACAGTCATAGATGTAGGTAATGCAAGCATGTATGCAACTAGCCCAATCCTTTCCAGGATTTGAAATGGCTCACAAAATCTTGCTGCCAACTTGGTTCAACTTCCCAACTTCAGGGAACTCTTGTTAGTTTTCACTTTCAGGAAAATGTGGTCACCCACTTTGAATTCTCTGTGGGTTCTGTTACTATCAGTATAACTTTTCTACCTATCCTAGGTAGCTTTTAGATTCTGTTTAATTCTTATCATTTGGTCTTCCATCTCTTTGAGCATCTCAAGCCCAACTACTTCTCTATCAGCTGGATTATCCCAACTCACTAGAGTGTTGCACTTTCTTCCATAAAGTGCTTCAAATGGGCTCATCTTCAACGATGTATGATACCCATTATTGTAGGCAAATTCTATCAAATGTAGGTAGTCTTCCCACCTTGATGGTTTATCCATCACATACATTCTCAGTATGTCTTCTATTACTCTGTTCACCCTTTCTGTCTGACCATCAAACTCAGGATGATACATTATACTAAAGTTAAGATTCGTTCTGAATCCCTTAAACAGTCCTTTCCATAAATTTGAGGTGAATTTCGGGTCCCTATCAGACACAATTGTCTTAGGAATTCCGTGCAAGCGTGACACTTGTTTTAAGAAGATATCAACAACATCTGCTTCCCTATGAGTGGTTTTCAGTGGAATAAAATGGGTATCTTTTGTAATCTTGTCCACCACCACCATGATTGAATCATGTTGCTTGCTTGTTCTGGGCAATCCTGTGATAAAATCCATTGTCACCACTTCCCATTTCCACTCAGGAATGGGTAAGGGCTGCAGCAACCCTGCTAGGTGCCTATGCTTAGCCTTAACTTTCTGTCACTCCATACATCTGGCAATGTATTTAGCGATTTCTTTCTTCAGACCCGGCCAAAAGTAATGGCTTTTGACTGCTGCCATAGTCTTCTGATATCCAGGATGTCCAGCATAAGCCACGTTATGCATTTCTTTTAGAATTTCCAGCTTCAATTCCCTGACATTGGGTACATACACTCTGTTTTTATACAGAAGTAATCCATCAGTTTCCAAGGTGTAACTTCCCTGGGCTTGTGGTCTCTCACGTTACTGTAGATTTTCTATTAGACCTATGTACTGCAAATCAGCATTTGCAACTTCCAAAATTATGTCCTTAATCTCAGTCCTGTACATGATAATGGTTGTAGCATTTAATTCGTGCACTTTTCTGCTGAGTGCATCAACCACCTTATTTTCTTTCCCTTTGATATGCTTGATATCAAAGTCATATTCACACAGAAACTCCATCCATCTAGTTTTCCTAACATTTAAAGTCAGCTGATCAAATAAATACTTCATATCGTTGTGGTCTATTCTCAATTCAAATCTCCTTCCCATGAGGTAATGTCTCCATTTCCTCAATGCATGGACGATTGTTGCCAGCTCTAAATCGTGAGTGGCATAATTCCTTTCATGCTCTTTCATCTTTCGGGACTCATAACAGATTACAAATTCCTCTTGGCTGAGAACTCCTCCCATCCCCTCCTTACACACATTTGTGCACACCATGAACTCCATATTTGGATCTGCAATCCTCAAGATTGGAGCACTGGTTAATAGTTGCTTCAATCGCTGGAAACTGCTCTCACACTCTTCCATCCAATGAAACTTCTTCTCCTTCCTTTGCAAGGAAGTGATAGGGTGAGATATCTTTGAGAATCTTGCTATAAACCTTCTGTAGTAACCCGCCAGACCCATAAAATATCTAACCTCTGCCACATTCCTTGGCACTGACCATTCTCAGATGGCCTCAACCTTTTCAGGATCCACAATGATCCCTTCTTTTGATATAATATGTCCCAAGATATGGATCTGCCTTTGATAAAATGAGCATTTTCTCAACTTAGCATACAACTGGTGTTCTCTCAACACTTGGAGCACCATTCTCAGGTGTTTCTCATGCTCTTCCTCTGACCTGGAATACACCAATATGTCATCCAGGAAGACTATGACAAACTGGTCCAAATAGTCCCTGAATACACCATTCATTAAGCACATGAAAACAATAGGTGTGTTTGACAGTCCAAACGGCACCATTGTGAACTTGTAATGACCGTACCTTGTTCTAAAGGTAGTCTTGTTGATTTCCTCCTCATTTATTCTCACCTGGTGATATCCAGATCTGAGATCTATCTTTGAAAATATTTTCGCACCCTTCAACTGATCGAAAAGATCATCGATCCTTGGCAGAGGATACTTGTTCTTGATAGTTACCTTGTTCAACTGCTGGAAATCAATACACAGTCTCAACGTCCCCTCTTTCTTCTTCATGAATAGGACCGGGGCTCCCTAAGGTAACACACTGAGGTGAATGTACCCCTTCTTTAGTAGCTCTTCGAGCTGCAATTGCAACTCTTTCATCTCTGGTGTACTCACTCTATAAGGAGCTTTTGAAACTGGAGTTGCTCCCGGAATCAAATTTATAGAAAAAATGATGTCTCTCTTTGGATGTAATCCATGTACCTCATGAAATATGTCCTTGAACTCTGTGAGTACCTCCTGGTCTCCAATCCTTGAGACTTCATCTCTGGATGCTTCCTCCACACGGGCTGCAAATAATTGACAACCTTTCCTATAACACTTCTTCAACTGCATGGCTAAGATTTCTCTAACAGCCACGACTCTGGGAATTCTTTGGACTGTTACCTGATTTCCCTCTTCGTCCAGGCATGTAAACCTCTTGTTATGGTAGTCCAGAAGGGCATGGCGCTGGTCCAACCAGTCCATCCCAATTAAGAAGTCGTAAGAGCCTAAAGACAAAATATTTAATTCAGCGTTAGTGGTCAATCCTTTCATGTCCACTAAACAGGACTTAACCGATTCAGTGACCTTCCTTTTGGTTCCTGTGGCTAACTGCACTAGCCAGGACTTTTCATGTTTGCTTCTTGTTAAATGAAAAATTTCCACCACCCTAGGATCTACATAACTATGGCTAGCCCTTGAATCAATTAAAATAATAAGTGGTCGGTTGTTATTCATACCTTCCACTTCAATCATGTGCGATTGAAATTCTGCTTGCTTGTTGTCTAGGGCTGTGTAGATCCTCGGCATTCTGCTGCCCATATCCTCCACTGTTTCAGCTTGCTAAACAGTATGAACAATTCTCTCTTTACCATTTTTATGGGAACAATCTCTATACTTGTGGTTTCCTTTACAGCCCCAATAATGAATGGGCGTTTGTCTCTGTCTTTGTGCTCCCTCTTTAGTCATTCTTGGCTCTCTAAACGATGGTTTTCCCTAAATACTATTTTTGAAAAAGGAATTCTTGTTTCCCTTCTGCCTCTGTTCCTTCTTAAACTTCCTCTGATCATTACAAGCCTTCCGAATGGTAGGATTTTCTCTTTGTTGTTCAAATAAGTGTTGGTTGTGGAGCCTGAATATCTTCCTTATTTAGAGGTCTTTTACTTTCAGCCGTGTTTATACCCCATGAAGTATTTACACCCCAGAAGTATGTACACTCTTCCATGCAGGGGAGTGCAGAGGGGGGTACCCCCTCTGCGGGGTCCGGGGGGGCTATCCCCCTGGCTGGGGGGTCTGGGGGCAAGCGGGCCCCCAGCGAGGGTTCGGGGGCGAAGCTCCCGAAGAAAAAATTGCCTTGTAAAAGTATATTGTCATTTCATTGTAAATCTGGATCGTTCATTATAAATTCGTAGATCTAACGATAGAGATTATGTTAGGGTTTTTTTCCCTAGAAGGAAACCCTCTTTTATGAGAGAAATGTATTGCGGCTATTGTTAGAAAAAACAAGACCGCAAAGCAATAAAATAAAACAAATGTGGAAACAAAACACAGAAGATACACAATACAAGAGAGACACAGATTTACGTGGTTCACCCAGTGTGGGCTACGTCCACCAGAGAAATTGCTAGGTCCTTTCTTTATTATTATCCAGCAAAATGAAGGGATACAACCTACAACAAAACCTGTTGTAACTTCTTCTTCTATCTCTCACAGTCTCCTCTCTCAGAATACAATACTCGCCAACATACATAGCCGCAATACATTTCCCTCATAAAAGAGGGTTGCCTTCTAGGGCAAAAAACCATAACATAATCTCTATCGTTAGATCTACGACCTTATAATGAACGGTCTAGATTTACAATGAAATTACAATATACTTTTACAGAAGTCCAAATCAATTTGTTTAAGATTTGGAAGCAAATTTCTTTTGTGAAGTATCTGCATACCCTTCTCACTCATGTGTCCCAGCCTATGATGCCACAGTGTTGTATCCACTCTTGTAGAAGCTAAAGATATAGAAGAGTCAGTATTACCAGTACATAAATACAATGTACCTACCTTCTCTCCTTTCGCT
>ML777863.1:253437-284959 GCA_009831015.1 Picea engelmannii
GCATTTGTCCATATTGATAAAGAAAATAGAACAAAGCTTGAGGAAAAATCCAAGAAGTGTACCTTTATTGGATATGGTGTTAATGATTTTGGTTATCGCTTATGGGATTATGAAAATAATAAAATCATTAGGAGTAGAGATGTCATATTCAATGAAAAGTTCATGTACAAAGATCAGTTGCAGGGAAAGAAACAGGAAACAAAAAAACAAGAATACACAGTTCTTGATGAGATCACTGAAAAAGAAATTCCAAAGGAACCTGAAAATCAAAATGTACAACAACAGGAGTAGCAGGTACCTCAAACACCTGAAAGTGTTGTTAGAAGATCTACTAGGTTAAGTATACCCCCTGAACGATACTCTCCTTCATTATATTATTTATTGTTGATTGATTCTGGTGAACCAGAATGTTATGAAGAGGCAATGCAGGTAGAAACCAAAAAGAAGTGGGAGCAAGGCATGAAAGAGGAAATGGATTCCCTGGAAAATAACCGGACTTGGGACTTGGTTCAGTTGCCTACAGGAAAAAGAGCATTGCGGAATAAATGGGTTTACAAGTTGAAGGAAGAAGATGGAGGAGAAAAGAGGTACAAGGCTAGACTTGTTGTAAAGGGGTTTGCACAAAAGAAAGGTATAGATTTTGATGAAATATTTTCTCCTATTGTTAAAATGGCTTCAATTAGGACTATTTTAAGTCTTATGGTAGTAGAAGATTTTCATATTGAACAGTTAAATGTAAAAACAACTTTTCTCCATGGGGATTTGGAGGAAGAGATTTATATGCAGCAGCCACAGGGGTATGAGGTCAAAGGGAAGGAGAATTTGGTATGTAGGTTGAAGAAGAGCTTAAATGGCCTAAAGCAAGCTCCAAGGCAGTGGTATCTGAAGTTTGACAGGTTTATGACATAACAGGGTTATAATAGATGTCATTCTGATCACTGTGTTTATTTTAAAAGGCTAGAAAATTGAAGCTATATTATCTTGCTATTGTATGTAGATGACATGCTTATTGCAGGGTCTAATATGCAGGATATAAATGTGCTCAAGAAGAAATTAGCCAATTCATTTGCGATGAAGGGTTTGGGTGCTGCAAAGAAAATCCTTGGTATGAGAATAACAAGAGACAGGAAAAATCACAAACTGACATTGTCTCAGGGTGAGTACACAGAGAAGGTGTTGGAGAGGTTTAGAATGCAAAATGAAAAACCAGTTAGTACACCTTTGGCTAGCCATTTCAAATTAACTAAGGAAATGTGTCCCAAGACACAGGAAGAGATAGAATACATGTCCAGGGTTCCATATTCATTAGGAGTTGGCAGCTTGATGTATGCAATGGTTTGCATAAGACCATATATTGCACATGTAGTGGGAGTTGTGAACAGGTATATGAACAATCTAGGTAAAGAACATTGGGAGGCAGTAAAGTGGATTCTCAGGTATTTGAGAGGTACTACTACACATGCATTATGTTTTGGAGGTTCAAACACTTTTCTACAGGGATATGTTGATTCAGATATGGCAGCTGATAAAGACAGTAGGAGGAGCACCACAGGGTATGCTTTTACTATAGGTGGAACAATAGTAAGTTGGATTTTGAAACTGCAAAAGGTTGTTGCACTTTCAACAACAGAGGCAGAGTATGTTGTTGCTACAGAGGCTAGTAAAGAGATGATTTGGTTACAAAGGTTTATGGAGGAATTGGGAAAGAAGCAGGAGAATAGCAGGTTGTACTGTGACAGTCAAAGTGCCATTCACCTTGCAAAGAATTGATCCTTCCATTCGAAGACTAAGCATATATAGTTGAGGTACCACTTCATATGATCTTCCTTGGAAGATGGAAAATTGAAGCTGGAAAAGATACACACTAGCGAGAATCCTGCAGACATGTTAACAAAGGGAGTAACCAGGGAGAAACTGAGTTCTTGCTCAGTTTCAGTTGGTCTTCAAGAATGAAGATGAAGATGAGAAATTTTCTAGGTCCAAGAAGGTTCAAAGTCCATCATATACAACAGCGGTGGAGTTGTTAAGATCAGTCTCCAAGTGGGAGATTGTTGGTTGTGGAGCCTGATTATCTTCCTGATTTAAAGGTCTTTTACTTTCAGCCGTGTTTATACCCCATGAAGTATTTACACCCCAGAAGTATGTACACTCTTCCACGTGGGGGAGTGCAGAAGGGGGTAGCCCCTCTGTGGGGTCCGGGGGGGCTATCCCCCCGGCTGGGGGGTCTAGGGGCAAGCAGGCCCCCAACGGGTGTTCGGGGGTGAAGCCCCCGAAGCAAAAATTGCCTTGTAAAAGTATATTGTAATTTCATTGTAAATCTGGACTGTTCATTATAAGGTCATAGATCTAACGATAGAGATTATGTTAGGGTTTTTTTCCCTAGAAGGCAACCCTCTTTTATGAGGAAAATGTATTTCGACTATGTATGTTGGCGAATATTGGATTCTAAGAGAGGAGACTATGAGAGAAAGAAGAGGAATTTACAGTGGGTTTTGCTGTAGATTGTATCCCTTCATTTTGCTGAATAATAATAAAGAAAGGACCTATCAATTTCTCTGGTGGACGTAGCCAACACTGGGTGAACCACATAAATCTGTGTCTCTCTTGTATTGTGTATCTTCTGTGTTTTTTTTCCGCATTTGTTTTATTTTATTGCTCCACGGTCCTGTTTTTCTAACAATAAGCATTTAGCCCTTCTTATGGTTTCTTCCATAGTCTTAGGATCATCATATTGAATCTTGTCACCAATGGCAGGTGGAAGTCCACTCAGATACCTTTGAATCTTGATAGCCTCATCCTTGATGAATGGAACATACTTCAGTAGTTCCAAGAAAATTCGTTAGTATTCATCAATGGTCATGCTGCTTAGCTTGAGTTCGAAGAACTCCTTCATCTTTCTATCATAGTATCTTTTAGTCAGGTATTTCTTCTCGAAATACCTCTTGAATTCCTTCCAAGTGATATCTTTCTCACTAATGTGTTGCACCTGCACAAACTGATCCCACCACATGGATGCTTTTCCTTTCAATTGATACATCGCAATTCTTCCTTCTACATGAGAGGAATAATTCTGTAGTTGGAAATATTTCCTCATTCCAAGAAACCATGTTTCAACATCTTTCTCCTTCTTATGTTCTCCATCAAATGTAGGAGGCTTAATCTTATTCATCTCCCCTTTCAATTCATCCACCCCAGATCTCCTGTGCTTTCTGGTAGGAGATGGGCTTGAACTACTGTGTGCTTCCTTACCAGAATGCTTTGGGGAGCGACGATGATGTCTGCTACCACTCCTCGATATTCTTCTCCTCTCAGGGGTCCTGTGACTCTCTGTCTTGCTTGAGTCACTCCCCTTCTCAAATTTCCTTTCTATTCTTTCCAGGCTCTTCAACATTTTTAAGTTGAATTCACCCTGCTAATCCTTGACCCTCATGAGCTTTCGGCTATCATCTCAGTGAGCCTAGGCATATTTCTGCAATCCTTCAATGATTTTCATTATATTCCCTTCCTTATCCAATTCTCTTTCGTGCCCATTGGAGTTCGATCCTTCGACTCCCAGGTTGACATTCCTTCCTACCCTTTCGTCCTTTATTTTGGAGGCAATCTGCATCTCTTCCAATTCCATACTTAGTGTCGGTTTTTGGCTGTTCTGACACTCATTGGACTCTACACACACAACGTGCAGTCAATCGAAGTTTGTCATGCCTTAAACCCTTAACAAAATCACAATCAATCATTAACCAGCGTGAATAAGAAAACATTTCAAATTCACTAAGTTTTCTGAACTCTTTTTGGCTCTGCAAATTTTTGAGACTTCATTTTTTGGGGTTTTTGTCCACAAGGATCCAACAGTTAAAACCTCAACAGTTCTTATGTCCTTCAAAAATTTCGGGACTTCGGGATTTCAGGGTTTCAGGTTTAGGTGTTTTGGTCCCCTGGAGGTTCTCGCGCTCGCTTCCCTCTCTGACTCCTGACTCCTGAACTTCCAACCTCTTTTCCCTGGGCCCACAGCATAGTTGTCACCAACTATGGTAGAGATTTGGGGATTTCGACACTTTGGTTTTCGGGTCTTCGATACTCGAGAGTTCATGAAGCAGTGACTCCAAGTCCCTTGTCGCTTCAATCCCCGACTTCCGAAATTTTGGTTTCCTTGCTCTTCAAGCCCACAGAAGGTTGTCACCCTTAAAACCTATTACGGTTCTTCAGTCTCTGATGGCTTCGGGACTTTGGGTTTTGGGACTTCGGGTTTTTGGTACCCGAGAGTTCACTATGCAGTGACTTCCAACTCCTTGTCACTACAATCCCTGAAATCCGAAATTCCAATTTACTTTATTCTCCGGGCCCACAACACAGTTGTCGCCCTTAACTACAGTGGGGCGTGGCATGTTCCAGAGGGTCCATGTCACCCTCGATGATGTCATCATGTCCCACCACTCTCACTTTTCTTCCCGACCCACTAGCACATGGTACACACCCATGTGTCCCCGTCCATTCAAAGTGAAATCCAACGATTAGACTTCTCCCAGATCTACGATACAGATCCTTTCAGCGTTTCAGGGGACCCACACAAAGTCTCCCATTCCAGACCCCCCCGTATTAAAGGTATAAAGGCAAAGAGGGTCTGAAATCCAATCTTGTCCATAGTTCTAAGTGCCCCAATCTAATCCATCGAAACCTGCGCGCTCAATTCCGGACCCCCCACCTTGTTAAAGGTAAAATGATGACGGGGGTCCGGAATGGTACCCTGGTCGTAGATCTGGGCGCATAAATTCTGGCCACCCAGATTTGTCCATTTCTTAATGAGATTACGACCTATTAATCTAGTTGATCCAATGGTCAAGTTCCTCTCCTATGATCTACGGTGTATATCATTTCGGGATTTCGCATACCGCGATTTCCACGTTCCTATGCAACTCAAAAGGGTTTTAAGCCCTGCGCACGTTCTCCAGATCTGACGGTCATGAGGGTTCTCCTTTCCTCCCAAACAGATCCTACAGCTCCAACACATCATGCATTGAACTCTCTCTCTCTCCCAGTGGCCATATACCACACCGGCTGCGGATTCTATAATACCGCTAAACCTCCCGATCTTTGTAACATGGTCAAGTGACTCCTTGACACTCAAGAACATTCAAAGGTCCGAAATTGGTCCTCCAGACACAATTTCTCCTCAAACTCTTGGTCCAAAGTCCACTCAACTGGCCCATCTAGGCTCAACGTCGAAACCATGGCTCTAATACCAATTGTAACATTACTTTTCTTTCTATTACCAAAGCTTAATCGCTCTGATACCAATCTGTAACACACCTTTTCTGTTACCAAGGCTTAATCGCTTTAATACCAAATTGTAACGCTACTTTTTCTGTTACCAAATCTTAATCGCTTTGATACCAAATTGTAACGCTCTTTTACATAGCTCATACAGGCATTGTAACACTACTTTTCTTTCTGTTACCAAAGCTTAATCGCTCTGATACCAATTTGTAACACACCTTTTCTGTTACCAAGGCTTAATCGCCCTGATTCCAAATTGTAATGCTACTTTTACATAGCTCATACAGGCATTATATAATCCACATGCATTTAAGCAAAGAAATACATTTAAGCTCAAAGTAAACATATTATTAACTGCTATAATATACAATCAATAGCATTAACATTAAATTGATATGCACAACAAAATACATGATAGTTATAATTACACAGAGATGCAGAATTATGAATAAAACATCATCTAATACTTATCTTTGAAAACCTTGGTAATTCCACCAACCATGTGCAGGCCTTCCATGAACCTCCTAGCCTTATACCACACTGCTTGTCAGCTCAGCAGTGGGTCACCCCCAAGCTGGGACTAAGCTCCACCCCAAGGCAAGGAATCCTAGGCTAGGCTAAGGTTATAGGGAAAACAACATAGAAAGACTGGAAGGATTCTTCCCAAGATGCCATCTTACGCCCACTACTTCCAGACTCTCATTCCCCACATGCCTATTTTTCCCAGGAGTATACACCTTCACAAGCACAATCCATCGGTGCTACACCTCCCTCTCTGGGTATTGGCAACAGGCCGGATTAGGAAGCCTCAGAGCTTGAAGCTGGTGCTAGACACTCTCTGGAAGAAACCACTTCCCAGCAAACTCTCTCACCTGGAAAGAGTTGCTCACAGGCCTGACAACCTGCATCTTCCAACAACAGTCACCTCCCTCACCTAGAGAGAGGTCATACACCGGCTCAATAACAACTTGCACTGGCTAGCAAGCCACGCACAGTACAACTCTGTGGGGCCACCACAACCAACCAGGAATATAGACACGGGCTTCCCAAACAGGCTCAGCAATGACGGCAAGGTCTCATGGTGATGGTTTTCCAGATTGTGTGACAAGAAATTCCTACAGGGATCGAAACAAACTCTAGGGCTTAGAACGGAGAGGGTGAACCTAGCTTTTCAGAAATGAACACAGGCTTCTCGGCTCTCAGAAATAGAGGGTGTACATGGATTTTCAGAAACAAACACAGGCTTTCCTAGCTCTCAGGAATGCACGAGGTATTCTTGCAGAGCTTGGGTCTGTCCTACTGTTTAAAGCTCCGTACACACTCAGGCAATCAGGTGGAATGGAGGAGGGACCCCTTTCATGGCTCATCTCGACCATTTTATTTGCATGCACCAGGGTTGACACTTGTCACCCTTGGAACTGCATGC
The DNA here is from genome assembly GCA_009831015.1 of Picea engelmannii. NCBI lineage: Eukaryota > Viridiplantae > Streptophyta > Pinopsida > Pinales > Pinaceae > Picea > Picea engelmannii. Next base: position 260,135 of record ML777863.1, read on the forward strand.
GTTCCATCATCATGCATCCCCTTTGCACATTTTCCCCTTGCCAGGAACTTAGGATAATAAAAACATAAAATGCACATGTTCTTTGGAATAATAATAAAATATTATTCCCAAGGCTTAAGCCACTAGGCTCAACACTTAGCCCCTTTTCCCACCTTCCAGCCCCTAATTCCTTGCCCACTCTGTGGAAGCTCAGTCCCCCATCACTCATTCATCGTGGTATATCTGCATGCGATGATGTTTATATTTTATTAATGTGCTACATACATACAGGTACAAAATCAGGCCCTTGGCCTCCAACCCTTAAGCTCTCTAGCCTAACAATCACATAATCCCATCGGCTTATACAAACTTGGCTCACCAGCCTATAAGACATTTTCACAACTCATTTTGTAAACAAGATTTACAATTGGGCTCGGCCTTGGGGACATTACATCTTCCTTATGTCTTTGTTGTCCTTGCTTCACTCCGGTAATCTTGTGGAATTAGATCTGCAATAACACAAACCAACCAACGTGAAAGAAGCAATAGTAGAATTCAATAACAACCTAAACATGTGATCAAGGAATCATGTAATAAAATACTAATCATTTTATGGGAAAGAGACGTGCCACCATATTATATTAATGAAAAGTAGAAGATACAACCGAATTTCCTTGATGTTGCAAGTTCCCTTTTAGTGGTCCTTCATTCCAACACACACATATACTTGCTCCAAAATTCGCATGACAATAATCCACAAAATCTTGATAGACAAATAGAGGTCTCAAGCATCACTTAGGAACAAGATTCTTCACACAGTCTTTAGCTTATTCTTTCATCAGTTCTCTGCTTAATATTGCTTAACATTTTCCATGAGAATCCCGTGATTATATAGGAGAAGGTGAAGTGGTTAAAGGGATGAGGATGATCCCACCAAATCAAAGAAACCAACATGATCGCAACCATTGAAATTCCACCTCACATTCTAGAAGATTCGCCTTTCTAGAAACTTCGTGAAACCTCTTTCCTCTTTTAGCTTTGGAACATCGCCGCACTCTGCCTATATAGTAGCCTGTGGAAATCCCGCAGGCCAGCTATAGAGTAGCTCGCGGAAATCATAGATTTCCAAACTGTGTAATACATGTAGCCTATGGACCCTTCTTGAAAAGAATTCTTGTAGAGGAGGAAATAAATTTCTTTTCTCAGGCAAAAAGTCATGTTGGGAGCCTGAACACATGTCTATGAAATCATCATTAGGGTGACCAAAATAATGTGTAACACTTCCTTCTTATAGCATGTCATTAGGTTCAACACCGTTCTCTTTGTTCGACACGTTTGGTAACAATTCTTTCTCGTAAGATGTCGTCTCGACCGGGAGCAACCCCGATTATGGACAACCAAATCCTATGTAGGGTACTATTCTTGCATAGGGAGGAAACTTAGGAATTCCTTCCTCAAAAGGACTTTGGAATCCGTGGTAGGGATCATTTCCCTTGTCAGGGATGCCTATCGGGGGCAACCCCTTCCATAGCCAATGGAACCTCGGGCAAGGATCAAGACCTATGCCCATCGGATCAGCAGGGGGCAACTCTTCCCAAAATCCTTGGAATGCGACGCAAGCCCAACCCTTTACATACCATTATGAGAATCATCCGTTGACGTCTCAAGAAGTGAAGAATCCATACGCTAGTCACAATCATGGCTATTACCAGAACCTTCGCCAGCAACCTAACTTTTCCTGGCTACCTAGTGCCAGCCAAACTCCAGGCTCCTTTTTCCCTGGCTATAATCAACAACCCAAATTACCATTTTTGGCAACTCTACACTTGCCAGACTTGACAAGGTTATTAAAGGATCCCATGTGTCACAATCCGCGTTGGCCTCCTATGCTGACCAAGTTTCCTTCATAAAATTCAAAGTTTGAGGCTAAGCCTAATAGAGATCTAGGTGATCTTGTGACCACCTTCCATTTATGGTGATCGTCCAACTCATTGAGATATGACTCTGTCTAGTTGAGTTTGTTTCAACACACTCTCATCGGGAGTGTTGCAAAATGGTACATTGAGCTCGACCGCTCAAGATACTCTTCCTTCGGCGAATTGGCAATGGATTTTTTAAACCATTTCAATTTACTCCTGAGATACGACGCTAACACCGAATTGTTGGCCAACTTTGAGCAGACAAAAGCGAACCATATCTCATATCACATCCGAGAATGGAGACACCGGAAGAGTTTGATAAAAGTACCAGTCCCACCAACATTCCTTATTGAGTGGTTCCTTAAGTCTTTGGTATCCCAGTTATCTAAAGACGTTGCAACCTCAGGGGTCTTTTAAGAAGAAGAAGTGGTAATGAGAGCTCAACAACTAAAGTTGATTTACTCTCAGTCTAGTTTACTTTATGAAGTTTTTCCAGATGCACCACGATCAATAATTGACAAGACCAAACAAAGAACTGGACCACATGCCGATGGTATTGTTGGTTCAGTGCAAATGAAGCCCGTTGATCAACTATCGAATCAATTGCAACAAATGTCAATACAGAAGATAGCGGCCAACCAGACCACTGGTTCGATTGCGCCCCAACCTCAAATGTCAGATGTACACAATGTGAAATCAAAAATCCCGAAGGCCACCCAACAACCTGTCGAAAAGAAGAAACAATGAAAGAAGGGTAAGGGGGATAATAAACCTACCAATAATGTTGGCGGGGGAAACACAGAAAATAAGAAGTCGAAGTATCCATGTAATCTTTGCATGGAAGACCATTCGACTCACCAGTGCCCTCGGCTTGTGGAGGCCCATAAGTTATTGGCACAGCAGTAGCCTATTGTGTTAATGAATCCATTTCCACATGGGAAAAATTTAACTCAAGCCTCTTCAATCGCAGAAGGGGGCAATTAGGGACCCCCTCCATCTTCAAGTAATCTGTCATTCGTAAATGTGTACATGATGAAAGGTAGCATTGACATAACAACTAGGACATGCGACTATGGAATTCCAAACACCTCGGAGAAGGGTAAAGAAGATGAAAACCCACCTCTTCCTCTCTAGATTGAGAATACATTGGGCGAAACAATGACACGCATCCACAAAGGTGTGTTTAAGAAAGATTCCCACAACCCAAATGCAAGGGCCGCCCAGAACTACTATGTGGTGGAGGATTTGTCTCAAACCCCTTGTGCAATGTCTGCTTTGGAGGTCCTCTAGAGCTTCCCTTCCTAGAGAAAGGCTCTATTAGCTACCTTAGGATCTACTGAGACTTATAATCCGGGAATAATCATGCTTTATATGATCGACTTAAAACCTCATCTTCCTTACCACATAGTGTTTCAGATATTAGTAGCTTACACCACAAAAACTTTTACCCGGAACATTTTCGGTACGGTGGTTGATGCGGGCGCCTTGACATGCGTGATGTGCTTGGCATGTTGGAAGGCCATTGGACAACTTGTTTTGTCTCTATCACCTACTCTTCTTACAACTTTTGACGGTCGTTCGTTTCGACCACATGGAATCATCCCCTCTTTCCCCATGTAGTTTAGGGGGGAAGACCGTGTGAGTCAAGGTTGAAGTGGTCGATGTGTCTCTTGACTACAATCTCTTGTTAGGAAGGATTTGGACCTATGTTATGCAAGAAGTGGTTGCGACAATTTTATGGGTCTTGTTGTTTCCACATGAGGGTCAGATCATGTCCATTGATCAGTTATCCTTCTCTCATCCTGACCCTTCATCGAGGGTATCCACAGTCCCGATGATTGATAACCCTCAACCCGACATTGTCAACGTAGGGGTTGCTTTGTGCCCACCTTTGATGGGTAATTTCGATTACCCGCTTCTGACCAACAATGTCCAATACATATCAACTATCCCCGGCCAACATAGGGTTGAAATCTTTCAAATCTCTTCATTTAGCGCGACTTACTTTAACGATCTATGGACTCTTCCTTCCCCATCATCTACGACAGAAGGGATAGGGCACTATGGCATGGCCATGCCTTTTTTCATGACAGAAGTTGCATACTTTATAGTCCAGCAAGCTTCCGTCGACCCCAATATAACTCCCGCACAGGAGTTATATCTGGTTCTCGAGCCTATTTGGGGTCAAGTTTACCTCACCAATAGTGATTCCTTAGACCTGGTCTTTCCCTCAGATGAGACGATTATTGAGGCAATGACTAGTCCGGACAGACCCTGTGATGATCTCCATCACAGATCTTATTTTCTCCCAGAGTTAAGAAGAATTGAAGTAGGAGAATTCACTTTGACTATGACTGGAGATAAGGCTTGTCCTATCAATCCTTTGGCTATGCACATTGTTTATACTGATGGAAATATGGAAACCATTGCTAAAACGATACCTATTTATATCTCCAGAACCCCTGTCATCATGGAGAATATCTTTGTCGAAGAGGACTGCTCCCCCGAGGATATTCGAATCTACGTGGATTTATTTAAAGAATTCCACGACATGTTTTCCTGGTCTTACAAGGAAATGCTAGGCATAGATCCAAGAATCGTCGAACATAAAATCAAGACTTATCCTGATGCCAAGCCGGTCTGGTAGAAGATTCGCCCAGTTAATCCTAGGAAAGAAGCAACTATTGAGGCTGAAGTAGAGAAACTACTCAAAGATGGTTTCATCTACCCCATCCAATTGACTCAATGGGTGTCAAATCTTGTGCTAGTCAACAAAAAACAAGGTATGATTCGCATATGTACGAACTTTCGTGATTTGAACAAGGCTTATCCCAAGGCTAATTTCCCCACACCATTTATTGACCAGATAATCGATGAATGCACAGGTTGCAAGGCCTTTTCTTTCATGGATGGTTTTTCAGAATACAATCATATATAGATCAAGCTCGAAGACCAACACAAAACCACTTTCATTTGTTCGTGGGGTACATTTTCTTATCAGAAGATGCCTTTTGGTCTGAAAAATGATGGAGCAAATTTTCAGCGGGCCATGTCTTTTTCTTTCCACGATCTCAAACACATAGTTGAGGCCTATCTTGATGACTTAGCATCACAATCTTGTAAGAGAGATAATCACCCCACACACCTCCAACTTATCTTTGAGCGATGTCGCTACTAACGGATTCACTTGAATCCAAACAAATGCAGTTTTTGCATAACATCGGGTCATCTCCTTGGTTTCATAGTTTCGACAACATGGATCATGGTTGATCCTCTAAAGGTTGAGGTGATAGTTCAGTTTCCTCCTCCATGCACAATCCCTCAGCTTCAGAGTTTACAGGGAAAAGATAACTTTTTACAACGCTTCATCGCAAACTATGCTGAGATCACAAAGGGTTTCATGCATTTACTGAATAAGGGCATTCCTTTTGATTGGGACGAAGATGCTCAATGCTCTTTCAAAGCATTGAAACGCGCCCTCATGTCTACCCCTCTGCTTCGGCCACCCAATTATAATAAAGATTTCTTATTATACTTGGCCATGGTAGAGTCGACCATCGGCATGGTCTTGGTTCAGGAGGATGATTTTCTCTCAGAATACGTGATTCATTACCCGAGCCGAGGCATGGTTGGAATGGAACTCAATTATTCCCACATTGAAAAACTTGTGTTGGCAGCAGTTCATGCTGTCTAGCAGTTTTGTCATTACATATTGTTTCACAAGACCACCGTTATTACCGTTGTGAATATATTTCAATACGTGTTGACATGACATGTAATCGGCAAAATTATAAGTATATGGATAGTTTTCCTCCAAGAGTTCGACTTGGATATTGTTTCGGCAAAATCCAAAAATTCATTGGTCTTTGCGGAATTCATCTCAGAACTTCCGGTCGAATCAGGTGATGTTATACCCAAGGAGCTGCCTATTAAAGGAGACATGTTTTTTATCACGTATTTGGACCCCTGGTACGGAGATATACTAGTATATCTCTAGACTTTGAAGTTCCCCACCTCTGCTTCTCTTGATGAGCGTCTTCGTATATGCCATCAGGCCAAGAACTATCTCATACTCGAGGACACTCTGTATTGTCGAGGTGTAGATTGCATCCTTCGTCGGTGTCTCACTCATGAAGAAGTGGAAATCGTGATTAACGATTGCCACACTAGAGCATGTGGCAGTCATCTGTCTGGGTTGGCAACAACCCAAAAGATTCTATGAGCCGGTTACTTTTGGCTGACATTAATCAAATATTGTGTTGAATCGGACAAGAAGTGCCACCTGTGTCAGATCTTATCTCGGAAGATGAGGGCACACCCTACTCCCATGTTTCCCATCATCACAGTTGGTCCCTTCACCAAGTGGGGGATTAATTACCCTACATGCAACCCCCCTTCAGCAAGGGGGCACCATTATATCATTGTAGCAGTAGACTACTTCAAAAAGTGGGTCGAGGCTATGCTAATGTTTAAATATGATGGTGAGACAACAACTCTCTTTTTGTTTAACCAGATAATAGCAAGGTTCGGCATCCCGAGAGAGATTGTCACTGACCATGGAAGTCACTTTCAGAATAAAATGATGTCTAAGTTAACGTCAAATCTTGGGTTGATGCAAGAACATTCGTCACCCTACTACCCATAAGTGAATGGTCAGGTAGAAGCTATGAATAAATCCCTTAAGAATATTCTACAACGAACAATCAAGTCAGCCAAGTTAAATTGGCATTTGATGTTGTACTCGACATTATGGGCCTAATGAACGTCTGTTAAGACTGCAACCAGTTTCTCACCTTTTCAACTCGTTTACGGACTGGAAGCAGTCTTGCCTATAGAGTGCCAGATCCCGTCTCTAAATTTGGTAGTATAGTTATTGCCAGACACTTCACTGCTTGAACAACATTTATTATATCTCGAGAAGCTCGATGAGTAGCGTCGTGATGCAACCTTGGCTAACGAGGCTCACAAACAAAAATTCAAGTGTCGATATGATCAGTTTTTTCATCCTCAAATTTTCTCTGAAGTCGACCTTGTCCTAGTCTATGACCAAGACAAGGATCCCCTGGGGGTAGGCAAGTTCAAAACCATGTGGTTCAGACCTTTCATCACGAAGGAGGTTCTAAAGAAGGGTACTTATCGTTTGGTGGAATTTGAGGGAAATGATTTGGCGGAGCCTAGAAATGGGCTATACCTCAAGAAGTATTACTCGTAGGTGGGTTTCCTTGGGTGACTTCTTGTACATATGTATAGTTCTCATACATTTTTAGTTTTTGCCTTTTTGGTTTTATGGACGTGTCGTTTTTTCCGTCATATTTTTCACTGTGGAAGATGTCAAGTTAATTAGAGGTGTTCGTTGGGTTTGCGGATGGCACTATCCGACACATTCAGAGGCTTGCTTCCGCAGCTTGGGTGATTTTCACACCTTAGAGCCAATTGCTATCTTCAGGAGGTATCTGTTTAGGTGACACCATAAACAATGTTGCCGAATACAACGTAGTATTAAAGTTTATTGGTGATGCTTTATCGCATGGTATCTCTCACCTCCGAGTCTACTTAGACGCTCAACTAGTTGTGTCCCAATTAAATGGCGTTTACCACGTTTATGATCCTACTCTACAGTGACAGTTCCTTAGGGTACGTTTCTTAGAACGAATCTTTGATTACATTACATATATCCATGTTCCTAGGAGATTGAATCAAATCACAGATACTCTAGATAATCATGTATTAGATTGGCATATTGCACACATGTAAGAAAAATCACACACACACACACACACACACATGTAAATACATTTGTAAAATAGATGTAATCCATAAGACATAAAAAGATGTAAATATGCATATATATATCAAAAATATTAGAGTACATGGGTGGGTGCAAGTGCCTCACAAATATGTCCAGTAAGAGTCATGGGGATTATGCCCTCAAAAATATACAAAAAGTTCTCTTGGCACGTAAGTAGTCTAGCCTAGCTAAGGGTGGGGCCTATTTTCCCTATCATAGTAAACAACAACGTTTGCCAAATGCCAGAAGAGATGGACCCAGGTCCGTGGCACCCCAACTACATGAGGTTGCATCGACGGTGGCAGATCCTTGATCTCCACCATAGGGACTATACAAGTGAGAGTAGTGAGGTTTCTCTCCACCCGTCTCAATACTCTCTTAGCCTCTCTGGATAGAGGCCCCCCTGTTGTTGTTGGTCCGACGAATGCAGCTAGTCCTACCTCTGGTCGAGGACCGCGACTAGTCCTCAAGAAGTCTGCTGGATGCACTGGTCCCACATCTGTACATAACAGATACATAGTTGTCAGATACTCTGGTACACGTAAAATTGATATATACAAAATGAAATAACTTTGAAAAACAACCATACCTAGCTCTCCTCACTCCACTCTTGGGAGGTACAGGCATGTCAGGATCTCCAGAAAAGTTGATCCCGGCATAGGGGTAGTCCTCTATAGTTGGAATCTGACGAGACCACCAGTAAAAAAACTTATCATCGAAGGCCTCGATGATCCTCCACCCCTCTGTCACGGAAACAACGTCCCCCATCTACATAATTCTTGAAGAGAGGCCTTGTGCCCTCAAATCATCTCTCAAGGACTGAGACTAGGTACCCTCTCGAAGAAAAAGGAACATAAAACAATCCCAAACCCAAATTTTTGGTGCTCCCATATCCCACACTCTGTTAGTTGTCTCTTCATGCAATCCAGCATGGTTGAGCTCCAATAAAAAATCTGTGCATTTAAGCACTACACTGCACAATGCATGTGTGCCCAAGAGGCCTGATGTAAATCTGTGGATCTAGTGATCCGTCGAATGAGAAGAACTATCACTTTCAGTGATAGGTTGTTGATCTTGTGTATGGGCACATGAGAACCTACTTTCTTAGTACCAGCCTCGCAATTGAGTCCAATCGACTCCTCAATGTTGTGAGGCCCAGGGGGAAATGTAAGCAAGTTGATTCGATCCTCTCTCCTTGAGATACCAGTCAGGAAGTAAATGTATTCAGTCGTTGGAGTCAACAACTACCCCTCGATCATAAATTCCTCTACGTCAGGATGCCAGTAATCTATCAAATCATTCAACAACCTGGGTTGTGCCCTCATAAACAGACATTGGAAGAATTTTAACAACCCACATTGTGATAAAACAATGATAGCGTCAGGGTCTTCCGAGACCAAAAAAACAATGTCCTCGTGCTCCCTCTCTCTCTCCAATGAACATACATCCTGCAAAATGTCAAAGTTATGGAGATTTAACTCTTGTTTTTTTTTATTTTTCCACTTGTTTGAGGGTGTAGGTAGGTTGTTTTTGCGACAATCGCATGTGTACGTAGGAAAATTATCTTCTGCCCGTGTGCACACGCAGGCTGTGGTTGGACAACCCACATACACGTAGGTCTGACATCTTTAAAGGTCAGTGTCCCCTCAAAAAAAAAAAAAAATGCAAAAAAGGAAGAATGAAATGCAGGAGGGACTATGTTTTACTTACTTGGTCCAAGCAGAAGTTCGTTTTGTCTACTGAAGCTCCCGGAATCAACTCTTTCGACAAAGGGGTGTTTTTTTACTATTTGTCAATTCTCAATTTACAATGGTGATAATGAGCTATCATCTTCTATTTATAGACTTTTTGGCCCCTTTTTGTCATTTTTGGACCCTTTTGTCATTTTTTCTAGCTTGAAAATCATTTAATATGGTTCTTGAGTTTCTCGGGGGATGTTATGATAAGTGTTACTTTGGGTATTTGGGAAAATTTTTGGGAGTTGGGTCAAATTTAAAAAAAAAAAAGGTCTTTTGGTAAAAGGTCGTTTTCCAACTTTGTGCATGTAAGATAAGATTCCATCTCCACTTGCTTCACCTCATTGTCTTTTTCGCTTTGCCATAGGATTGATCCCATCAAATTGTGACACAGAACCCTCACTCCTGCTCTAGAAGTGTCGTAATTTAGTGGTAGAGCATACTTTCATATGGATGCCCTAGGAAGATCCTGATTGCATTTTTTGTGTCCATGTTGTCGTTAATGATTATAGGCTCGGGAGTCCTTTTTAGTTGTTCCTAATTATGTGTTTGAGCCTCACTTGCATGATTCATTATCGCTTTTGACCTCACCCTCAGGACTCCCTAAAACAATTGGTCTTCTTTTAATCCCTTTTCAGACCCTCTAAACATGAAAAGAGTGTTGAGCGATCTTGTTTCCCTTCACTCTCATCAAAATAAAATTCGAAGGCATGTCCATCCAGAGGTAGTTTACCCCTTTTTCAGTCTGGATGGTCAAATGTACGAACAAAGTTATACTCTAGGAGCCTTGGTTCTCTAGAAGAGTATTCTCAGGTACAGATTTAACCAAATTTATGAAAAAGGAACCCCCACGGATTCCATAGTTAAGCTCTTTTCAGGCTCCCTAAAATTGAAAAGATGGTCGAGTGACCTTGTTTCTTCACACTCGTTAAATTGGTCCAGAATAACATCCCTTACGGATTCCATAGCTAAGCTCTTTTCAGATTCCTTAAAAATGAAAAAATTGTTGAGTGATCTTGTCTTTCTCACACTCGTTAAAATAATTTTGAATAGACGTATGTTCGGTGCTAGTTTACCCCTTTTTCGAATGGACTAGCCTAAATTCGAAAAATGTACCCCCGTGGAGTCTTCTTTTACACTTTTTCAGACTCTCTAAAAATGAAAAAATGCTGAGCTTACCTTCTCTGGGATCATTAAAATTACTTCGAAGGACATTATCATTGTGTCTTATTAATCATATTTTCATTCTTGCATATTTGGCCTAATGCCAGTTCCATGTTGCTCTCAATCGAACCATCTGAAGCATGCCTTATACGCAAGCCTTGTAGAACTTTGCCTCTACGTCTTGACACCTTGACCCATGGAGGATTTTTCCCGAGTGTCCTTTTCTTGCATATGTCTCCTTGCTTTGAGGATCAATTTGTTCCTTGCGCTTGGAACTAGTATGTCTGTGACACTCATTCCTCCTTTGTAACATAGCATCCTTTTATTCCTTTTCAAGCTTCCCAAAATTATTGAAAAGGACAAAAAAATCAAATATACCACAAAAAGAGGAAGGGAAAAGTATTTTCTTTTTTTTACAGCACAATGAGTCGCCCTTGGACAAATCACATCCTTCTGTTTGTTCGTCAAGCCCTAGGATTCAATATGACCTTAGGAAGCTATTCTCGCTACATAGAGCTATGTCCTCCTCCATTTGTTTATTCTTCCAAACATATGGAGAGTTCACATTGCCTCCTACATCGTGAACTTATGTCAATGCCATCCTACCTGAATCTCATCTTTTGTCATGCTTTCATCCAAGGGAATTTTTACTAAGCTTGAGTTAGCCCTTCTACAGTTTGTCTCTTGTCCTCATGCTCGACCACCCTGAAAGACTAATCAAGTCCTTGTTCGAAATCAATGAAGTTCTCTGCTTGATCATCGAGATCCTCTTGTTTGTTACTGATGAGCCTTCGAAGACCTATGGGTAGTGAATTCGTACACTGATATTACACTCCTACTTGAGTTTTGAAGATTTTGAACTTGTTTCTCGAGCTCTGAAGAACTCATCTCCAGCCATCAGGCGTCTTTGGATTCTTGAAGATGGATACTATACATGTATATATTTTGATTTTGAGATGTAGATTAGTTGTGTATTGTTCATGGCTACACTTTATATAGTTATATGACATGGATATGCAGTGTATTTGATTGGCAACCATGATTTCATTTCATTTCGAGCATGGGTATGCCCTCCTCGGTGATACAAATTGTTATTTTGCAGATGGCCCCACCTGAACTCTGGTCCCTGGGCTCACTCGCTCCATACATTCGTGAATATTTGTAATGTATTTCGACCATCATATGCTCTTCTAACCTCACACATTAGGGGGCATCTGTTATAACCCTAAATTGCACTAGACATGCATACCTAGCATCAAGCCACCTTACTTTCTATCTTTTCCAAGCCATCATTGAAAAAACTTTTCTAAAAACCATTGTTTTGAAGGTGTACGCACCCTACACCACTACTGCCTGCATACACATGCTTGCTTCACCACTACAGCCCGCGTACACTCACAAAATCGCAAAAAATGAAAATTGAAAAGGGATATGGGTTTCCGGGTCGTTACTTAACTGTTTGATCACCCATATCCAGTCACCCCAACCGTTACTATCTCTTTTGGCCTATAAAAGAAGGTGTTGGGGCCCCACTCCAAGTGGAAGCACAAGAGCATAGAAACTATGCCCATTTCAATATTCCCCCGTTGCCCCAATATTTTGCAACCACATTGTGAGTTTGAGCCAGAATTCCTTCTTCCTCCTTTACAAACCCTTTCCATTTCCCTAGAGAGAACTGAAGAGGAGAAGAATATGTGGAAGTAGTTGGTGCATGGTGAAGAGGATCCTAAGACCAATTTCAAGGAGCAATGCCAGTCTCATGTTGTAAATGAGTTTTGTGAGATTAATATAAAGAACTACTTTTTTCGTCCTGCCAAATGACATCTTAAATATTTATGATTTATTTAAATTTCTTGTTTATGATGTCTAACTCACTATTCCATATATAGAATGCATGCTTGTAGTTTCTTGTTTGTCTTTTGGTGAATGTAGGTCAGCCTTGGGAGGAGATCTACAGTCGAGAAACAACTAAGTGTAAAGGGATCGACACCGGACGTGGAGTTTAAGGTATGCCTATCGGATCCCTATACTTTGTCTTTTATGTATGATTGTGGGGTAATGTTGGGATAGTTGATAAAAAGTAGGAGACTTTAGATGGTTATATTTGCCTACATTTTAGAACCCCGGTGTAGTCCGTAGAGGCGTTTTCCCGCTATAGCATAAGGAATTTACGCCATCTCTCAGAGAAACTCTCTCTGTTACAATGACTTTGTGAGGTTTATCAGATGCTTCCTCAACATCAAGATTGCACTTGGGTCCTTCAGGTTGTGTTCTAGGCACTTCCTTTGGGTTTGCACAGCTCCCTTATGAGCTTGTGCTCTCATCTCCCTTGTATCCTCTCTTGTTGTGTCTTTGTATGTAACTTACCTTCCCTCCTCTGGAAGGTTTCCAAACTGTCCCATTCCTTCTATTAGAAGGAAGCTCGGGTCTGCAAGTCTCTGTGGTACTTTGAGATGGCATCCTACAGTTAGACCATGATTCCATTCATGGGGGTGGTTGATAATTCAACCACTGGTGCTTTCTTCATTAACTGATTTCTTTCCTCTAAAGATATCGTGGCCCGTACTTCAAGGCTTCACCCCCCAACAATCAGTTATGGGTAGTTTAACAATAATACATTTACATTGTCCACATGCCTTAGCATGGTAATCCTATTTTATGATTAATTATAAGTTGGGGGAAACAAGGGTGTTACAGTAGATATTTATCCAGTCTAGAGTACCATACAAGGCCTTCTTTAATTTACACACATAATCTGTGTTCTCTGACAACTGAAATCCTTCTGGTTGTTCAATGTAGAATTATTCTTTATGTTTCCCATTTAGAAAAGATGATTTTACGTCCATCTGATACACTTTAATATTTTTGGAGCATGCATAAGCTAAAAGTCTATTCCTTCAACCTATGCATATCCTTTACATACCAATCTAGATTTGTTCCTTGTAACTTGTCCATCTTCATTCAATTTATTCTTGTATACCCACTTTGTGTCGATCACATTCTTATCCTTTGGTATTGGAACCAATTACCAAGTGTCATTTTTCTCTATTTGATCCAATTCTTCATCCATAGCCTTATTCCAAAATTCATCGTTCCTGGCCTCTTCAAAACAGGTTGGTTTAATCATAGATGAGAGTGCTAGGTGTGTTTGTTCTGGTGAACGCATTCTTCTTCTAGCCTCAACTCCTGTATCTTTGTTTCCGATAATCTGATCTAAAGGATGATTGTTTTGTACTCATCTGCTAGGTGTCTTTGGAGGCACTTGATGAACTTTATCTTCTGATTTTGTCGGATCCTCTTCATCTTCCTCTTCTTTTTCAAATTTTGTTTCTTCTTCATAAAGTTGTTCCATTGATTCATTTTCTTCTTCCTTTAATTCTTGTCTATTTGTTTCATCAATTATTATGTTGATGCTTTCCACAACTTTGTTCAACCTCAGGTTGTAACACTTGTATGATTTCCTTGTACTTGGGTAACCAACAAGTACTCCTTTGTCCACACGAGAGTCAAAATTTCCATTCTTCCATCTTCTCTTTTGATGGAGCATTTGCTTCCAAAAACTCTGAAGTGCTTTACATTTGTTGGTCTTCCTTGCCATAGCTAGTAGGGAGTTTTGTTAGTGTTGTTTCTGAGCATTACTCTGTTTTGAATGTGAACTATTGTATCCATTGTTGGTGTCCAAAAAATATCTGTCAATTTGGAATCCATTAGCTTTGTTCAAGCCATTTCCTGTACTTTCCTGTTCTTTCTTTCAACAACTCCATTCTATTGAGGTGTCCTAGCAACTAAGAATTGTCTTTTTATTCCATAAATGTTGCAGTAGTCCATAAATTACTTTGAAGTGAGCTCCCCTCCATTATCAGATCTCAAGAATTTGATTTTTGAATCCATTTCATTTTCAACCATTTCCTTGTAGATCTTGAAGCTTTCAAAAGATTCTGACTTATTATGGAGAAATAAAACTACAATCATTCTTGTATAATAATCAACTAATAACATAAAATATTTCTCACCTTTTAAACCCTTTGTTGTATTTGGTCCAACTAGATTAGTATGCACAATTTCCAGTGGTCTTGTCGTTGAATATTCCTTTGATTTGAACCCGGTCTTTGTTTTCTTTCCTTGTTGACAATGATTGCATAAACTGTTGGTTGGTTTTGTGATCTGGGGCATTTCTCTAACTGCTTCTCTTTTGTTGACTTTGACAAGGTTATCAAATTGTATGTGACCCATTCTTCTGTGTCATAGCCAACTTTCATCTTCCTTTCCTAGACAACACTTTTCATTTCCAATTTCACTTAACACATATATGTTTCTTGAAGTTCTTGCAGCTGTAGCAATCAATTTTCATGAAACTTCTTTTCTTATCTTGCACTTTTGTGAATCGAAAGTAACTTTATGACCTTGGTCACACATTTGAATCACACTTAGAATATTATGTTTCATATCGTCTACTAGTAGAACATTTTCTTCCTTGGTATTCTTGTTCTCAATTCTAACTGTGCCTTTTCCAATGATTTTAGTTGATTCATCATTTCCAAAGGAGACTGATCCATCTCTTTCCTTTCTTAATGTAAGAAACCTATCTCTATCACTTGTCATGTGTTTTGAACATCCACTGTCAACATACCAACCATGTTTCTTCTTCTTAGCTTGTAGAGCGAGTGTGCATTCTTCATTGCTATACAGATTATGCTTTCTTATCCATGTCCTTTTCTGAGGTTCATGTCTGTGACTGTTTTTATTTTGTTTCAGTTCTCTAGGAGGGACTGTCATTCTGCAATCTGTTGCCATGTTTCCAAAGTTGTTACATTTGTAACATTCCACTTCAGTGCTCAAAGATTCAAACCTATTGCAACTTCTTCTATGTGTTTCACTAGGCCTTTTTGGATAACTCTTTTGTGTATGAATTTCAAAGTTGTTTATGTTCCTGTTGTTAGCTCTGCAATTCAAAGATTTATGTCCATAATTATTACATGCATAACATAAACCAAAAAATATAGTTTGATACCTAGGAGTTTAAGATATTTTGAAAGGAGGTACTCTTATGAATTCCTCTTCTTCTCGAGGCCTATCTATCGGTTGTTAATTCTGAAATTTGAATCTTCTCGGTGGAGGAGTGTCCTTGTAATCTTCCTTGTAGATCTTCCTATCCCCTTTGATTGTTTCTGCATAGTGTTTTGGATATGTTTCTTTCTCTGTTGTTTTGGAGTTTGATCCATTTTTTGTCTGATTGTATCCAAGTCAGGACTTGTCATGATGAGGTTTTTGACTGCCATTAATTTCATCCAAAACTTTTGAGTTGTTCTATATATTTTTGTTTTGAAGATACTTTCTTAATGTGACAATCTCTGCTTTCAAATTTCCAATGATCCTGTCTTTTTCTTCTAGCCATTCTTTGAGTGCTTCTTCAATTATTTTATCTTCTTCTATTTGAACTTTCAAAATTGTGATCATTTTTTCTAGTTCTTGAGTGTCGTATTTATTGTCCAGTTATGCTTGTAGTTTCTTGTTTTTCTTCTTTTCTCTTCTGATAACTTCTATGGAACACATCAATTATTCTTGGTAGTCAACTTATGCCTCTTCATATTCTTCTTCAGCTTCTTCATATTATTCTTCGACCTCTTCATACTATTCTTTGGAGTATTTTTTATCAGAGTCTTCTACTGCCATGAATAGAACTATTCCATCACTGGCTTCATCTTCATCTGATGATGAGATGTCTTCTTTGGTGCATAATCTCTTCTTGAAAGATTTCTTTGCGGTTCTTTTGCCTTTATATGTTTGTTTGTTATTTGAGTAACCTTCATCATTTCTCTTTTTCTTATGAGGACATTTGTTAGGAAAATGACCAATACCATCAAAATTAAAACAAATCAAAGGAAGCTTACCTCTATACATGTCATTTGATGCAGGAGCATCGCCAACATCAAGCGATCCAATGTGGAGACAACAGACAACTGGACAAGCGCCAGTGAAAATTTTGAAAATCACCTTGAAATTGTTGCGCAATCTTAAATGAAGCCATTAAGAAGAGGCGCACTTGTATAATGTAAATGGACCTTGAGCGATTTTCTCTCATCCTTAGTAGGTAGAAGGCATTTAAAGTAGTTAATGCAGGTAGATAGAATTTAATTCTAGATTAGACAGTTTTAGAACGCAAGAGGGAAAAGGGATATAGACACCCTCATTGTGTATTGTAACATAATGGAAGATTGGAGCAAGAGCATGCGGAAAGTTGTGTAAGAACACCCATGTACAGATATTTGGATTAATAGAAAGAGTTGATTCAAATTCATGGTTTTGTGTTTGTTCTCTGTGTATTGATGCTGAATGATATGCTCATGAATGTTTTCTTCCTGTGATGCATTTTCTTTTATGCTATGTGTATATGATTTCATGTTTTGAGTTTGAAGTCTAAAAGGAAGAAGGAATGAGTTTCAATTGTTTCTCTATCTGAACAAGGGTTCCTGCAAGGAGTGCAGTCGACGTGTCTGCAAGGAGTGCATTGACAGAGGGTTCAGATAGGTAGCTTTTGTTCTCGTTCATTCAGAAGTGCAGACAGGCACAGGAGCCGTGCAAGGAGTGCACAGGCCAAGTGAAGTCTCAGGGTTGTGAACCTGAGTAAAACATCTAGAGACTTCTGTTGCAGGTGTGCGCAGAGTCGAATGGATTTCAACACTTAAAAGTGTTTGAAAATCTGCCGCAAGGAGTGCGTGCAGGGATTTTCCCAAAAGGCGTTGAGTCGTGGAAGCGCAGAAGGATTGAACCTTCGAATGAGTCGAAGGGGGTAAAAGTCCAAGCACCTTAAAGGTTTGAAGGAAAGCGTAGTAGAAAAGGGCCACAGGAGGACGAGCTCTCAGAGGGAAGGAACAGACGGATGAAATTCAGAGAGGAGATTTCATGAAGTTCCGTGAGCTGTCAGATCTCACGAAGGAACAGGGGAGATACGATGACGTATTCTCTAAAGGTTCAAAGCTTAGGAGGGGTAGGACTGTAGATTTGAGTCACAAGGACCGTCAGATTTACTCGGGGTTGGTCATATCAGGGTTTCGTGGGTGGAAGTCCAAAAACATCTGCATTAGGAATTGCGATATTGCGAACTCCGAAATGTCGATGAGGTGAGGCATTGAAAGTCAACTCGTGCATGTGTCAGAGTTTCAGCAAATCAGGATTCGGGAGTCGGGGCTACAAGTTGTTCGACATCACGAGTGTCAAAATCGCGATAGAGAAAATCCCAAAAGGGAAAAGAGAAGGGTTAGTGTTGACTGTATCGAGATTCGGGGATTCGAGAGTCTAATGCTTGACCACTGACCTCACGAAGTTGCGAAGTCTGATCCCCCGAGTGTGAAGAGGGGATCCAGTGAAGAGTTTGTCATGGGTGCAGATTTCCCGATAGGGAAATAGAAGAACTGGTTAAGAGTTCTTTGGGCCGTGTGAAAGGAAAGATCCTGTGTGTTGACGTAGACCTTCCGACCTGTGGGTGGAGTGAGGGCATCAACGACATCATCGTTGGTTCCCTTGTTCAATATTTTGATAAAGTTGGACACTTCTTCATCATCTTCTAAGACATCACTGTTGTTGCTATGTTATTTTTATTTTTTCTTTCCCTTTTTCTTTGAATTTTCAGATTCTTTGAAGGATGCTTCTTTTGTATCTATATTTTCTTGTTCAGTTCTCATTTCATATGCTGTGAATATTCCATGTAATTTGTTCATGCTTATTGAGTTCAGATCTGCTCTTTCTTCTAGTGCTAATATCTTAGGGTTAAATCTCATAGGAAGAGATATTAGTACCTTTGAACAATTACAAATTCTTTGATTTATTCTCCAATCCCATGATATCGACTCGTAAAAATTAAGTTGCAATATTCTCATCTTCCTTCATCTTTAGTTGTTCGAACTGACCTCTGTAATTTTGAAGCTTTGTTGCTTTGACTTTTGAATCTCCTTCATAAATATTTTGAAGTTTGTCCCAAATCTCTTTAACGGATTTACAATGTGAAACTTTGGTGAATATTGATTCTCCAAGACCATTCAAAAGTGCATTAGTGGCTTTGGAGTTATTCTGACCGAGTTTTATTTCTTTTTCATTTGTCGGCGGAACTATTGGTGTTGTGTATCCATCTACAATTGATTGCCAAATTTCAAATCCCTGCACCTATATATATATGTTTTCATCGTTATGCTCCAAAATGCATACTTTTGTCCATAAACTATGGTATTCCATTTTTATACATGTTGTTTCTCTCCATGATCTACCTTTCAGTGGTTAAACTGATTTTTGAAGGAACCTGCTCTAATACCAATTGTTGGATTACTGAGAGAGGGGGGGGGTGTGAATCAATAATAGAGAAATTTGATCCTTTTTCACCAAAAATGGAAGTGTTATATCAATGTAGCATTATCATCCAATAGTTATTGAGTAAATAAACAATGAACAAATGAGCAATCACACACATACAAAGTACACCAATGTTTTTACATGGAAACCCATAGTGGAAGAAAACCACAGAATGATTTTTCTTATATGTCTTGAAGAATTACATTCATTGGAAGCACCAACTTCCTTTGTTTTCCAACTGCAACTGGAAGGAGGCTCCAACCCCCTAGTTTCTCAGGCTACAACCTAAGTGAAGCTCCAACTCCCCAATTCTCTGGCTACAACCATAAGGAGGCTACAACGCCCTAAGTTCTCTGGCTACCACCCTGAAATATAAATGTCAAAAGTAGACAACTTGTCACTATCACTGAATCAACCACTGTCACTGTCAACCTGTACCAATAACCTGTAACAACCTGTACAAATCAACCTGCACCAAACAACCTATACCAATAACCTAAACCAATATGTATTAACCATGCATCAACCTTGAATCACTAATATGTACCAACATCATGAACTATAAACCTCATTTATGTGAAAATTCATCAACTATACACCTCTTGTATGTGCCAACTCATCAACTACTTGTCTCAACCATGTACCCAATATATACCTCAATCATATACCAAAGACATACACCAATATAACCATCAAAAGTTATCTAACAATTCATCACTCTATCCATAAACCAAATAACATAAACCCTTACATCAAACCATGTGCCACAACCTCATTGTTATGTACCCTCAAGATAAACCAACAACTTCAGTAATGCATCACAACCAAAAGACCAATACCCATATGTCAAATACCAACTGTATCCATTAACAAATATGATATATGCAACAATATTGAACATCCAATACCATTTCAAGAGATAAACCCTAGCTCACAAAACATACCTCAAACAAGATATGCCATATCTCTCATAAATAGACCCCAACCATGTTGATGCCATTATTTTTCTGCCACACTTTTTCTATCGCAATTTTTCTGCCTCACTTTTTCTGCCGTGATTTTTCTGCTACGATTTTTCTTCGACACTTTTCTGCCATGATTTTTCTATCGCAAATTTTATGTCGCACTTTTTCTGTTGTGATTTTTCTGCCACACTTTTTCTACCACAATTTTCCTGCCATGATTTTTTTGTCTCACTTTTTCTACCGCACTTTTCCTACCACACTTTTTCTGCCACACTTTTCCTGGTGCACTTTTTTTGCTGCACTTTTTTTTCCGCACTTTTCCTACCACACTTTTTTTACTACAATTTTTCTCTATCTATAATACTTGCCCAAATAACCTTTCACAAACTAGATATTCAATGATATTCAAGTGGGATTAAAATGAGAGAGCCTTGCCTCTTATTTATACTTTCATGTAGCTTCCTCAAGGGGTTACCTTTTAACCATCTTAACCCACTTTCCTTATTTTAGGGTTGACCAACTTCTAACCACTTGTCCACTTAGTAATTTCTCTAGTAACTTTATTATTTAAATAATTTATTTTGTATCCACTTTGACTTATAGTACACTCATCACTTCACTTTATTATTTACCTTCTAAAATCTCTCAAACCACTTTCCTTATTTTAGGGATTTCTCCATTAACTTTATCATTTAAATAATTTATTTTGCATCCTCTTTGACTTATAGTACACTCATCACTTTACTTTATTATTTAAATAATTTCTTCTTTGCAAACACTTTGACTACTTTGACCTTTTATGGCTTCTAGATGACTCATGAGGGCTCTCCAACTTCACATGGCCATAACTCTCTAACCATGAGGAGTTATGTGATGTTCCACATACCACCAGAAATGGCATGACATGTACTATCCATCTAGAATAGTCTTACCTGCCATTATATCAAAACTCATACCATTATCCATCAAACAAACTTTGGTCCATTACCCAAATCTTTGTGCTACCAGAATTCACTACCGGACTTTATTCAAGGGTTGACATCAATGAAAACAAACCCAATTAATCAACAACTATAGGTTGAGGTATAGGTTGATGTATGGTACATGTTGGCACATGTTATTGGTACAGGTTGTTTGGTGTACGTTGATTGGTACATGTTTACAAAAGTATATCTCACAGTGATAGTGTGGCAGTGGTTCCATCATTCTACCTATATTTTAGGGCAGTTGGACGGGGCAAGGACAGGTGGTTGTAGCCACCTTCCGGTTGTAGCCAGAGAACATGGGGTTGTAGCCTCCTTCTGGTTGTAGCCATATAATTAAGGATTTGGATCTTCCCTCATGTTGTATCATGTAAAACTAGGGGGTTAGAGCCTCCCTCCAGTTGCAGTTGTAAAACAAAGGAAGTTGGTGCTTCCAATGAATGTAATTCTTAAATACATATAAGAAAAAACATTTTGTGGTTTTCTCACACTTTGGGTTTCCAAATAAAAACATTGGTGTAATGTTTATGTGTATGATTGCTCATTTTTTCATTCTTTATTTACTTTTCAACTATTGGATGATAATGCTACATTGATATAACACTTGCATTTTATGATTAAAAATGATTATATTTCTCTATTACTGATTCACCCCCCCTCTCAGTAATCCAACACAGTGGATCACGTCCACCATAGTAGCATACAACTATTGTATAGAGACAAATAGTCTCCACAACAATCATATTATCTTATATCAACCTGCATAAACAATATCATGATACAAACTGAGTCATATGGGCCATTCCTCCACTCACATCTATGGGATATGGAAGAGCATCTGCCCTCAGAATGTAAAAACATCGGCCATGGGATATCTGGACTATTCTTCCCAAGCATATAATAATAATTGTTCATGATTTCTGAGCTTGGACCATTCACCTAATTGGACCATTCATCTGACACTAATCATAGTGCAACCTGGAGAGAATGAGTCTGATCTAGGTAATGCTTGTCCCTTATTGTTGAACTTGGACCATTCACCTTACTGGGCCATTCTTCTGGAATTAATCATAGAGAAACTTGGAGAGAATGAGTCTGACCTAGGGAATGACTGTCTGGACCAGTTCCTAATGGAAATGATTTTCCTACACCAATCTCCTATAACAAACCATTCTTCAAAACTGATCACAACTATGAACTTCGAGAGAATGACTTCCCGGAGAGGTGGTCCATTCTTCTTGACCATTACTCAGAGTGAATGCCAAGAAGAATGAATATCCTAGACCATTCCCCCACACTATCCACAAGGGGAATCGTTGTCTATGGTACATCAAAAATCTGTCAGACCATTTTCATTACGAAAATGACTTTCTGATTTGGACCACTTTCCAAATTGGAAAATGTCTGTCCGTTAGAAATCTTGGGCCACTTTTCAGACTGGAAGGTGACTGCCCAACCTGGACCATTTTCCGAACTAGAGAATGACTTCCCATAAATCACAAACATATCAGTGCTCCCTCTCAACCTAGGAGTAATTTATTCCTTTTCAAATAAGGAAGTCATCTCCATGAGCACCAACTTGTCCCTTCAATATGCAAACTTTTCATCTTGGACATAGGTTTTACCAAAATATTTGTTATCTACTCAACTGTGAAGATATATTAGAGAACTACTTATCCCTTATGGACTCTATCATGGAGAAAATAATACTCAATCTCAATTTTGTTCGGCCTTTCATGGAACACTATGTTCTCTGAAAGATTCACATAGCTCTAATTATCACAATATATCACAGTCGAATCCAACACTTGATCAAATAGTCCATAAATCAACTTACAGAGCCACACTGATTTAGTACAAGCATCACAAGCTGCAATATACTCTTCTTCTGTAGTGATGAGTGCAACAAACTTATGTTTCCTACTAGCCCATGACATCGTAGA
The DNA here is from genome assembly GCA_009831015.1 of Picea engelmannii. Lineage (NCBI taxonomy): Eukaryota > Viridiplantae > Streptophyta > Pinopsida > Pinales > Pinaceae > Picea > Picea engelmannii. The sequence goes on from ML777863.1 coordinate 282,955, forward strand.
AAATATCATACTGAAACATATCTAAGTAGCACTTCTTTTGTCATCTGCACTCCCTACCCAATCTGAATCGATAAATCCATGCAGTTGTGTATCATAATTCAAATGTCCCACAAAGCAAATATCCATATAAGTATTCTCTAAATCCATTAACAAGCCAATCAATTGTTGATACAGAGACATGTCTACTGGATCAGAGTCTCTCAAATTCTTTAGATCTATCATCACATGGATTTGCAATCCATCATTCCAGACTTCTGAAGAACCATTTCAATATACTTCCTCTATCATATGAAGTTTTCACCAAGATTATGTTGTACATGAGAGGCTCTACACCAATTTTTCTTGAATCCATACAAGGTCTTCTTCATATGCATACAAGGGTCTCTTTCTGGTACATCTCAAAACCTTGAGGTTTCTCTACATACGTTTTTTCTTCAATTACTCTTTTGAGAAGAAAAATCTTTACATTTATATGATGTAAACTCCAACCCATGGATACTGTAGGAAATATAATGGCTCAGGTAGAGGTATGTCTGGTTACTTGAACAACCTATCATCATAGTCTTCTCCCTCCTTCTGGGAGAACCCTCTATCCCTGAGTCTCGCCTTGTATCTATCAATTCTTAAGTATTTTTCATAATTTCTCATGTACATTGTTCTTCCTCACAACTTCCTTCCATTCCCTCTGCTTGACTGCTTCTAGTGGGTTCAAACTTGGTTCAATTGGTTGTTCTGACTTTTTCTTTCTTTCTTGGAATCTTGATTTTCTTCCTCATGTTTCTCTTCAATGTTGGATTCCATGGAATATTATATCGATTACATGCCCTTATTTCCTGAAGGCTCCAAACTTCTGCCATAGGAACATAAATGTAAATGGACAACCAAGGATATTCAAGTCTTCTTTTCGAATAATAATTCTTCTAGATTCAAACTGAACACATGCTACTTATCATGGCTACTACTTGTAATGAAGAACATGGACATATACTTCATAGTATTCACAGATTATTCAATGGATCATATCATTGGGGATTAGCTCCCTCCTAATCTTGGCTTCATGCATGAATGGGAAATATACATGCTCTTCTTTTGTAATTATGTGTTCTTCTCCCTTCATCTAAGAGAGTTCATGATTTCGTCTGTTGCATCTCTCTTTTCTTTCTGCAAAGTGTCACAAGCTTGTTTTGGTTTCATTTTGATTCTCGACTTCCTTCAAGTATGACTCCTCTAAGTCTCTTTAAGTTTGTTTCAATTTGTTTTAATGGCTTCCCATATGGCAGTTGTCTCATCCTTATAAAATTATTCTATGATAGCTTCCACAAGGATTGTTCATCACAAGGGTACCTTCTTGGAACAAGAACAATAAGAGAAAACAAGTAATATCTATCTAGAGGAGACGTTAGTTCATTTTACAAACAAGTACAAAAAGCATCTATATCAATAGTATTCATATGAAGTTAAGTATTCATTGCAACTAAAAATAATAGAATCTTTCAAAGACTTCTTTCACAATTTGTAATGTAGCAACTATCACCCTTGATATACACAAATTTGAAGCTTAACAATTTAATCAAACATGGAACTTGAAGCCTCAAATGCTATGCAGGGTGCACTTGTTCTTATGAATGCATTGAATCCAATATTATAGCTTGGAAAAGATCTCTAGCACTTTCCCTACAAATGCACTCATGTTTTTCTAGATGATATAACTTAGATAACATATACAAGTGCATACCTTTAAAACCTTGTAGCATCATCCAACTTGTCTTCCAATATGAAACTAGATACCATCTTGACAAGAAGACATTAGAAACTTATTTAGAAGATTTAATGATTAGAACAAGCTAGAAACTCTAAAATTTCAAATTTTACCACAAAATCAATTTGAGCAAAAGTCAACCTTTGACCTTAACCAGTCAAACTTTGATTTTGACTTTGACCAAAAATTTAAACCTAACATTTTTTCTAGATGAGAGTACCAAGAGGTGTGCACACTAGGCTAGGG
>ML777863.1:370324-382467 GCA_009831015.1 Picea engelmannii
GGCACAAAGGAGGATGAATAATCAAAAGAGAAAGATGCCAGAAAAAAGAAAAAGAAAATGCCTGGCTTTTGATACTGTCGATAACCGGTGAAGGATGAATATTTGAAAAAGTTTTGGTCATGAAAGTGAAAGTGAAAGAATATTGTTGTACAGTATAATCATCTAACCTTAATCCCAGATATCCAAATTATAACATTTAATTGGATTCTTGTAAGAAAGAAAATTCCTTCATATTCTTTTTTGTCCTTTCAACTTTTCTTTTTGGGACATCGACGGCCTTCTGTTACTGTAGGTAAGCGGTGAAGGATGGACATTTGAATAATAAGAATATGATGCCACAAAAAACAAAAATTTGTAATGGCGCAAAGAAAGATGAATAATCAAACGAGAAATATGCCAGAAAAAAGAAAAATAAAATGCCTGCCTTCTGATACTGTCAGTAACCAGTGAAGGCCGTGAAAGTGAAAGAAGATTGTGGTAAGGTATAATCTTCTAACTTTAATCCCAGATATCTAAATTATAACATTGAATTGGATTCTTATAAGAAAAAAAATTCCTTCATATTCTTCTCTTTCCTTTCATCTTTTCTTTTTGGGACATCGACGACCTTTTGATATTGTCAGTAAGCGGTGAAGGATGGAGATTTGAATAAGAATAAGATGATGCCACCAAAATCTAAAATGCGTAATGGTGCAAAGGAGGATGAATAATCAAATGAGAAAGATGCCAAAAAAAAGAAAAAGAAAATTCCTGCCTTTTGATATTGTCGGTAACTGGTGAAAGATGAATATTTGAACACGTTTTGGCTGTGAAAGTGAAAGTGAAAGAAGATTTTTGTAGGGTATAATATTCTAACCTTAATCCCAGATATCCAAATTATAACATTGAATTGGATGCTTATAAGAAATAAAATGACTTCATATTCTTCTCTGTCCTTTCATCTTTTATTTTTGGGACATCGACAGCCTTCTAATACTGTAGGTAAGCTGTGAAGGATGGACATTTGAATAAGAAGAATATGATGCAACCAAAAACTAAAATGCATAATGGCACAAACGAGGATGAATAATCAAAAGAGAAAGATGCTGGAAAAAAGAAAAAGAAAATGTCTGGCTTCTGAGACTGTCGGTAATCGGTGAAGGATGAGTATTTGAACAAGTTTTGGCACTGAAAGTGAAAGTGAAAGAATATTATCATAAGGTATACTATTCTAACTTTAATCCCATATATCCAAATTATAACATCGAATCTGATGCTTATAAGAAAGAAAATCTCTTCATATTCTTCTATGTCCATTCATCTTTTCTTTTTGGTACATCGATGACCTTTTGATACTCTAGGTAAGTGGTCTAGGATGGAAATTTGAATAAGAAGAAGATGATGCCACCAAAAATGAAAATGTGTAATGGCGCAAAGGAGGATGAATAATCATAAGAGAAAGATGCCGGAAAAAATAAAAATAAAATGCTTTCCTTCTGATACTATCAGTAATCGGTGAAGGGTGAATATTTGACCACGTTTTGGCCATGAAAGTGAAAGTGAAAGAATATTGTCTTAAGGTATAATCTTCTAACGTTAATCCCATATATCCAAATTATAACATTGAATTGGATGCTTATAAGAAAGAAAATTCCTTCATATTTTTCTCTGTCCTTTCATCTTTTCTTTTTGTGACATCGATGTCCTTCGGATACTATAGGTAAGTGGTGAAGGATGGACATTTGAAGAAGATTAATATGATGCCAAAAAAAAAAAATGTGTAATGGCGCAAAGGAGGATGAATAATCAAAAGAGAAAGATGTCGGAAAAAAGAAAAAGAAAATGTCTGCCTTTTGATACTGTCGGTAACCGGTGAAGGATGAATATTTGACCAAGTTTTGGCCATGAAAGTGAAAGTGAAAGAGGATTGTCATAAGTTATAATATTATAACCTTAATCCCAGATATCCAAATTATAACATTGAAGTGGATGCTTATAAGAAAGAAAATGCCTTCATATTCTTCTTTGTCCTTTCATCTTTTCATTTTGGCACATCGATGACCTTATGATACTATAGGTAAGTGGTGAAGGATGGACATTTGAATAAGAAGAAGATGATGCCAACAAAAACTAAAATGCATAATGGTGCAAAGGAGGATGAATAATCAAAAGAGCAAGATGTCGGAAAAAAGATACAGAAAATGCATGCCTTTTGATACTGTCGGTAATCGGCGAAGGATGAATATTTGAACAAGTTTTGGCCCTGAAAGTGAAAGTGAAAGAATATTGTTGTAAGTTATAATATTCTAACCTTAATCCTAGATATCCAAACTATAACATTGAATTTGATGCTTATAAGAAAGAAAATCCCTTCATATTCATCTATGTCCATTCATCTTTTCTTTTTGGGACATTGACGGCCTTCTGATACTATATGTAAGTGGTGAAGTATGGACATTTGAATAAGAAGAGTATGATGCCACAAAAAATGAAAATTCATAATGGCACAAAGGAGGATGAATAATCAAAAGAGAAAGATACCGGAAAAAATAAAAAGAAAATGCCTTCCTTTTGATACTGTCGGTAACCAGTGAAGGATGAATATTTGAACAAGTTTTGGTCGTGAAAGTGAACATGAAAGAAGATTTATGTAAGGTATAATCTTCTAAAATTAATCCCAGATATCCAAATTATAACATTGAATTGGATGATTATAAGAAGGAAAATGCCTTCATATTCTTCTTTGTCCTTTCATCTTTTCTTTTTGAGACTTTTACGACCTTTTGATACTGTAGGTAAGCGGTGAAGGATGGACATTTGAATAATAAGAATATGATGCCACCAAAAATGAAAATGCATAATGGATCAAAGGAGGATGAAAAATAAAAAATGAAAGATGTTAGAAAAAAGAAAAAGAAAATGTCTGCCTTCTGATACAGTCGATAATCGGTGAAGGATGAATATTTGAACAAGTTTTGGTCGTGAAAGTGAAAATGAAAGAATATTTCCATAAGGTATAATATTCATACTTTAATACCATATATCCAAATTATAACATTGAATTGTATGCTTATAAGAAACAAAATGCCTTCATATTATTCTATGTCCTTTCATCTTTTCTTTCTGGGACATTGAACGCCTTTTGATAATGTAGGTAAGTGGTGAAGGATGGACATATGAATAAGAAGAATATGATGCAACCAAAAACAAAAAATGCATAATGGAGCAGAGGATGAATAATCGAAAGAGAAAGATGACGAAAAAGAGAAAAAGAAAATGCATGCCTTCTGATGTTGTCAGTAACCAGAGAAGGATGAATATTTGAACAAGTTTTGGCTGTGAAAGTGAAAGTGAAAGAAGATTTCCTTAAGGTATAATCTTATAACCTTAATCCCAGATATCCAAATTATAACATTGAATTGCATGCTTATAAGAAAGAAAACGCCTTCATATTCTTCTTTGTCCTTTCATCTTTTCTTTTTGGGACATTGACAACCTTATGATATTGTAGGTAAGCGGTGAAGGATGGACATTTGAATAAGAAGAAGATGATGCCACCAAAAATGAAAAATGCGTAATTTCGCAAAGGAGGATGAATAATCAAAAGAGAAAGATGCTGAAAAAAAGAAAAAGAAAATACATGGCTTCTGATACTGTCGGTAACCTATGAAGGATGAATATTTGAACAAATTTTGGTCATGAAAGTGAAAATGAAAGAAGATTGTTGTACAGTATAATCATCTAACCTTAATCCCAGATATCCAAATTATAAAATTGAATCGGATGCTTATAAGAAAGAAAATGCCTTCATATTCTTCTCTGTCCTTTCATCTTTTGTTTTTGGGACATCGGCGGCCTTCTGTTACAGTAGGTAAGCGATGAAGGATGGACATTTGAATAAGAAGAAGTTGATGCCACCAAAAATGAAAATGTGTAATGGCACAAAGCAGGATGAATAATAAAAAGAGAAATATTATGGAAAAAAGAAAAAGAAAATGCCTACCTTCTGATACTGTCGGTAACCAGTGAAGGCCGTGAAAGTGAAAGAAGATTGTGGTAAGGTATAATCTTCTAACCTTAATCCCAAATATCCAAATTATAACATTGAATTGGATGCTTATAAGAAAAAAATGCCTTCATATTCTTCTTTTTCCTTTCATCTTTTTCTTTTTGGGACATCGACGACCTTTTGATACTATCGGTAAGTGGTGAAGGATGGAGATTTGAATAAGAATAATATGATGACACCAAAATAGAAAATGTGTAATGGTGCAAAGGAGGATGAATAATCAAAAGAGAAAGATGTCGGAAAAAAGAAAAATAAAATGCATGCCTTCTAATACTGTCGGTAACCAATGAAGGATGAATATTTTAACAAGTTTTGGCCATGAAAGAGAAAGTGAAAGAAGATTGTTGTAAGGTATAATCTTCTAACCTTAATCCCAAATATCTAAATTATAACATTGAATTGGATGCTTATAAGAAATAAAATGCCTTCATATTCTTCTATGTCCTTTCATATTTTCTTTTTGGGACATCGACAACCTTCTGATATTGTAGGTAAGCGGTGAAGAATGGAAATTTGAATAAGAAGAAGTTGATGCCACCAAAAACGAAAATGTGTAATGGTGCAAAGTAGGATGAATAATCAAAAGAGAAATATGCCGGAAAAAAGAAAAAGAAAATGTCCGCCTTCTGATATTGTCAGTAACCGGTGAAGGATGAATATTTGAAAAGTTTTTGGACGTGAAAGTGAAAGAAGATTGCCATAAGGTATAATATTCTAACCTTAATCCCAAATAACCAAATTATAACATTGAATTGGATGCTTATAAGAAAAAAAATGCCATCATATTGTTCTTTGTACTTTCATCTTTTCTTTTTGGGACATCAACGACCTTTTGATACTGTAGGTAAGTGGTGAAGGATGGACATTTGAATAAGAAGAAGATGATGCCACAAAAAACGAAAATGTGCAATGGCGTAAAAGGAGGATGAATAATCAAAAGAGAAATATACCTAAAAAAAGAAAAATAAAATGTCTGCCTTCTGATATTGTCCGTAACATGTGAAGGATGAATATTTGAACAAGTTTTGGACGTGAGAGTGAAATAATATTTCCATAATGTATAATCTTCTAACCTTAATCCTAGATATCCAAAGTATAACATTGAATTGGATGCTTATAAGAAAAAAAATGCGTTCATATTATTCTTTGTCCTTTCATCTTTTCTTTTTGGGACATCGACGACCTTTTGATACTGTAGGTAAGCAATGAAGGATGGAAATTTGAATAAGAAGAATATGATGCCACCAAGAACTAAAATGTGTAATCGCACAAAGTAGGATGAATAATCAAAAGAGAAATATGCCAGAAAAAAAAGAAAAAGAAAATGCCTGCCTTCTGATACTATCGGTAACCAGTGAAGGATGAATATTTGAACATGTTTTGGACATGAAAGTGAAAGAATATGGTCATAAGGTATAATATTCTAACCTTAATCCCAGATATCCAAATTATAACATTGAATTGGATGCTTATAAGAAAACAAATGCCTTCATATTATTCTTTGTCCTTTCATCTTTTCTTTTTGGGACATCGACGGCCTTTTGACACTGTAGATAAGCGGTGAAGGATGGACATTTGAATAAGAAGAAGATGATGCCACCAAAAACGAAAATGCATAATGGTCCAAACGAGGATGAATAATCAAAAGAGAAAGATGTCGGAAAAAAGAAAAAGAAAATGCATGTCTTCTGATACTATCGGTAACTGGTGAAGGATGAATATTTGAACAACTTTTGGCCGTGAAAGTGAAATAAAATTACCGTAAGGTATAATCTTCTAAACTTAATCCCAGATATCCAAATTATAACATTGAATTGGATGCTTATAATAAATAAAAATGCCTTCATATTCTTCTCTGTCCTTTCATCTTTTCTTTTTGGGATATTGACGATCTTCTTATACTGTAGGTAAGTCGTGAAGGATGGACATTTGAATAAGAAGAAGATGATGCCACCAAAAATGAAAATGAGTAATGGCACAAAGGGGGATGAATAATCAAAACATAAAGGTTTCGGATAAAAGAAAAATAAAATGTCTTCCTTTTGATACTTTCGGTAACCAATGAAGGATGAATATTTGAACAAGTTTTGGCCGTGAGAGTGAAAGTGAAAGAAGATTGTCGTAAGGTATAATATTCTAACCTTAATCCCATATATCCAAATTATAACATTGAATTGGATGCTTATAAGAAATAAAATGCCTTCATATTATTCTCTGTCCTTTCATCTATTCTTTTTGGGACATCGACGACCTTCTGATACTGTAGGTAAGTGGTGAAGGATGGACATTTGAATAAGAAGAAGATGATACCACAAAAAATGAAAATGTGTAATGGCAAAGGAGGATGAGTAATCAAAAGAGAAAGATACCTGAAAAAAGAAAAAGAAAATGCATGCCTTTTGATAGTGTCGGTAATGGGTGAAAATATTTGAAAAGGTTTTGGCTGTGAAAGTGAAAGAAAATTTTCGTAAGGTATAATCTTCTAACCTTAATCCAAGATATCCAAATTACAACATTGAATTGGATGCTTATAAGAAAGAAAATGCCTTCATATTCTTCTCTTTCTTTTCATCTTTTGTTTTTGGGACATCGAAGGCCTTCTGATACAGTAGCTAAGTGGTGAAGGATGGAGATTTGAATAAGAAGAAGATGATGCCACAAAAATCGAAAATGTGCAATGGTGCAAAGAAGGATGAATAATCAAAAGAGAGATATGTCAGAAAAAAGAAAAATAAAATGAATGCCTTCTGATACTGTCAATAACTAGTGAAGGATGAATATTTGAACAAGTTTTGTCTGTGAAAGTCAAAGTGAAAGAAGATTGTCGTAAGGTATAATATTCTAACCTTAAGCCTAGATATCCAAATTATAACATTGAATTGGATGCTTATAAGAAAAATAATGCCTTCATATTCTTCTTTGTCATTTCATCTTTTCTTTTTGGTACATCGATGGCCTTCTAATACTATAGGTATAGGTAAGTGGTGAAGGATGGACATTTGAATAAGAAGAATATGATGCCACCAAAAATGAAAATGTGTAATGGCGCAAAGGAGGATGAATAGTCAAAAGAGAAATATGTCGGAAAAAAGAAAAAGAAAATGCCTACTTTGTGATACTGTCGGTAACCGGTGAAGGATGAATATTTGAACAAGTTTTGGCCTTGAAAGTGAAAGTGAAAGAATTTTTCCATAAGGTATAATATTCTAACCTTAATCCCAGATATCCAATTTATGACATTGAATTAGATGCTTATAAGAAATAAAATGCTTTCATATTCTTCTCTATTCTTTCAACTTTTCTTTTTGGTACATCGACGACCTTCTGATACTGTAGGTAAGCGGTGAAGGATGGACATTTGAATAAGAAGAATATGATGCCACCAAAAATGAAAATGTGTAATGGCTCAAAGGAGGATGAATAATCAGAAGAGAAAGATGCTAGAAAAAAGAAAAAGAAAATGCCTGCCTTCTGATACTGTTGGTAACCAGTGAATGATGAATATTTGAACAAGTTTTGGTCATGAAAGTAAAAGTGAAATAAGTTTTCCATAAGGTATAATATTCTATCCTTAATCCTAGATATCTTATTTATAACATTGAATTGGATTCTTATAAGAAAGAAATTGCCTTCATATTCTTCTATGTTCTTTCATCTTTTCTTTTTGGGACATCGATGACCTTCTGATACTGTAGGTAAGCGGTGAAGGATGGACATTTGAATAAGAAGAAGATGATGCCAAAAAAACTGAAAATGTGTAATGGCACAAAGGAGGATGAATAATCAAAAGAGAAAGATGTTGGAAAAAAGAAAAAGAAAATGTTTGCCTTCTAATACTGTTGATAATCGATGAAGGATGAATATTTGAACAAGTTTTGGCCTTGAAAGTGAAAGTGAAAGAAGATTGTCATAAGGTATAATCTTCTAACCTTAATCACAAATATCCAAATTATAACATTGAATTGGATGCTTATAAGAAAGAAAATTCCTTCATATTCTTCTCTGTCGTTTCATCTTTTATTTTTGGGACATCGACAACCTTCTGATATTGTAAGTAAGCGGTGAAGGATGGAAATTTTAATAAGAAGAAGATGATACCACCAAAAAAAAAAATGTGTAATGGTGCAAAGGAGGATGAATAATAAAAAGAGAAAGATGTTAGAAAAAGAAAAATAAAATGTTTTCCTTCTGATACTGTCGGTAACCGGTGAAGGATAAATATTTGAACAAGTTTTGGCCATGAAAGTGAAAGTGAAAGAATATTTTCGTAAGGTATAATCGTCTAACCTTAATCCCAAATATCCAAATTGTAACATTGAATTGGATGCTTATAAGAAAGAAAATTCCTTCATATTCTTCTCTGTCCTTTCATATTTTCTTTTTGGGACATCGACGGCCTTCTGATACTGTATGTAAGCAGTGAAGGATGGACATTTGAATAAGAAGAAGATGATGCCACAAAAAATGAAAATGTGAAATGGCATAAAGGAGGATGAATAATCAAAAGAGAAAGATGTCGAGAAGAAGAAAAAGAAAATACGTGCCTTCTGATACTGTCGGTAATCGGTGAAGGATGAATATTTGAACACGTTTTGGCCATGAATGTGAAAGTGAAATAATATTTCTGTAAGTTATAATATTCTAACCTTAACCCGAGATATATAAATTATAACATTGAATTGGATGCTTATAAGAAAGAAAATGTCGTCATATTCTTCTTTGTGCTTTCATCTTTGCTTTTTGGGACATCGACGGCCTTCTGATACTGTAGGTAAGCAATGAAGGATGGACATTTGAATAAGAAGAAGATGATGCTACCAAAAATGAAAATGCGTAGTGGTGAAAAGCAGGATGAATAATCAAAAGAGAAATATGCTGGAAAAAATAAAAAGAAAATGTTTTCCTTCTGATACTGTTGGTAACCTATGAAGGATGAATATTTGAACTAGTTTTGGCCTTGAAAGTGAAAGTGAAATAATATTTTCGTAAGGTATAATTTTCTAACCTGAATAACAAATATCCAAATTATAACAATTAATTGGATGCTTATAAGAAAGAAAAATCCTTCATATTCTTCTCTGTCCTTTCATCTTTTATTTTTGGGACATTGATGACCTTTTGATACTATAGGTAAGCGGTGAAGGATGGACATTTGAATAAGAAGAATATGATGCCACCAAAAATGAAAATGCGTAATGGCGCAAAGGAGGATGAATAATCAAAAGAGAAAGATGTCGAAAAAAAGAAAAAGAAAATGCATGCCTTCTGATACTGTCGGTAACCGGTGAAGGATGCATATTTGAACAAGTTTTGGTCGTGAAAGTGAAAGTGAAAGAAGATTGTTGTAAGGTATAATAATCTGAAATTAATCCCATATATCCAAATTATAACATTGAATTCGATGCTTATAAGAAAAAAAATGCCTTCATATTCTTCTTTGTCCTTTCATCTTTTATTTTTGGGGCATCGACAGCCTTCTGTTACTGTGGGTAAGCAGTGAAGGATGGACATTTGAATAAGAAGAATATGATGCCACCAAAAACGAAAATGCTTAATGGTGCAAAGTAGGAAGAATAATCAAAAGAGAAATATGACGGAAAAAAGAAAAAGAAAATGTCTGCCTTCTCATATTGTCCGTAACTGGTGAAGGATGAATAATTGAACAAGTTTTGACTGTGAAAGTGAAAGAATATTGTCGTAAGCTATAATATTCTAACCTTAATCCCAGATATCCAAATTATAACATTGAATTGAATGCTTATAAGAAAAAAAATTCCTTCATATTCTTCTCTGTCCTGTCATCTTTTCTTTTTGGGACATTAGCGGACTTCTGATACTATCGGTAAGTGGTCAAGGATGGATATTTGAATAAGAATAAGATGATGCCACCAAAATCAAAAATGCATAATTGTGCAAAGGAGAATGAATAATCAAAAGAGAAAGATGCCGGAAAAAAGAAAAAGAAAATGCATGCCTTCTGATACTATCGGTAACTGGTGAAGGATGGATATTTGAACAATTTTTGGTTTTGAAAGTGAAAGTGAAAGAATATTTCCGTAAGGTATAATATTCTAACCTTAATCCCAGATATCCAAATTATAACATTGAATTGGATGCTTATAAGAAAGAAAATGCCTTCATATTCTTCTATGTCCTTTCATCTTTTCTTTTTGGGACATCTACGACCTTCTAATACTGTAGGTAAGCGGTGAAGGATGGACATTTGAATAAGAATAAGATGATGCCACCAAAAACGAAAATGCATAATGGTGCAAAGTAGGATGAATAATCAAAAGAGAAATATGCTGGAAAAAAAGAAAAAGAAAATGCCTACTTTCTGATATTGTAGGTAACCGGTGAAGGATGAATATTTGAACAAGTTTTGGCCGTGAAAGTGAAATAAGATTGCCATAAGGGATAATATTCTAACCTTAATCCTAGATATACAAATTATAACATTGAATTGGATGCTTATAAGAAAAAAATGCCTTCATATTATTCTTTGTCCTTTCATCTTTTTTGTTTGAGACATTGACGACCTTTTGATACTGTAGGTAAGCGGTGAAGGATGAACATTTGAATAAGAAGAAGATTATGCCACCAAAATCGAAAATGCATAATGGCACAAAGGAGGATGAATAATGAAAGGAGAAAGATGGCGGAAAAAAGAAAAAGAAAATGTGTGCCTTCCGATATTGTAGATAACCGGTGAAGGATGAATATTTGAACAAGTTTTGGCTGTGAAAGTGAACATGAAAGAAGGTTGTTGTGAGGTATAATATTCTAGCCTTAGTGCAAGATATCCAAATTATAACATTGAATTGGATGCTTATAAGAAATAAAATGCCTTCATATCCTTCTCTTTCCTTTTATCTTTTCTTTTAGGGACATTGATGGCCTTCTGATACTGTAGGTATGTTGTGAAGCACAGACATTTGAATAAGAAGAAGATGATGCCACCAAAAATGAAAAATGTAAAATGGCGCAAGGGAGGATGAATAATCAAAAGAGAAAGATGTCGGAAAAAAGAAAAAGAAAATGACTTCCTTCTGATACTGTCGATAATCAGTGAAGGGTGAATATTTGAACAAGTTTTGTCCGTGAAAGTGAAAGTGAAGGAAGATTATCGTAAGTTATAATATTCTAACCTCAATCCCAGATATTTAAATTATAACATTGAATTGGATGGTTATAAGAAAGAAAATGCCTTAATATTCTTCTCTGTCCTTTCATCTTTTCTTTTTGGGACATTGGTGGATTTCTGATACTGTAGGTAAGCCGTGAAGGATGTAAATTTGAATAAGAAGAATATTATGCCACCAAAAACAAAAATGTGTAATGGCGCAAAGGAGGATGAATAATCAAAAGAGAAAGATGTCGGAAAAAGGAAAAAGAAAATGTATGCCTTCTAATACTATTGGTAACCGGTGAAGGATCAATATTTGACCCTGATTTCGGTAAGGTATAATATTCTAACCTTAATCCCAGATATCCAAATTATAGCATTAAATTGGATGCTTACAAGAAAGAAAATGCCTTCATATTCTTCTTTGTCCTTTCATCTTTTCTATTTGGGACAACGATGGCCTTCTAATACTGTAGGTTAGCAGTGAAGGATTGACATTTGAATAATAAGAAGATTATGCCACCAAAAACGAAAATGTGTAATGGATCAAAGGAGGATGAATAATCAAAAGAGAAAGATGTCGGAAAAAAGAAAATGCCTACCTTATGATAATATCGGTGACCTGTGAAGGATGAATATTTGAACAAGTTTGGTCGTGAAAGTGAAAGTGAAAGAAGTTTGCCATAAAGTATAATCTTCTAACCTTAATCCTAGATATCCTATTTATAACATTGAATTGGATGCTTATAAGAAAGAAAATGCCTTCATATTCTTCTTTGTTCTTTCATCTTTTCTTTTTGGGGCATTGATGGCCTTCTGATACTATAGGTAAGTGGTGAAGGATGGACATTTGAATAAGAAGAAGATGATTCCACCAAAAACAAAAATGTATAATGGCACAAAGGAGGATGAATAATCAAAAGAGAAAGATTTTGGAAAAAAGAAAAAGAAAATGTCTACCTTCTGATA
>ML777863.1:391695-408324 GCA_009831015.1 Picea engelmannii
ATGTGACCAAATTTGATGGCTCGGACCCCACTGGTTGGGTAACCCAAATGGAACATTACTTCTCTTTATACATCATTACAGATGACTTGGCCAAACTCCGGTATGGTGTTCTCCATCTAGATCAAGAACGTTGGCAATGGTGGCAATGGAGAAAAAATTCTCTTTAAGGGTATATTGCTTGGACACAATTTGTGGCAGAGCTTTATGAACGCTTTGACACTGACACCAACCATTTGGGTCATTTGACAAAGATGAAATAATTAGGAACAATAGAAGACTTTATAGTTGCCTTTGAGCACTTGGATTTTAGAACAGAGGGCATGTTTGATGCCTTTTTCTGAGAGTTTTTTATCAGTGGCCTCAAGGATGAAATTTGGGCCCATGTCCTCATGGCTCGGCCTGAGAGTTGGGCAGAGGCTACTAAAATAGCTAAAGAAGAACAACAGGTTGTATCTTCTCAAAACCGCAAACCCTCCTTCATCCCTCGCCCTAAACTAGTAAATCCCACTACTCCCTCTGCTCCACTAAAGATCCAAAAATTGACCCGGGTTGAAATGGATGAACACCAACTCAAAGGCCTTTGTTATAACTGTGATGACAAATATTTCCCAGGCCACAAGTGTAAATAAAAAAATATTTGTATGGCCATCTCCGAGGAGATTTCGGAAGAAGATGAAGAAACTCCCTCTATGTCTGAATCACCTGAATCCACTGACATAACCCCTCCCTCAGACCCTCCCAAAGTAGAACCAGACATTTCCCTCAATGCTCTCACTGCTTCTCTGCTCCCCAAACCCTCAAGCTAATCGGTTACATCAAGCATCAGAAGGTCATCATTTTGGTTGATAGTGGCAGCCCCTATAATTTTATTCATCGCCGCATTGCCCAAGAAACTCATTGCTACATCCATGCCGTCAATAATTTCCAAATCATGATTGTCAATGGTGGTTCCATGAAATGTGGAGGGCATTGTGAAAATGCGTGTCTCCAAATTGGTGACTACCACCTAAAATCCCATATGTTTTCTATCGACGTGGGAGGTTGTGAAATTGTGCTGGGTGAAAATTGGCTAAGGACTTTGGGTCCCATTCTCATGGATTTTAAAGGCTTAACCATGCAATTCGACCAGGAGGGCCACCAATATAAGTTCCAAGGAATCATTGTCGGTTCACCTGATATCACTAGTTCCCATCGCATGGAAAATCTGCTCAAAAAGGGTCATTCTGGTGTTATCTCTCAACTCCATGCCATATAAGCAACAGAGACACCCTCTGTACCGCAAGACCTCCAAGCCATCCTTTCTAAACATCAATTGGTATTTTCCACTCCCCAAGGTCTCCCTCCTTCCCGTGGTGTTCATGATCATTTCATTCCCCTGTTACCAGGAAGCCTTCCTCCCAATATGCATCTGTATCGTCATCCCTTTTCCCAAAAAACTAAAATTGAGAAAATGGTCCAGGAACTCCTTAATGCAGGTGTTATCTGCCCTAGTACGAGCCCCTGTTCTTCTCATGTGGTCATGGTCCTAAAGAAATAAGGTTCTTGGCGAATGTGTCCTGACTTCCATGCCCTCAAAAAACTTACCATCAAAGACAAATCCCCCATTCCTGTCATCGATGACCTCCTGGATGAATTGAGTGGCACCCAATTCTTCACTAAACTGGATCTTCGTTCGAGCTACCACCAGATACGTATGAAAGAGGCAGATATTCCCAAGACTGCCTTTAGAACTCATGAGGGCCACTATGAGTTTTTGGTCATGCCCTTTGGCTTATGTAATGCCCCCTCCACCTTCCAAAGCCTCATGAATCATGTCTTTCATCCTTTTCTCCACCATTTTGTCTTAGTTTTTTTTTATGATATACTCATCTATAGAAAAACCTGGACAAACCATCTTGCTCATGTGGATTGAGTTCTCCATCTACTCTCTCAGCACCAACTTTTCCTGAAATAGTCTAAATGTGATTTTGGTGCCTCAGAAGTAGAATACTTGGGTCATCTGGTTGGCAAAGATGGCATCGGGGTGGATCCTAAAAAGATTGAAGCTATGCAAGATTGGCCTCACCTAAAGACTCTTAAGAGCTTGCGTGGATTTCTAGGCTTAACAGGGTATTATCGCAAGTTTTTTAAGAATTATGGGAAGATTGCAACACCTCTCACTGCTCTCCTCAAAAAGTACTCTTTCACTTGGACTCCAGCCTCTGCTCAAGATTTTCAAACCTTGAAGATGGCCATGTGCACCACTCCAGTCCTCACCCTTCCCAATTTTACAAATACCTTTGTGTTGGAATTGGATGCCTCAGGGAAAGGAATTGGTGTTGTCCTTATGCAAGAGGGTCGACCTTTGGCCTTTACCAGCAAGCAACTATTTGAAAGAAATATGGGTAAATCCATCTATGAAAAGGAAATGTTGGCTATTCTGGATGTTG
Source organism: Picea engelmannii (assembly GCA_009831015.1). Taxonomy (NCBI): domain Eukaryota; kingdom Viridiplantae; phylum Streptophyta; class Pinopsida; order Pinales; family Pinaceae; genus Picea; species Picea engelmannii. The sequence goes on from ML777863.1 coordinate 394,125, forward strand.
TGGATCTATGGCATCCTTATCTATTGGGGAAATGGTTCCAAATTAAGACAGACCATCAAAGCCTCAAGTATTTTCTAGAACAACACATTTCCTCCCCGGAACAACAAAAATGGGTGACTAAACTCTTTGGATATGATTATGAGATCATTTATAAGAAAGGAAAAGACAATGTGGTTGCAGATGCACTTTCCCGAAAATATGAAGATGAAGGATCCCTTTTTTCTCTTTCATTCATTGTACCATATTGGCTCCAAGTCGTTTTCCAGGAATGGCTACAAGATCCCAAAAGTTCGCAATTGATCCAGCAATTGCATTCCAATGATCCAGCTTCCCCAAGGTACTCTTGGCTCCATGAGGAACTTTGATACAAAGGCCGTTTGTATTTAAGTAAACAATCAAAGATTAAATCCACGGTACTTTCTGAGCTTCATGCTACACCCACAGCAGGGCACTCCGAGTTCACCAAAACCTATGATAGGGTCAAACGTTCATTTTTCTGGGATGGTGTGAAACAGGGCATTCGTAATTTTGTTGTTGAATGTGACGTGTGTCAACACAACAAGGGAGAAACAGTCAAATCGTCAGGCACACTACAAACGCTCCCGATTCCACCTGCTATTTGGAAGGATATCTCTATGGATTTTATTACCGGCTTACCCAAATCAGGAAATAAATCCGTCATCATGGTGGTTGTTGATCGCCTTTCCAAGTATGCTCATTTCTGCACCCTTCAACACCCATTTACAGCTTCCACGGTGGCTTAAATATTCATGGACCAGGTCTTCAAGCTTCATGGCATGTCGCACTCTATTGTTTCTGATCGCGACCCAACTTTCACAAGCAATTTTTTGCAAGAACTATTCAAGATACAAGGCACAGAATTGCATCTCAACACAGCTTATCATCCCCAGACTGATGGCCAAACGGAAGTTGTCAACAAGTGTTTGGAAACATATTTGAGGTGTTTTGCCTCAGAAAATCAAAGTCAGTGGGCTCAATGGTTACCCCTAGCTGAATGGTGGTACAACACTTCATACCATACAACTACATGCATGACTTCTTTTGAAGCGGTATATGGACAGAAGCCACCTTCAGTTCTCTCATACTTATCGGATGCCTTGAAGGTCCAGGCGGTTGACCTAACACTTACAGCTCAAGAATCCATTCTCCGTACCCTCAAAGAGAATTTGGTCATGGTACAGAATCGCATGAAGAAACAAGAAGATCAAGGTCGCTATGAATGTCAATTTGCAGAAGGGGATCAAGTGTTTCTTTGAATGCAACCTTACAAGCAAACTTATTTTAAGGTCGAGCATTGACAGAAGCTAGCGCCCAAATTTTATGGTCCTTATACCATGCTCAAGCCTATGGGACAAGTCACCTATCAGTTAGCTTTGCCCAGCCATTTGAAGCTACATCATGTTTTTCATGTTTCATGTTTAAAGAAGGTGATTGGAGCTAAGTGCCAAATTCAAACCAACCTTCCAGAGTTAGTTGAAGAAGGATCTATTTGGCTACAAACAGAAGCAGTTTTGGACCAGTGTGAGCGTCGCCTACATCAGAGAACCATCAAGGAAGTGCTAGTCCAGTGGAAAGATACAACTCCAGCAGACGCCACTTGGGAACTAGCTACCATTCTGCAGGAATTTCCTCATCTCAAGCCTTGAGGACAAGGTTGTTTTTAAGGGGGTGGACATGTTAGGGTCCTAACTCACACATAGGTAGAACAATATATTCGAATGTAATAAAGGTCAATATTAATAAGGCCTTTCAATAAAATAGAATAAGGCAGATGTAAGAAGACCTAATAGAATCTTCCACTTCTAGAAGGATCTTCCTCTAGATGCTTCGTTTTAGTATAAATAGGAGTCGAGGGTATGAGAAATGATACATGAGCATCTCTCCACATCAGCCAGCCAGCCAGCCAGCCCACGTCAGCACACACATTCAAGGATGAAGAGGTGCAACCTCATTTCAAATTTGAAATTTGAATGTAATTAATGTTGTAGGTTGTTGAGCCATAGAGTCGTGCCTTTGCGTAGGCATTAGAGTAGATAGCCTTGAATGTTTGTAAGGCTGAGATCTAGATCCAATTCTGGACTAGACAGGCCATTCAATGTAATTGAATAGGGTAGGTGAGTTTGAAGGGAAGAGCTCAAATAGACCCCTCATGTAAAAGATTGAGAGATCTTCTTTGTATTATCAGAAAGAGAGTAGTAGGCAGAGAGATTTGAGAAGCAACCGAGACTCTGTTGAAGTTCACGCTCAGAACACATTGTAAAGAGGCATTTTTATTAATACAAACAGAAGCATTTTTTCCTGCATATTGTCTGTGTTGTGTGAATGTCTTTATGTGTTCTTTATATGTTGTAGATGTATGTTGTAGGTATGCATTTGCAGGGGTTGTTTGATTTCAGGGTCAGAGGTCTTTGAGGCTTCACACTAGGAGGGTGTGACAGAACATTGTGGGTTATGATAGCCATGCACAAAGGGTGCATTTATGAATTTTGCGGGTTCAAACAAAGGCGTTCCAGGAAGGCACAGTAGCTGAAATCATCAACTCAGAGGAAGACCTCAAGGTTGTTGAATAACTTGGAGGTAAGGCTGTGTATGAGAGACACAGTTGCAAACAGAAACTCTACTGTGAGTTCTATAGAGCTCTGCCAAGTGGGCATTGAGCATATGCACATGTTGCATTGAAGGAGAACTATGTTGTGAGTTCAATAGAAGTTAGAATCACTGAGGATTCTAGACACTCTGCCAGGAGGGCATTGAGTAGGTTCATAGAGTGCACAAGAGAGGACAAAATTGTTGGATGTTCTATGAGAAGACACTCTACCAGGTGGGCATTGAATAGATGTGCAGATAGGCACAGGAGAAAAGAACTCTTTGAGTTCTGTAATTTGAAGAAGAATCTAGAGAAGGATCTTCACAGGGTTACTGAACAGCCTGAAAGACTCAACAATAGGTTGCTTGAGCTAAGGAGTGCCAGGAGGGCATCATATTTCTCCATCTGCAGGAGAAGAAAGAAGGGTAAAATCCCTTAAGAGATCTGAGTAACGGGAAAGCTCAGGACGGACAACACCTTTGTGTGCGAAGACTCTACAAGGAGTGCAGAAGTCGAAGAATCCTTTGAGGATTCGAAAGGAGAAGCTCGGGAGAGACAACGTTTTTAAACATGCAGGTGAGAACTCAAAGTCATGGAGCTCACATGGAAAAGAATCCGAGGTTGAGGCCTTTGGACATTGGAATTTCTTCCAAGCACAGGAAGATTGTGCAGAAGCTCAGGAGGATCACAGCTGTCGTCGAAATAGCAAAAGAGATCTGGACCGTTGAAGTTTCCACGTCTAGGGAGCAGTGGAGGAGTGCAAAGGACATAAGAGATTCTGAGCCATTGGATCTCACTCAGAATACCCATTAGTTTTTGGATCAGCAGGAAGTTGCACGTGGTTTAATCCTTAAGCGTAGAGTAGAGGAGGAAATTCCCAAAATAGTTGAGCTATCGGGATTTCAAACTTTGGGATTTCAGAGGTCTCGAGTACAAGAGATCGGGAATCTCCATGGTGAAAGTCCCAAAATAGATCTAGACCGTCCATTGGAAGGAGGACACATGTCACGAGATCACCCATTTCAGGGATTCAGACATCAAGAAACAGAAGAGGAAGGAGCATTTTGTCTTCGCACTTGGCGAAGTCCCAAAACGATCTGGGGGACACGTGGTGAAGATCGAGAGTCCATCGCTATTTCAGATATCGGGGATTTGAATTGACAGGGGATTGTGTCACAGGGGGTCATAAGTCACGAAATCGAGAAACGACGAGGACTATCCATCTGAGGGAGGACACGTGGCAGCAATCCAGGACTTCGGGGAAAATCCCAAAAGGAAGAGTCCATCAAGATTTCAGAAATCGGGAATTCGGGAGTCCCGTTGACAAGAGGTCGGGCTCTCGTATTGATAAATCCTAAAAGAAATAGGATAGAGGTCTTATGAGGAGTGGTCACCTGGTTCAAGGCATAGCCAAGAGGGGCTAATGTAACAAAGTCCATTTCAGGAAATCAGAATTCGGGAATTCGGGAGTCCCATTGACAAGAGGTTGGGCTCTCGTATTGATAAGTCCCGAAGGGAATAAGACTGCGATCTTATGAGAAGTGGTCATACGGGCCAAGGCATAGCCCAGGGGGCTAATTGTTGATCGAAGCCTTTTCGGCATTTTGGCATTTCGGTGTTCAGGAGATCGAGGGGACAGAGGTTCTTGACATCAGAACTCTGTGAGTCCCGAAACTCGAAATTCATGGTCGTGTGCAGAAGACTGTGAGGCAAGAAGAAGGACTTGTGGATCAGGAGATTGAGATTCCAGCAGGGAATCAAGAGAGCTAATTCGGCTCGAAAAATATGAAGAGAACAATCCTTAGATCAGGAGGTCAAGCATAGGACCTGTCGAGGCAGGGTCTTTGGTGGTGCGTCATCAGTTTATGGTATCAGAGCTTGAATCTTGTTTGTAGATTTTAGGCAAGGGGAGCAAGGAGAAGGCAAAGGAAGACAGAACGTTGGAGACTCTGTGATGATTGTTTGCAGGTAGGCAACAATTAAGAAGATAGTCAGAGGGACTGTAGGAAGAGGCTGGAGACACTCGGGGTTACAGAGTGACAGCAGCAGATTTTCCAGGAGGGTAGATAGATAGCAAGATGGCTATTGAAGGTTGTAGATATGCTAGAAGGAAAGACCCAGAGCTGCTGAGAAAAGAATAAATAGATGAAGAGCTCACTGATATAAGGGCGGAGATAGAAAAGCTTTCATTGCGGATGCAGTAGAATGCCAAGTCGCGATGGGTATATGAATGGCCCATGAGGAAGGAAAAGGCAAAATGGCCAGTCAAGGAGTTGATGGCTAAAAGACAACGTAGGTTATTAAGAGGATGGTTGAGGCATACTGAAAACCTCGATGGACTTGAGGAAGTGGTTCAGGTATGTGAACCAGAGACTGGGAGAAATCTCAGTGGTATTGAAGATGAATTGGGATCAGCTGAAGATCTCAAGGATTGTGAGGAGGGAAGCCCAGAAATTCCCAATTGCCAGGAGGGCAAGGAGTTGAGGTCATTGTGGGATCTCACAGACTATCATGAGGACAGCTAGAGAATTTCACATTGCCAGGAAGGCAATGAGATGAGGTCACTGCGGGATCTCATGGACTGCCAGGAGGGCAGCAGAAAGTTTCCAAATTGCCAGGTGGCCATGGGAATGGAAATGAGGCTATCTGAAGGTCTCATGAACTCAGAGGTGAGTTTGAGCCCGAGGAGCTGACAGAGAAGATGAGCTCAGAGGTGGACTTGGATCAGCAGATGCAGCTGACAGAGAAGGAAGATTGGAGGAATATTCTAATGATTGGAGGAATTCAGATATTCCTACCATTTAGCCCAGAGGAGGCCAAAGTCTTTGTTGTTGATGGAAGAGTGACAACAGTAGAAGGACAACTATCTTTGACTATCATAAAAGAAGAGTTGGAGCAGACATTGGAGGCTACCCAAACAGAGGAAGATGAGCATTCTGAGGAGTGGCTCAATATTTTTAGCCAGGAAACTGAAAAGATTGCAGCATTGGAGCTTGCAGAAGCTGAAGAAGAAGAGGCGGACAACATGAGCTTTGTTGATCTGTGTGAACAGATTGAAGCCCTGGAGAGAAGGGTGATAGTGTAGGGCATGCACATCCAACAAGTGAGGTTGGAAGCATATGAAGGGGATGGCATGGGAGATCATTGTGATCTGTCCATCTGCAGAAAATTTTTGCAGCAAAGGAGACTGCAAGAACAGAGCCAGCCATTGGAGTAGTTGGACGAAGTGATTGAGGAGATCATGAGGCTGATGGTAGAGTCAGCAGAGACTACCAGCAAGGAGAATCTGGGTAGAAAGGCAACAGCAATAGCACAGAGATGGGGCAAGGAGACTCCAGAAATTTGTTTGGGATCCAGGAGGATTTCCACAGCTGAAATGGGAAGCTCATGAGCAGGAGCTCATGAATTTTCTAGCTGAGCAGTGTGATGCAGGAGCATCTCTCCATGTCAACCAGCCATCTAGCCAGCCCACGTCAGTGCACACATTCAAGGATGAAGAGGCGCAGCCTCATTTCAAATTTGAAATTTGAATGTAATTAATGTTGTAGGTTGTTGAGCCATAGAGTCGTGCCTTTGTGCAGGCATTAGAGTAGATAGCCTTAAATGTTTGCAAGGTTGAGATCTAGATCCGATTCTGGACTAGACAGACCATTCAATGTAATTGAATAGGGTAGGTGAGTTTGGAGGGAAGAACTCAAAGAGCCCCCTCATGTAAAAGATCGAGAGATCTTCTTTGTATTATCAGAAAGAGATTAGTAGGCAGAGAGATTTGAGAAGGAGCCGAGACTCTGTTGAAGTTCGTGCTCAAAACACATTGTAAAGAGGCATTTTTATTAATACAAATAGAAGCAGTTTTTCTTGCATATTGTCTGTGTTGTCTGAATGTCTTTATGTGTTCTTTATATGTTGTAGATGTATGTTGTAGGTATGCATTTGTAGGGGTTGTTTGATTTCAGGTTCAGAGGTCTTTGAGGCTTCACACCAGGAGGGTGTGACAGAATGCTGCAGGTTCTGAAAACCATGCACAGAGGGTGCATTTATGAATTTTGCGGGTTCAGACAAAGGCATGCCAGGAAGGCACAACAGCTGAAATCATCAACTCAAAGGAAGACCTCAAGGTTGTTAATACCTTGGAGTTAAGGCTCTGTATGAGAGACATAGTTGCAGACAGAAACTTTGTTGTGAGTTATGTAGAGCTCTTCCAAGTGGGCATTGAGCATATGCACAGGTTGCATTAAAGGAGAACTCTGTTGTGAGTTCAACAGAAGTCAGAATCACTGAGGATTCTAGACACTCTGCCAGGAGGGCATTGAGCAGGTGCATAGAGTGCACAGGAGAGGACAAAACTATTGGATGTTCTGTGAGAAGACACTCTGCCAGGTGGGCATTGAATAGATGTGCAGATAGGCACAGGAGATAAGAACTCTTTGATTTCTGTAATTTGAAGAAGATTCCAGAGAAGGATATTCACAGGGTTACTGAACACCCTGAAAGACTCAGCAATAGGTTGCTTGAGCTAAGGAGTGCCAGGAGGGCATCATATTTCTCCATCTGCAGGAGAAGGAAGAAGGATAAAATCCCTTAAAAGATCTGAGTAACGGGAAAGCTCAAGACGGACAACACCTTTGTGTGCGAAGACTCTACAAGGAGTGCAGAAGTCGAAGAATCCTTTGAGGATTCAAAAGGAGAAGCTCAGGAGGGACAACGTTTTTATATGCGCAGGTGAGAACTCAAAGTCGTGGAGCTCGCAGGGAAAACAATCTGAGGTTGAGGCCTTTGGACATTGGAATTTCTTCAAAGCACAGGAAGAATGCGCAGAAGCTCAGGAGGAGCACAACTATCGTAGAAATAGTGAAAGAGATCTGGACCGTTGAAGTTTCCACGTCCAGGGAGCAGTGGAGGAGTGTACAAGACAGAAGAGATTATGAGCCGTTGGATCTCACTCAGAATACCCGACAGTTGTTGGATCGGCAGGAAGTTGCATGTGGTTTAATCCTTAAGCATAGAGCAAAGGAGGAAAGTCCCGAAATAGTTGAGCTATCAGGATTTAGGACTTTGGGATTTCGGAGGTCTCGAGAACCAGAGATCGAGAATCTCCATGGTGAAAGTCCCGAAATAGATCTGGACCGTTCATTGGAAGGAGGACACGTGTCATGAGATCACCCATTTCGGGGATTCATACATTAGGAAACAGAAGAGGAAGGAGCATTTTGACTTCGCACCTGGCGAAGTCCCAAAACGATCTAGACCGTCCATCCATGGGGGACACGTGGTGGAGATCGAGAGTCCATCGGTATTTCGGATACTAGGGATTTGAGTTGACAGGGGATTGTGTCATAGGGGGTCATAAGTTGCGAAATCGTGAAACGACGAGGACCGTCCATATGAGGGAGGACACGTGGAAACAATCCAGAACTTCGGGGAAAATCTCGAAAGGAAGAGTCCATCGGGATTTCGGAAATCGGGAATTCGGGAGTCCCGTTGACAAGAGGTCGGGCTCTCATATTGATAAATCCCGAAAGAAATAGGACGGAGGTCTTATGAGGAGTGGTCACCTGAATCAGGGCATAGCCAGGAGGGGCTAATGTGACAAAGGCCATTTCGGGAAATCGGAAATCGGGAATTTGGGAGTCCCGTTGACAAGAGTTCGGGCTCTCGTATTGATAAGTCCCAAAGGGAATAATACTGCGGTCTTATGAGAAGTGGTCATACGGGCCAAGGTATAGCCCAGGGGGCTAATTACTGATCAAAGCCTTTTCGACATTTTGGCATTTCGGTGTTTGGGAGATCGAGGGGAATAGGTTCTTGACATCAGAACTCTATGAGTCCCGAAACCCGAAATTCATGGTCGTGTGCAGAAGACCATGAGGCAAGAAGAAGGACCTGTGGATCGAGAGATTGAGATTCCAGCAGGGAATCAAGAGAGCTAATTTGGCTCGAAAAATTTGAAGAGAATGATCCTTAGATCAGGAGGTCAAGCACAGGACCTGTCGAGGCAGGGTCTTTGGTGGTGCGTCTTCAAGAACCCTAGCTTGGAGATTATTGTAATAGAGCTCTGCTCAACTGGAGGTTTCCCCCTCGAAGAGGCCCGTGAACATTGCTTTCAGATTCAAAGTGTTATTTCTATTGTTATTCTTATATCATTTCAGTGTTATTGTGGTGAATGTTCTCGTTATATTGTTGTTATTCTTCCATTACTAGCATTTTATTTTTGTTCTACATACATTTTATATCTGGTATATTACATGATGGGCGGTAATGAGTTTGGCAGCTCATCCACCACTATATCAACAAAATTTTCCAACATCTCCTGAACTTCTTCAGGCAAATCATCCATTGATGTACTCGTAAGGATGACTCTGGGCTTCCTCACCATAGTGAACTGCATCTCCTGTTCTTCCTTGACTTATTTCAAGAGTTCCTTCCCACTCATGAGAAGTATGCTTGTGTTGGCTTCCTCTTTTACTCTCTTCTCCTCCATTAGCAACAACATATGCGTCCTACCATTCTTCTCTAATGTATATATGTTTTTCCTCCCATCATGAATGACATTTTTGTCAAACTACCATGGTCTTCCCAACAGAATATGGCATACGTCCATGTGGATTACATCACATGGGATTTCATCTTTATAACCTCTTATCTTCATTTCAACCATGCATTGTTTAGTAATCGTTACCTGGTGTCCTTTTTGCAACCATGAGACCTTGTATGGTTTTGGATGTGCAGTTGTCTTCAACTCCAATTTCTCCACCATCTTTGTGGATACTAGGTTGTCAGTGCTCCCACTATCAACGATCACCTTGCATACTTTGTACTTAGCCTTGCAAGTTGTCCTGAAGAGACTGCTTCTCTGCACTAGCTTTTCAATTTTTGCCTCTGGTAACCGGTTTCAAGAGAACTTATCTCAACATCAGGGATGCTCCATCCTCTGCTCCCTCTGCTTCAACATTTCTTTGCTAGGCTTCTGAGATGTGAGCTTCTCCTCCTTCCTTATTCTTCTCAGAACATTCCCAATACATGTGTCCTATCTTTCCACAGGCATAACATCTTACTCCTCCTCCGCCTCTTCCTTTAGAAGAGTTTCTTCCACCACCCTGTCTTTCTCGTGAACTTCGTCCTCATTCTGAATGATTGTGTGGTTTCCCAGCCTCGTCCTTAGACTAATGTGTTCTGTCGCGGTTAAACCCCTTTCTCTTGCTTGGGACCGAGCTTTTACCTCTTCCTCGCTCACTTTGTTTTTTGGTCAGCTTCTCCTCTGCCTTCAGCGCAAATTGATACGCATCCTCCACGGTTTTGACTGAAATCATGCTCAGCTCATCCTAGATCTCATATCTCCAGCCATTTATATATTTGGTGACTTTTTCTTCATCTCTCTCCCTTTGTTCAGTTCTGATGTTCAGCTGGTAGAACTCCTCAGTGTACTCCTTAACTGTCATCCCTTTCTGTCTCAGGTTCTGCATCTTCTTGAACAAATTTCTCTGATAATATTTGGGCATGAACTTAGCCTTCAACTTAGATACCATTCTATCCCAACTCTTTATCCTCTGTTTTCCTTTGCTTCTTCTCTCAGCCTGTAGTTCATCCCACCACAGTGTTGCATGTCCTTTTAACCTGGTGATTGTCTTCTTCACCTTCTTCTCCTCATCGACGTCTTCATAATCGAAGTGTCTATCCATGGATCTTATCCAATCCAATAGGTCTTCATCATCTAGGTTTCCCTCATACATGGGAACCTCTATCTTAGCTATGCCTCCCAGTCTGGCAACTGCTTTCAACAAATGTTCCTCTACAACGTCTTCTCCTGCAGCTTCTTCAACTTCAACCTCTTCATTTTCTTCTTCACTAGCATCTCCAGTGTCAGGTTCTCTTCTCTCCGTTGCTTCCATTGTTTCCAATCTGGCGTGAAGCTCTTGCATCTCCCTCTCTACAGCACAATTGGCTAAAGGTGCCTCTTGTCTCCTTACTGGCACTGTGTTGACTGCTTGTCACACACAGAGTACAACTCCAAGTTCTATGCTCTTCCTCTTTCTCTTTCGCCTAAAGTCTACAGAAGAAGAACAATCAGCTTTGATACCACCTGATGCAGACCCCCTATCCCTCCTCAGGGCTGCATGACCTCCTGGTCAGGATCTCTGAATTTCGGGGCCGGAGCGGCTCTCCTGATTCGGAACTAGAACCTATAACACTTAGTGCACAGACTCTTGTTTGTATTTTACCTACACAAGTTGGTTTTAGGCACGACCCCCACTCCTCGTGATCGTAGGCATGACCACCAGCTTAGCCTGAAAGGTGCGTCGCGTTTTGCGTTCCCAGGGTTTTCCAATGTAACGAGTCACTGGTTCCTCTGGTCCCGAAACCCTGATAAGGGATAGAGGAGGCTAGCTCCCCCCTTTCCCCAGCTCACGTGACCGCAGGCACGTGACCACCAAATTTACCACAGAGCGCTTCGGGCTTCTCCAAGTTACGAGAGCTGAAACCGTGAAGACCGAGATCTACGGTCCAAATCTCCCTTCGATTAACAACGATGATCAATTCAGCGTTTTGCGTTTCACGACTTCACCCCTCACGAGGTCTACTCGTTCCTCCAAGTCGCAAAAGTCAAAACACTTCCCTGTTGTCGATCGACGACTCTAAGCCTCCAAGATCCAACGACATGAATCCTTTCAAGATTTTGTAGGTCAAGAGTCTCGACTCTTACCTTTTGTATCCCCAGTCGCCAAAATCCGAAATACCCCCACGCCATGGATCAACTGTTCTAAACCTTTTAAGATCCGACGGCCTGGATCCTTTCGGGGTTTCGCAAGTCGAGTCCCTGCTCTCACCCCTTGTACTCCTGGTAGCCAAAAACCCGAAATGCGATCAACGACCCAGATCTATTGGGGTCCAACAACTACTATTCCCCCTGAGGGTCGAGTGTTGAAATTTCTCCCCACTAACCTACTCACAACTCCTCTCGATCCAACAGCTCACAGGATTTTACATCCCTCCCCGAAAGCTCTCCACGGTCCGTTCAGGTCCTCGTGGATCTTTCCACCTGGGCATACACAATGTTGAAATTTGTGTGCCTATCTCACCTCAGACAACCACTGACCCTTCATCGCAATCTGACGGTCAACACTGCTCCCCCTCCTGAGCATTTTTTAATCTTTCAAACTTAGAAGAATTTTCTAAGTCCCCGAAGGTTCCGGCCTTCGCTTCTTGGGGGAAATGGATTTCTAGATCTCGACAACACTTTCCTAGAGTGTTATCCCCCCTGAGCTTCATCTGGTGCAGACTTGGATTTCCTGCGCACTCCTTGCATCTAAGGGATCTCGATAACTCAGATCTAAGGAATTTCTCACAGAGAAATTCCTCTTCCAATCCTCTTGCGTTCCCTTCTGGCTCGATGCACACCTTCCAGAGCTTTAAATGAAGAGAAACAATTGAAACTGAAAAACTAACATTCGCAGTTTCCTACTCTTCCACAGAGATTCATTCACTTGCTCATAAGAACATAAATATCAGGAAATTGCAAACACCGATCATTCAATGTGTATTTGGTTCAATTTTCCTTCTTTTATATTCACGAGTGTCGAAATGGCTAGAAAATACATTCAAAATACAGTAACTCCAAAACTGAGATCTCCTGCTAACTCGCAATTCTCTCTTACAATTAATTTCTCTTTGTATTGCAGCTAACCCCATCTGGGCGTACAAACTTCTACTTAACTCAAAAATATTTCTAGGGTTTCCCCTCACTACTTGCCTACTCTAAAATTCATCCTATGCTATCTTAGATAGTGGAAACTCCTTCTCTGCTTGCGATTTTCAAAACGTGCCTCAAAGGGTAAAATTCGACACTAGTTCAAGAGTGCCTCCAAAGGTAAATTCTAGCGCTAAGTTAAGGCGGATTTCAAAATCGGCTGCAGCTACTAACGTTGAAGTTTTGAAAGAACTCCCACGTGTTGAGTGGTCCTGCCTCTGCGTGCTTACCAACGATGCTCCTGCGTCAAAAATGTGTAATGGCGCAGAGGAGGATGAATAATCAAAAGAGAAAGATGCTGGAAAAGAGAAAAAAAAAATGCTTGCCTTCTGATACTATCGGTAACCAGTGAAGGATGAATATTTGAACAAGTTTTGGCGGTGAAAGTCAAAGTAAAAGAAGATTGTTGTAAGGTATAATATTCTAACCTTAATCCCAGATATCCAAATTATAACATTGAATTAGATGCTTATAAGAAAGAAAATGCCTTCATATTCTTCCATATCCTTTCATCTTTTCTTTTTGGGACATCAACGACCTTCTGATACTGTAGATAAACGGTGAAGGATGGACATTTGAATAAGAAGATGATGCCACCAAAAATGAAAATGTGTAATGGCCCAAAGGAGGATGAATAATGGTTATACTATCGGTAACCAGTGAAGGATGATTATTTGAACAAGTTTTGGCTATAAAAGTGAAAGTGAAAGAAGATTTCCATAAGGTATAATCTTCTAATCTTAATCCCAGATATATAAATTATAACATTGAATTGGATGCTTATAAGAAAGATAATGCCTTCATATTCTTCTTTGTCTTTTCATCTTTTCTTTTTGGGACATCGACAGCTTTCTAATACTACAGGTAAGCGGTGAAGGATGGATGTTTGAATAAGAAGAAGATGATGCCACCAAAAACGAAAATGCGTAATGGCGCAAAGAAGGATGAATAATCAAAAGAGAAAGATGCTGGAAAAAAGAAAATGTCTGCCTTTTCATACGGTCGGTAATCGATGAAGGATGAATATTTGAACAAGTTTTGGCCTTGAAAGTGAAAGAAGATTGTTGTAAGGTATAATCTTTTAACCTTAATCTCAAATATCCAAATTATAACATTGAATTGGATGCTTATAAGAAAGAAAATTCCTTCATATTCTTCTCTGTCCTTTCATCTTTTCTTTTTGGGACATCGAAGACCTTTTGATACTGTAAGCAGTGAAGGATGGAAATTTGAATAAGAAGAAGATGATGCCACCAAAAACGAAAATGTGTAATGGCCCAAAGGAGGATGAATAATCAAAAGAGAAAGATGCCTGAAAAAAGAAAAAGAAAATGCCTGGCTTCTGATACTGTCGGTAACCGGTGAAGGATGAATATTGGAACAAGTTTTGGTCGTGAAAGTGAAAGAAGATTGTTGTACGGTATAATCATCTAACCTTAATCGCAGATATCCAAATTATAACATTGAATTGGATGCTTATACGAAAGAAAATGCCTTTCATATTCTTCTCTGTCCTTTCATCTTTTCTTTTTGGGACATCGACGGCCTTCTACTATAGATAAGCTGTGAAGGATGGACATTTGAATAAGAGAGAAGATGATGTCACCAAAAACGAAAATGCCTAATGGCGCAAAGCAGGATGAATAATCAAAAGAGAAATATACCGGAAAAAAGAAAAAGAAAATGCCTGCCTTCTGATACTGTCAGTAACAGGTGAAGGCCGTGATACTGTCGGTAATAGGTGAAGGCCGTGAAAGTGAAAGAAGATTGTGGTAAGGTATAATCTTCTAACCTTTATCCCAGATATCCAAATTATAACATTGAATTGGATGCTTATAAGAAAAAAA
>ML777863.1:414905-443296 GCA_009831015.1 Picea engelmannii
ATATATATATATATATATATATATATTCCACCTAATTATACCCAACCCTCCACTAAACTACACCAAAGAAAACATAATTAAATTTAAAACTTGTTGTTAATGGGATAATGCATTATACAAATCTGAACATTGATGGCTAAAATTTATGGAATCTAGTAAATTTAAGAATTATAACAACTTTATCCAATATTATACAAATGAATGGCATTACCAAACATAAGTGGAATATGGTTCATGACCATTATAAAGGTCCTAAGGATAAGAAGATTTCATCCTTTTCCATCCTAATCGACTAATTCAAATCATATAGCTTCGAACAAGAGAGATACCACTTGTACTCATTGAAATTTTTGATATATAGTTTATCTAACAAGTTAGAACTAATTGCAACAGAACTAGCTAGTATATGATTAATTAGCATGTTCGAAAAATCACGGTATGTTGCTTGGGATGAAGTGAATGGTCAATTTACATGCTATAGTCTTCAACGATTGTTGTATTATGTAAGAAAAAACAACATGAAACCCAAGTTGTCATGTAATCTAGGTGTTAAGCCGTGACATGAGAGGTGGTAGGTGTTAATGTAATGTCCCCGATTCAGGATCTTTTGTAATTGTATATAGTTTGGTGAGTCGTTGGTACTAATGGCTTTTGTAATGTATATATAAGTTGGTGAGCTATTGACACTTGGTTTTTGTGTTGCACACATCTTAGTAAGTGCACAAAGAATTGTTATAAAGACATGGTGCACGCATTTTTTGCGGTGCACACACTTGGGTAAGTGCGCGATAATGACCTGGATGTGCACAATTCTAAGTTATATGTACATATATATATGATTGTTTATGTTTTGAGGTTGAGGATCATGTGTGATTATGAGGCTGGTGAGCTTGGATGTAGATAGTCTAGTGTGCATATCCTTGTAAATATAATCATGACTTTAATATAATTTGGCATCACTGCACGCTGACAGACTCGGATGAGATGAGATGGGGAGGCCTTCTCTACCAGAAAAAGGAAAAGGGGGTGAGTCGTATGTTTTGAGGAATACTTTAATAATATTTTTGAAAAGTGCAAAGTGGTGGATACATTATTTTATCTTAAGTTCCTGGGGTTGGGAACGGGTCACCAAGTGGCTTAAAGCTACTTTTGAAGGTGACAAGTGGAAGTCATGCAATACATATTGATGGCCTTAGTGTATTTTGGGCATTATTGCATGGAGAATTGAGGAAATATTTCATGTAATAGGCTCTCATGAGTAGAAGGGGGTCAAAATGTATGGAAAATCCAATTATTACCTTATCTTCCCAGTGATCCGGGATCTTTTCATCGAATTGACTTATAAAGAATTGTATTAAATGAGCATGAATTAAAATGCACCATTAAAGAAGAAGAACATCAATAATGGAAAGACATAAGCATCATATATGAACACAAAAACTTGATAACAGAGTTTTTCCCTAGTGGACTATGTCTCTGGGCCCTGCTCTCAAATGGGTAAGCCTTTTTATTAACTCAGCAAAAGAATTTGGCAAAATACATAGGTATACCTCATTTTAGAATTAAGTTGCAGAAGATTTTCTCAGATCAGAAAAAAGACAACACCATTGAATTCATAGCGTCGAATTACCCAAAAATGACTGTCTCCACGCCTCAATTCGACCCTGGCACTCCCAAGCTCTTGAGAAATCTCATCTCAATTTCTGTGCCTACTCCTTGCATTTAATTCTTAGTACTATGTCTCGGTTTCCATGCTCTGTCATACCATTGCGCCTTCCCTCCATCTGTGGGAAGAATCAATTTATAAACAAAAAGTGGGGCATACTACATAATGTAGTTTGTTGGCCCAATGGTGGCAGATGATATAGTTAAGGTGTGTGTATAGAGGGAGGTCCCGAGGTCGAGTCCACAGGCCTCCCTTTTTGGGTTATAGTTATAATGTATACATATATGTGTAATATAAATTTGACACCTTTGGAGTGTGGTTTATATTTGTCAAAGTGTAACGTTTGGTTGCCAGATCTGGCGGAGCTCCGCCAGATTTGGCGGGGCCGCCTTTTTTTTTTTTTTGAAATTCGATTTTTGGGCCCTCATTGGGAATTTTCCCACTGCCACGTGGCATCCCATGACTGGGACATGTGGCATCCAACCATTGGGCCACACCAACCACTTGCACAGTCACCTGCCATGTCACCTACCACATCAGCTTTCCACGTCACCTAACACATCAGCTGCCATGTCACCATGCTGACGTCATCATGACACGTGTTACCTTCTATGTGTTCCACGTACACTATACGGATGCTAACAACATCCGTACTGATGTTGATGTCAACAGTACGGATGCTGACTCATCCCCTGTTGACTAGTCTAGGTTGACCAAAATTTTGACCGTGAATATCTTTCGATCCGTAATTTCATTTAATGAGTCATTTACGTTGTTGGAAAGATTGCGACAATTTCTTCACGATGATTCCAATTTCACTAAGTTTTGAGGACTTTTAATTTTTTCCCTTTCTCTATCTGTTGAGGCCATTCTGATCTTCCTTAGTTTCTTATGCGAATTTTGAGTTGTCCTTAGTCTTCTTTGGATCCTTTTTGGATCATGACTTCCCACTGAGAGATTTTTGGACCACCAAAAGCTTTCATAAATCAACATATAAGTGAGGGAAGAGTTCCCTCACCTTTTCCTTCTCAATCCACTTTGTCTAACTTGGATGTGTTCCCTTTAATCCTACTCGAAGATAATCAACATCGCCCCTACGTGAATTCCTCGTCCTTATGTCCAGGATGATATCTTCCTTTAAATCATCCAAGTACTCAAGAGAAAACTCATCAACTAAAGGTATTGGAACTTCCTCATCTTGATCCATGATCATGGGAGGCTCAAAAAGTTTCAAGTTCTCTACATTCACAACTGAGTAGATCTGCATATAAGGTGGAAGATCTAGACGAAAATAATTGGTACTACTTTTCTCCAAAATAGTGAAGGGTCCATAATGGATGGGCTTGAGTTTCTTGCCTTCACCCTTCAATATTCCCTTGTTGATGTGAATCCATACCTGGTCTCCAACCTGGAACTGATGATCAAGCCTGTGTTTTTCATGCCGAGCTTTATACTGTGCTTAACTTTTCTCCAACTGTTCATTGACTTCTTGGTGTACTTGTTGGATCCCCTGGATGAACTTTCGGGCTCTGTCTTCATTTATTTCTTCATTTGAATTGACATCTCTTCCATACATCAAGTCCAAAGGAACTTTAGGTAAATACCCAAAACATGTCTCAAAAGGAGAACACTAAGGGGAGGAATGTAAGGCTCGGTTGTAAGCATGTTGTACATAGGATATTTGTGCATCCCATAACTTGGGATGCTTGTTGCAGTAGCCTCGAAGCAAAAGTACCATTATTCGGTTAACAACCTTTGTATGTCCATTGGTCCGTGGATTGAAAGAAATGTTGCTCTTCAACTTGGTGTACATCATCCTCCACAAACTTGTTCAAAAATCCCCAAGGAATCGAGTATCTCGATCTGAGATAATGGATGTGGGTAACCCAAAGTGAATCCAAACATACTGAAATAAGAGATTAGCAATATGCTCAACAATGATCTTCTTTTTACATGGCATTAATATACACATCTTGTTGAACCTATCCACTATAACATACAAATAGTCATGACCCCTTTTCAACATTGGTAAAACCCTTACAAAATCCATGGAGATACTTTTCCATGGTGGGATGGAACAAGCAATGGTGAGTATAGCCCTAGTTTTCTATTAGTGGGCTTACAAGTAGAAAAATCACACACCCCTTTACATATTTAGTTACAATTTCTTTCATCTGAGGCAAGTAACAAAACCTCTACAAATGAGCCATAGTTTTTCCTACCCCAAAATTCCCAAACACAAGAGAAGTGTGAGCTTCTCGTATTACATGGAATCGTTCACTTGTAGGAATACATAACTTTCCAAGATGGTAAAGTAGTTTTCCCTGCAAACAATAGTTCTCTACCTGTGCACCATGGGTTAGATTCTCATATACTTCTTTAAAATCTTCATCAATGGCATATTGTTCCACATAGCTATCATGAGATAAAGAAGCATTCTTCAAAATAATAGAAGCAACAATAGGAGGTCTAGAAAGTATACCAACTACCTTCTTACTCATACCCATTTTGTACATGATTACCAAATGAAATGGTTGCAGGAAACCCATCCATCTGTAATGTCGAGATTGTTGCAGTTTGGTTTGTGCTTGGAGATACTGTAAGGGTTGATGATCTGTATGTATGATTGTTTCCTTCCCTAACAAGTAGTGCTTCCATTTATTTATGATTTGAACCAATGTTCCACCAAGTCTCTGGGACAGGGGGACGCGGGTGTGGGGAGATGCACAGGGGGGGACGTGTGGAAGTACCCCCAAATTTTACAGATTTTGGGGAAATGGGGGATGGGGGGACGTCACATATACAATATAAAAAATATAAACAAAAAAATTAAATAATAAAAATAATAATGATAATATGATAAATCTCAACAATAACAATTCAATGTTCATCTCATGCAAATTCATTAGTAAATACTAAAATACTAAATACTACTAAATTAGTAAATTGAAAATTCAAATTTGTAAATGATATAAACTATTAAATATGATTCAAAATTCAATTCAAGTTAATGAAATGCATTGATTCATAAATCATAAATGAAAGTTGCAACATAAATAGTAAAATAATAAATATTGATACATTGGTTTAAAAATTAAATTCATCATTCTAAAATATAATTAATTAGTACTAAGAAAAATACTAAATAGTAGATGCTAAAGTCTAAAATAGCAAATTGGAATTAGTCAAGTCTCAAACTCAAAAATTTAAAATAGTAAAGAGTCACAAGTCAAGGTCTGAGGTCATCAGTATCTAGAGTCAAGACTCAAAAGTTAAAACTAAAATAACAATGAACTTTGAAAATAAATTTGAAAATGACCATCATGGAGTCAATCTCATTGACCGGTCCTCTACATCCATCTCCTGCATGAAGTCATCAAGACCATCAAAGAGAATGTCACCATCTGTCTCTGGGTCAGAGTCACTCTCATGAGTAATCAATGGCACACCAACCAAACCATGTTGCAACTCATATGGTTCATCCTCCTCATCTATTTGTGCACTATCCTTTCGATCCACATCCCATCGTGTCGTTGGTCCATTCTGATACTCAGGTGTCTTCCTATGCGCAAGATGTAGGACACCGTGAACTGAAACTAGCTTCTTTTCTCTCTTAGAGGCAAGTCTATTCCTCTTGATAGAATGAATCTATATGTGGACCAATTCTTATCTGTTATAGAGGAACTAGCAATCTGAGACAACAAGCGAACAACAAGATGTTGGATCTCTAGAGCATCATCCCCATGCATGGTCCACCAACCAATGGGGTCGTCCTGGCCTAAGTCATTGTGATCTTCCTTCGCATTAGGCTTGTTGAAGGGACCATTGAGACTTGCAAACTGCATCCATTATCTCCTACGTGTTCTACCCTCTTATGCATTGTACATCTTTGTAATGGCAGCTCGAAATTCCTTCTTGATCTTTGGATCCTCAATGAGAAGAATTCTACCTCGCCTTTCCACATACCATTTTGGGTTGAGTGCATACGTTTCCATGTGCAAAGGTGTGTTCATTCGATCCCACCTACGTTGAATAATGGGTCAAATCTGGGTCGTATAGAACTCTAAGGATGGATCTTTCTCATGAATGGCTACCTTCACTTGACCCAATATGCTATCAAAAGTCTCATAGATTTATCCAAGACTAGGAGAATCTATGTCAGTGTAGCGATTGACCTCAACTATAGGTCGTAAGAGTGACACCAAATAACCACAATCTATCCACCAATCATTATCCAATATCTGAACCTTGATTTTATTTCCCTCATCTTTCTTGGATTTTTCCCACCTATTCCATTATGGTGTCATGACCATGGCCTGCAATGTCGGTTGCACCTCCAACATCCTCTCCAATAAGAGAAAATAGATAGCATATCTAGTCTCTGTGGGCTTGAGGAATTCCTTCCTTGAGTGAGACATATACATGGATAAGAAGGTGTGGTGATTGCAGATAAACATCTGCACATTTATTGCAATTGTCACTAAGCTAGATACCCACTCAATTTTTCCAATGTCTTTTAGTGCATTGTTGAGTGCATGCACACAACAAGGGGTCTACAAAATATTCATGTATTTACCCTGAATCAACAACCCAGTTGATATTCACATTGTTGTTGCATCTGTCACAACCTCTACAACATTGATGGGACCAACCTCTTCTATAGCATCTTGAAGAAGCTCAAATGAGAAAGCTGCATCTTTGCGCTTTCCTAAACAATCAATAGCTCTAAGAAAGAAAGGCCCCTATCTGCATGTAACTAGGATGTTGATGAGTGGATGTTTGGCAATGTTTGTCCACTCATCCATAACAATAGAACAACCTTCCCTCACCCATGTCTGTCTCATCCGCTCTTTGTGCATACTGATATTGGACACTTGTCTGTCTAAGATCACAGTCCTCAACTTATGTTCACTTGGGGGAACACATGAGGATCCTGTTGTTGCAATTGCCTTCACCATCTCCTTATAATAAGGAGAGTGACTAACATGGAAAGGAATGTTATTGGCAAAAAGAAATTTTCCAATGGCATCATCTATATCATCACGGTTCATCTTATTGTACATCCCTGCAATAGTTGGTCCTAGTGCACAAGAACAAGAACCCTTATGTTTGGATGAAGATATCCCACTATCATGAGGAGACGGTGGAGGCATAAGGCCCATGGATGATTTCTTTCCTTTTGATTTTCTTTTGGAGCTTGTAGTTTCTTCCACATTCTGATAAGTTTCACTCATGACATTTTGGCTAGAGAAGTTGCCTTTTGCATCTGCTACCATTTGTAGCCTCAAAAGCTCAGATCTTTGCACCATGGATAATTCTTCACATACAGTAACACATTTTCCACCTATTCCAAAAAGGTGCATCTTCACTCGACTATAACTCCCAAACCAAGGATGTCCACAAATATTGCATGTCCAGTTGTGTGTCCCACCTCTTTTGCGTCCTAGTTTTCTGATGGTTGGACCAACTACTTTGGTGGCATATAGAAAAAGTGGTTTTCTTGGATTTAATGTCCCATTTGCATACTGTGTCAATATCTTTGGTGGGGATAGGTCATTGCCTTGGTTTTCATTCAATGATGATGTGTTCCCAGTCCCACTTTCAACATGCGTTCCACTCCCAACATGACCCATTGTTTAGGCATCATAATCACTATGAGTGTCATGTCCACTGCCACTGTAATCACTAATGCTGTTGTTTTTTAAAAAAATTGTGCAAGTTTTTAATTTATGGCAACCTCTAGCAAGGGTATTTCATTAATTTAATATTTTTTTAATTTTATATGGTTAAAAAAATGTCCAAATGCCGAGTTTGAAGGGATAAAAGCTGAAAATGATGACAAAAAATTTAAAAAGACAACTCAAAAATTAAAAAACAACAAGCAAAAAATTAAAAAACCCTACTTGCCCACTGCCAGAAGAAGAAATCTGAGAATCTATTGAAGGGAATGTTGAATGTTGAATGTTGCTACTTACTCTCAATGTGGGCTGGCTCGAATGACTCTTGAGTCTTCTCTCCTTGCTAGCTCCTCATGCTGCTTATTTGCCAAAAAATTAAAATAACCATCAGTCAGTTTTGTTTTCTCGTTATTTGCATGGGACTTACCACTGACTTTAAGGCTGATATCATCATAGTCTGTTGTGGAAAGCATGCAACTGGTGAAAAGACTACTAAGACTGTATTAGATTACCGCTGATTATATATAGCACACAATCAAATAAAATCCTGTAGCATGAAATTGTTGGAAATACCTTAACTAATTGACCTTCAACGATGACTTTGGGCAATATCTCGAGTTGAGTGTTGACTAATTGTCCTCTAATTTCTTGTTAAGTTATTCCTTTCTCTCGAGTCTCACGGCGGCTATGGACCCTTTCTACTCACGACGGCTATGCTCTCCTTTCTGCTCACGGGTTGAAGTAAACCCTATATCTTCTCTCCTTCATGCTCACGATCGGTGGTTATGCTCTCCTTTCTGCTCACGGGTTGAAGTAAACCCTTTCTTTGTTCTCCTTTAGGCTCACGAACAACGGCTATGGCTCTATGTAAACCCTTTCTCTGCTCTCATTTATGCTTGGGTAGAATGGCATAAATGAAGTTATAAACTTTAAAAATTAATCGTGTTTTAAAACGGGTTGAATGGCCTAAGTTATAAATTTATTTTAAATGTGTTTTAAAATTTATAACATGGCATAAGTTATTAACTTATTACTAATTAATTGTGTTTTAAAATTTATAAAATTATATAATGGGAATAAGTTATAAGATGGCATATGATAAATTATAAGTTATTGTATTTTAATATTTTATTGTTTTAAATTATAAGTTATTGCCTTTAAAATTTATTATTTAATAAATTAATTGTATTTTAATTTTTTTTTTTTATATATATTTGTTTTTTAATTTTTAATTTTTTAAGTCTTATTAGGAAAAAAAAATTGGGGGGACGTCCATGACTCCCCCTTTTTGGGGGTCGTCCAGAAGTCCCCCTTTTCAAGGGGGGACGTCCAAGAGTCCCCCTTTTGGGAGACTCGTCCCCCACCTTGCGGAGTCGCGTCCCCCTCCGTCTCCCTAAAAAGGGGACGTGGGGAAACGTCCCCCCTGGAGTCCCCCTGTCCTGGGGACATGGGAAACGTGGGGGGCGCGTCCCATGGAACACTGCTTTGAACTAATGCATACAACTCTTTATCATATGTAGGATAGTTAACAACAGCTTGGTTAAAAGTTTCAGAGTGGTAATAGATAGGCTTACGATATTGCATCAATAATACACCCATGGCGTATCCTTTGGCATCTATATTGATCTTGAAGGGATGTTGAAGATTCAACAGTGCTAATACTGGTGCGGTACTGATATTTTCCGTCAAAGTTTCGAAATATTTTTGTTGCTTTCCTCCCCATTGAAATTCACACTAGTTAAAGAATGCAAAGGAGATGCTATAAAGGAAAAGTTTGAAATGATTCTCCTTCAATACTAGACTACACCTAAGAATATTCATATCTCAGTTACACTTTTGGGCTCAGGCCAATTTACAATTACATCAATCTTGGAAGGATCAATTTTTAATTTTCCTCCTCCTACAATATGACCTAAGTATACAACTACAGTCTTACCAAATTCACATTTGGACAATTTTACATACAAATTTTCCCTTTGCAAAGTATTCAATACTTTCTTTACATGCCTTACATATTCATCCCACGTCCCACTAAATATAAGAATGTCATCTAAATATACAATCACAAAATCATCTAGAAAAGGCCTGAATACATCATTCATCACACGCATGAAGGTTGTCGGAGCATTACAAAGCCCAAACAACATAACTAACCACTAAAACAATCCTTGTTTGGTTTTAAAGGTAGCCTTCCATGCATCATGTTTTGCAACCATGATCTGATGGTATCCACCGTGAAAATCCAACTTAGTGAAATAAACAACATTCTTTAACCGATCAAGTAAATCATCTATACGAGGAAGATGGTATCGATTTTTCACCATTATTTTATTTAAGGCCCGGTAATCGACACACATTCACCATGTGCCATATTTATTTGGCACCATCACGATTAGAGAACCACAAGGAGATGAGTTGGGCTTGATGACCCCTTGATCGAATAAGCCTTACACCTTCTTATTCATCGCTATCATCTCTACAACTGACATCCTATACATGCCCACATTAGGAAGAGGAGAATCTTGTTGAATATGTATTTCATGTTGGATTTCCCTCTTAGGAGGTAATCCATCTGGTTCCTAGAAAATATTATCATACTTAGAAACAATATCAATTAATTATTTCTTATGATAAGGATCACATCCTTGGAAAGCGTGGAATGTTCCGACATATTTCTCCCTTACGACCATGAGTACATATCTCTTATTAGAGTTTATGAATCTCTTCATTTTTCTTGCACTAACAAGTGTTATGTTTACCCTCATGATGTGAGCTCTAACAATATATTCCACTCCCCCTTTAGTCAGGTGGTATTTGTTCTCATGACGAAAGAATACTGCTTTTCTATCATAAAGATAAGGACTCCCCAACACTATTTCACATATATCAAGTGATACAACATCCAAATCCACTGCATCAATCAACTTTGAAGCAATATAAAATCTGACCCTACATTGATTGGTGACATTAAGTTTTGTTTTATCACATACCCAACCAAGAGGATAAGGCTTTGGATGTGGTTTCGCTTCAACACCCATCTATTTGACATGTGCTTTAGATATCAAGTTTACTTGGGAACCTAGATCAAATAATGTATCTATCTTAGTGTGTTTAGATACAACTCTTATATGAAATAATTCATTCTTCTTTTGTTCATCATCATGAGATTCATTATTGGTATTTGAACTAGCCTAAAGGGAATCTTTACCTTGTACTCCAATCGATGTGATATTTCCTGCGACTCCTGAATCAGAATCAAGATCTTTTTTCACTGTAGCAATGATCTTTGTTTTCCATTTCCATTGAACTTCTTCGGTCTCTTCTCTAGATGTAGTTTCCAACAATGTTCATCATCGTGACCACTTTTCTTGCAATTAGTGCAAGATGTATTTCCTTCTTCTCTCTTTACAGTGGCAGTCTTCTTGTCCTTCCTTTTAAACTTATAAAATGACTTATGTGGGAGATTGGAAAATTTCTTTGTGGGATATTCTTGAACATGATTTCCCATGTTCTCAAGGTGAGTGGCTTGCACACAAACTTCGTCAAGACTAGTGGGGTTAAACAATAGCAAACTATGAATAATATAACTGTGAAGTGCGCCAATATACTTCATTAAAGTTTCATAAGAATCCAAAGGAATGTTTAATGCAAGAGATTTCTTCCTAAATTCTTCTGTGAAACTTTGTACAGTTTGACCTTTTCTTTTTCTTAAAGTTTGTCATTCTATCATTGATTTATGTAAATAACCCAATGGATAAAATTGCTTCCTTATCGCTGATTTAAATTCTGACCATGAGGAAAGAAGATTACCACACTTACTTATGTCCCGAAGTTTGCTCTCCCACCATATGAGAGTGGTGCCTTCCAACCGAAGAGAAGCTGGTTGCACTTTAACTTCCTCTTCATCAATCTATTGGAAATGACAATATACTTCAACCTGTCAGATCCAATTATGTAGCTTTTCAGGATTAGCATCTCCATTAAACATAGGTAAATCAAATTTTACATCAAGCTTTAATAATGGTTTCTTAAAAGAATCTTTATTGCTAGAATGATGAGAATGCTTAGAGGAAGAAGAGCTAGAACTTGATGGTGAAGATGGAGGCTCAAGAGGTTCTCCTCCAACCCCTTGATTTACTGAAGCATTATCATCATCTTGTGATTCCTTTTTCTTCTCTTTTTTCTTCATCCTCTTCTCGTAGTCTCCATACATTCACTCAACCATTTCTTACATGTGATAAAAGACCATATGGAAGTTTTTCTCATGTTCATCACGCTTGTCCTCTTCTTCCATTTTCTTCCTTCGGGATGCACGCCCAACTTCGGGATTGAAAGTCTTAAGAGTTCCTTCACCCTGCTTATGCTTGGACCTAGTAAGCATTCACACTCAACAATTCAAGTCAAATATGATTTCTCTGATACCAACATGATCCAAGATCTTTTCATTGAAGTGACTTATAAAGAATTGTATTAAATGAGCATAAACTAAAATGCACCATTAAAGAAGGAAAATCTCAATAATTAAGAGACATGATCATCATATCTGAACACAAAAACTTGATAACGGAGTTCATCCCTGGTGGACTACGTCTCCGAGCCCTGCTCTCAAATGGGTAGGCCTTTTTATTAACTCAAAAAAAGAATTTGGAAAAATACATAAGTATACCTCATTCTGGAATCAAGTTGCAGAATATTTGCTAAGATCAGAAAATAGATAGCACCATTGAAATCATGGCATCGAATTACCCAAAAATGATTATCTCCATGCCTCAATTCGACTCTGGAATTCCTAGTCCCTTGAGAAATCTTGTCTCGGTTTTCATGCCTTCTCCCTTCATTTAATTCTCTGTATTACATCTCGATTTTCGTGTCTGATAGTGCCATCACGCCCTCCCTCCGTCCGTGAGAAGACTCAGTTTATAAACAAAAAGTGGGGTGGACTACACAATGTAGTCTGTTGGCCCAACGATGACATATGTTATAGTTAAGGCGTTTGTATAGGGGGAGGTCTTGGGGTCGAGCCTGTGGGCCTCCCCTTTTGGGTTATAGTTATAACGTATACATATATGTGGAATGGAACTTTGCAAAATTTGGAGTGTGATTTAGATTTGTCAAAGTGTACCCTTTGGCCACCAGATCTGGTAGGGCTCCTCACCAAATTTGGTGGGACCGCCTTTTTTTATGTTTGAAATTCGATTTTCGGGCCCTCATTGGGAATTTTCCCACTGCCACATGGCAGCCCATGATTGGGCCATGTGGCATCCAACTATTGGGCCACGCCAACCACCTGCATAGTCATATTCCACGTCACCTGCCATGTTAGCCTACCACATCATCGTATGGTCTTCCATGTGGTTGTACAGACTACCACATGGCACTTTTTCATTGGTCCATAGATTTAATTGAAAATGCCAAAAATGAGTGACACGTCGCAGCCTCTGGTGCTACCACGTCACCATTCTGATGTCATGTTGATGTCATCATGACACATGTCGCCTTCTACATGTGCCACGTACCCTGTACATATGTTGACGTCATCTATACGGATGTTTACATTAGTAGTATGGGTGTTGACTCGTCCCCTACTGATTGGGCTAGGTTGACCAAAACTTTGACCGTGAATATCTTTCGATCTGTAACTCTATTTGACGAGCCCTTTATGTGGTTGGAAATATTGCGATGCGTTCTTCACGATGATGCCAATTTCACTGAGTTTTGAGGACTTTGAATTTTTTCCCTTTCTTTGTCTACTAAGGCCATTTTGAGCTTCCTAAGTTGCTTCAACGAATTATGAGTTATCCTTAGTCTTCTCTGGATCCATTTTGGATAACCTGGAGAATCTTACAAGGAGTTGTGGGGGTGTAACCAGAATTCTATTATTGAAGAGTCAGGTTGAAAGACCGTGAACAATCTCTCTGGGTGAGAGATTAGTTGTTGTGGAGTGGTTGTTAGACCCGTGGGCATACTCTCCAGGAGAGAGTTTTTGCTGAGATTTGTTCCCTGGTGCATTGAGAATTAGTTGTAGGGATCAAAAACTTCCCATCCAATCTGTTGTTGTTAACCCTGGGAAGGGAAGTGGGGCAGTCAAAGGTTATTGAGCAAAGAAGGGGCACACTTCCTTGGGTGTGGAAGGTGCATGGGGAATGAGGGGCTATGGGCTAATTTTAGCAGTGGGAACTTAGGCTGGGAAATTCTGTTGATTTTTAGAACATAGCTTGTTGTTAGGAACACTTTTTTCCCTGGTGGAGTTGTGCCCCAACCCAGGGGTGACCTTTTGCTCAAAGGTTATGAGAAACAACGTCTATGGCTAGTAGGAATGAATGATTCAAAGCCACAGTTGGTGACTTTCATTTAAGATAAGTGTTCCTTATCTAATTTCCTTGGTTACTACATGCATTTTTGTCTATGTTTGACATAGGTTAAATTCTTGAATGTGTTGTATATAAGTATTTTTTGTTATTTTGTTAATTGCTACATGCTCATGTAAGTATGGTGCTTATAGTATGTATTCATAGTTGTGCATGGATATGACCAATGTGGTTAGTATTTCTTATTAAGTTAACTTTATTATTTTGGTTATGAGCCATCAAGAAGAGGATTGAATGGTAGAGTGCACAAGATTGTAGCATGTTTGCTTCAAAAAGTTGAAACTCGTGTGTGGGGTTAAGGAATTAGACCCAGTGCAAAATGAAATCATAAATGGCCCATAATGCCTATATGGATGTGTGCACAGTTAGGCCGTGTGATCAATATGCTGAGTTATGTGCACAACTAATGAGTATTTTTCCACTCCTTAAGGTTTTTTTTGAAAATATATTGTTGATTCCATTGTTACAAGTTGTGTAGTGCGGCTCAAGCTTGGGATGAGCGCGTTACTTCAGGTGAAATTGCGCGGATTGTGTTTAAAGTAGAAACTACACAGTGATATTTTTAGAGTAACATGGCTCACTAGTATGATGGGGATGTTACAATTGGGATGATTTGGTGCTCTTGAAGTTGAGGTTGTGTGACGTGGCCCAGTCTCGAGTAATTGGGTATGCTACAAAGTGGTATCAGAACTTTTTCAGAGTGTTTTATGGAGTATCATGGCCTAACCAGGGTGGCGAGGGATGTTACAAACTGTTTTTAGAGCCCAGTTTCAACAATGGACTTGTATGGGCCAGATATTAGCATGAATAGATGTGTGCACTAAGAATTGGTACCACGCAAGGTAGAGTTAGTTTGTGCGGAAAACCATTTGGTACACGGTACAAAGTTGTGATGCACAGATGTGCGCACTAGAGTTTGGGATGTTAAAATCATCCCAGAAATCCGAGAGAATGATTCTAACAAAATGATGCAAAGTTTTCATGTATTTATTTCATGAACTATCTAATAAATCTTAAATGCCTGCACCTTTTTCATAATTATCAACGATTAAGAGAAGGACAGAGTCAGTGAATAATGTTAAAAGCATGGAAGATGTGTGGAGGACTTATATTCTAGATGATGAATTTGGAGATCTGTATGTCGTTTTGGGTGTTGATGGTACATAATCCAAGGGGGAGCATGTGAACTTGGTAGAAGCTGTAAAAATACTGCAGAAATATGTCCAGAGTTATAATGTTGATAACGAAAGGCTTATGAGATCCAAGTTGCAGCAAGATGACTTCAATGTCAAATTGATGGAAAGTCTAGACGAAATAGAAAAGAATATGGATAAGGAGATATAAACAAGTTGTTATCCACAATTTTGGTCATCGTGACGATGTTATGATGATGTTATGATAATGGAAAATCAAGCTCTTCTCTAAGAACATTTTCCTGAAGAAAGTTACACTTGTCTGCTTCCACAAATCACATTTTTAAAGATAGTTCGCAGGTTGCCTATATACTTGCCTGCGAGAATGCCTGATTCTCGCAGGCTGCATTAAGCTGGAGTGCGAGAAGTTCGCACTGTCCTCATTGTTAGGGTGCGAACATGTTCTTAAAGGAGGAAAAAGATAAAGTTCTCGAACCTTCTAGAAGGGAATCTTCTAGAAGGGTGAGTTGGCATTTGAATGGTTGGCAAAATATTGGTTTTCCAGATATCTTGGGATCAATCCCTATCCAAGTAACTAATCTATCTTCTCCTATATATTGAGGAGATTGCTCATGGAAATGGTTAATAAGAATAATAAGCAAGCTAGCAAGAGAGTGATTGGAGAATTAGTGCAAGACTGTATGGAGGATTGATGCTACAGCAACAAGAGACAAGAGAAAGGTCATCAAAAGTAGTTGACTTTCTTCATGCATGAGCAAGTGTGTGTGTCAGAGCTAAGGATCCATCGAAAGGAGACCTACGACATCAAGGCTCAGGTTGTAAGTTTCACTTTCAATTAATATAATACAGTAATATGTCCCTTTCCCATAAAGATGATGTCATTTTATTACATAATTCCTTGATCATATGTATAGACTAGCCATTGGATATATTAATCTGCCTTTACTCCGATTGGTTTGTGTTGTTGTAATTGGAACGGTGCAAGAGCATTGGAACAAAATCTTGGAACAACAGAGACTAAAGGAAAGCATTCATAAGGTATGCCTATGACCCTTATCTCTTAGTTCATTCAATAAGCTAGATCTAGGGAAAGTGTATTATTCTGTCATGATTTGTTCTAGATCCAGGTGGATCTAGGGAGATCGGTTAGTGTCCGCACCTACGGATTTATCCTGAAACAAAATTGGCGACTCCAAGAGAGATAGCACAAGTAGATCAAGAAGCCACATGTCTCATGATGAGAAAATAAGAGAATAAAAAAGTGTTGGTAAGCATTTTTTCAGGAAAGCGCGTAGTAGTTCAAATCCATCTCCTGTTGGAAAGAATAAGAGAAGGATTGGGGTGGATAGGGAGAAATGAATAATATAACGCCTCCTACCTTTGATGGTGAGCACAAGAAGCAAAAATATGCAGAGACCTGGTTTTTGGGTATGAGAAAGTACTTTCAACTACATAAATATTCTACGCAGGTAGAAGTTAGAATTGTTATCTATCAGTTAAAAGGAAAGGCATCAATGTGGTGGGATCAATATGTGAAAGTGTAACACATGGATGAGAAGAAAGTGACTTCGAGAGTGTTCAAGAGGTATTTTCAAAATAAATACTTAACCGAGTGGTACTATGACAGGAAAATGAAGGAGTTCTTCGAACTTAAGCTTGGGAGCATGACAATTGATGAGTACCAAAGAAGATTTTTAGAACTGTTGAATTATGTGGCTTTTATCAAGGATGAACAAGTGAATATTTAGAGATATTTGAGTGGGTTTCCCTCATTTATCAATGACAAGATATAATATGATGACCCTAAGACATTGGAAGAAACCATAAGGCGTGTTAAGTGTCTTTACTAACAGCAAAGGGGGAGGATGAATTTCCAAAAATCTTGGGAAGACAAGATGAAAATTAAGGTGGAGCAGAGGAAGAATGGAGCTAAGACACCATTTTTAAGAAATACTACACAAGAACCAACGACTCTCTAGGAACCCAAAATGTTGGAGATAGTGGAAAAGAGAAAAAGGTGGATGATGTACTCAAGAGGAGGATGCATGAAATGTATGTTATAGCCATTAGCATGTACAAAACATATTTGTATGAAAGAGTTTTGGAAGTTTCCAAGTCAGATATGTGCTATATGGATATAAGTGAAACTTTACAACAAGGTATGTTGCATCCAAAGTTTGAATATTAAAAGTTAAGAGAGGATGGGATCCTCATGTATAGACACAAAGTCTATGTGTCGAATGATCAAGAGTTGAAGAACCTGATTTTGTCATAGATGCATAAGTTTCCTTATGCAGGACATCCAGGTTACCAAAAGACCATTTTCATGGTCAAGAAGCGATACTTTTAGCCAGGTATGAAAAAGGAAGTTACTGATTTTATTGTGAGATTTCTTGAATTTCAAAAGGTCAAGGCTGAGCAAAAACATCCAGCTAGTTTGCTACAAGTGTTTCCCATTCCTAAATGGAAGTGGGAAGTTGTGACCATGGACTTCATAACTAAGTTTCCTAGGAATTCTAGGCAGTATGATTCTATTATGGTGATAGTGGACAAGATTACTAAAGCTTCCCATTGTATTCGAATTCAATGCACAAGGAAACTTGTTTGAGAACACATGTATTCCAACAGAGGATGAACACCTTCAATAACCACTCACACAACTAGATCAAAGATAAACACACATATGTTTTGATGTGGTAAAACCCCTATGGGGAAACATCCACGACCCCAACCAATGCGTCCACTTGGAGCAGTTTTTTAATGCAAAATAAATATATTACAAAGAGATTTAACAAGAGTGTTTCTCACAATCGATCATCAACAAATGAACCTCCATTCTCTTTAGATAGAGATCATGGACCAATCCGGTGTTAATCCATGGATCAATGTAGTCGTTAAGATCGAGAAGAATATGAACCGTCAGATCACTCTATGTCAGGAATATATCGTGAAAATCATATTTCCTAACTACAAATGCATATTAATGCATAATAAAGAAACACACTAAGAAACATAATTTTACCTAACGACACATTAGACCAAGTGGATATTAACTAACTCCTAAGTGTCTAAATAGCCTAACATCCCCCCTTAAGAACAACTTGGGATATGATTGGAGGATTTACAAAAGTGACACAATAGGAGAAGGAAGGAGGCATTAGAGCATATCCCCCCTGAATGAAAACTTCATGAACTCCTAACATAGATCAAAGTTTGGAAAACTTCGATTCTGTAAGAGACTTTGTGAAAATGTCTGCAACTTGATCTTTTGTAGGGAAAACTAACACTTCAATAACTTGATCATGAATGAGATTTCTGATGAAATGCATGTGCAGTTCGATGTGTTTGTTGCGYTGATTCTAAACTTTGTCTTTGGCGAGCTTGAGGGCACTCTAATTGTCRCACCAAATGCTAGTCAAATGTTGCGGGAGGAAGACAAACCAGGGGAATAACGAGTGCACTGAGTAGTGGCTGACTGCAGCTGGAATCCAAACTCTGAAAGGATCTATCGAAGCCACAAAGCTTCCTGACTTGCATTTACCGATGCTCAGTACTCTTCTTCTGCTGAAGAAAGTGCAATAGCCTTTTGTTTCTTATAGGCCCAAGTGACAAGTCATGAACCAAGAATGAAAACATAACCTGCAATAGACTTCCAATCATCAGGGTCGCTGACCCAATATGAATAAATGAAACCAATCAATAAAGAAGTCCACTTTGAACTGTAATGTATCTCGAACCGAACTGCACCATGGACATACTCAAGTATCCTTTTAGCTACTTTCCAATGGATTCCATGGGGTGTTTTCATATACTGGGCAACAAGACCAACAATAAAGGAAAGATCACGATGGGTATGAGTCAAGTATAAGAGGCTACCAACTAACTGATGGTACGAAGTGGCATCAACTTCAAGAGAAGTACAAGTGGAAGAAATCTTGAATATAGACTGGAAGGGAGAAGGAGATGGTTTACAATCATCCATGTGGAAGTGACAAATAAGGTCACAAGCATACCTAGATTGGGAAAGAAAAATTCCTTCATTGGTTTGCAAAACTTGGAGGCCAAGGAAATAGTGCAAAAATCCTAAGTCTATGATTTCAAATTTCTTCTTAAAGCTAGTTTTCACATGGTTGTCACTACCAGTACAGATAAGGTCATCAACATAAATAAAAAGAATTATGAGATGGATTCCTACTTTCTTGGTATAGACATTAGGATTATAATGACATATATAAAATCTGGTGTCAATAAGAAAGTTATCCATTTTAGCATACCAATCTCGGGGAGCTTTCTTAAGACCAGAAAGAGATTTCTTAAGCCGATAAACAAGCCTAGATTCATTTTGGACATAGGCAGGAGGTTCTTCCATGTATATTTATTCTTTCTAATCCCCATGTAAGAAGAAGGATTTAAAATCCATCTAATGGACCTCCCATTTATGTGAGGAAACAAGGGTGATAACAAGGCGGATGGAATTCATTTTGGCTATAGGGGAAAATGTTTCATTATAGTCAATTCTTTCAACTTGGGAAAATCCTTTGGTAACTAACTGAGCCTGGTGTCTTTCAACACTTCCATCTGATGCATACTTATTTTCTTAGACCCATTTACATATGACAAGTTTTCTTCATTTCAGAAGAGGTACAAGATCCCAAGTAGTGTTTTCCATTAAAGAACGATACTCTTCATTCATTGTTGTATCCCAATCTGGATGACCTGAAGCTTCTGCAAATGTCTTTGGATCACGAGTCTCTAAAAATTGAGCCAAAAGAGAAGAGGCTCACTGGAACTGTGAACGTGTCCGAAGTTGATCTAAAGGATCACCGACAAGATCACAAAATTCTTCTCATGTTGAACAGACCCATTTATGAAGCGGTGGTGTTGGTGCCGGTTTAGGTTCAATGGACTCATCTAGAGGAAGGTGAGTAGGTGGAGGTGGATTTTCATCCTCATTTTCATCATCTCAAGAAGAAACCATAATATGAACCAAAGAAGGCATAAACACCGAATATGGATGGCAGGTTGAAGAATGCACACTCGTTGAATTAGGCTCGCAAGACAAAAGATTTTCATCAAATTTAACATCTCTTCTAATAATAATTTCATTACAATGTGGTTGAAGAAATATGTAACCTTTGACATCTTAAGAATAGCCAACAAATATACAATTCTCACTTTTAGGCTGCAATGCTTTCCTTTTCTCATCAGGAATGTGAGCCCATGCTATACTACCAAATACACAAAAGTGGCTTACATAGGGTTTACTTTTAGTCCATGCTTCTTCTCGTGTTATATTTTTAAGAGCCTTTGTGGGAGTGTGATTTACTATGTAATTTGCACATTTGATGGCTCCTACCCAATACTTTAGACTTAATCCATTAGATTGGATCATACAATTATCCATTTATTTTAATATGTGATTCTTTCTCTTAGAAAAAACATTTTGTTGTGGTGTATATATAACAATTTATTGTATTTGGATGCCCTATGTAGTGTAGTGACTTGTGAAATTATTTTTCACATATTCACCTCCATTATATGTTCTTAAGGTCCTTTGAATTTGATGTTCATATTTCTTTTCCACAAGGGTATTGTAGGCCAAAAACTTGTCAAAAACTTCTCTCTTAAGTTTTAATAAGTAAATCCAAGTACGTCTCAAAAATTCATTAATGAAAGTTAAGAAATACTTGCACCCAGAAAAATGAGAAGAAAGTGGACCACACAAGTCACTGTGAAGAATCTGTAAAGGGCCGAAGGCGTACCAAGAGGCACGTTTGTCAAAATTATCCTGATGATGTTTTTTGAGAACACAACTAGTACAAATACCATCTCTACATGAAATAAGAGGAAGACCAGTCACCATCTATTGATTACATAATTGTTTCAATGAGCGATAATTTAGATGACCAAACCAATCATGCCAAAGTTTTCTCAAGCCATCGCTATAAGCAACAAAAACTGATGGAAAAGATTATAACCCAAAGTTGTCAAACTTGTACAACCTGCTAATATCATCAACAATTCCAATTGCAAGAAAATGCTAAGGGTCTTTGATATCCTTGATTACAACTTGGTGAGGTGAAAACTCTATGGTCTTACCTTCACCTGAATGAGTGATTTGATATACTGATTGAAGGTTACATGAAATACTTGGAACACATAATACATTATTGAAATGAAAATTATCTACCAAAATTGTTCCAGATCCTACACGACTAAAAGATCTATCATCACCAAAAAATATTTTCTTGGTGTTACATTCATTTAGAGTGGAAAATATGGATTTCTCCTTAACCATATGATAAGACGCTCCAGATTCAATAAGCCCCTCATTAGAAAAAGAAGTAGAAGTTGCACTGAAGGAGAATCCAGAAGCAGAAAGTGCATGTCCATGAGAAGAAGAAGAAGTAGTAGAATTTATATTGATGTTGTGCTTCTTCATCACCGCTTCTAAAGTTTCCATCTTTGTGCAACATTTTGACTCATCATAATTATCTTTCCCACAAAAATTGCAATGTATGCCAGTCTTCTTATTTTTAGATTTTGCTCCTTTGTGACCATTAGGAGCTGAAGCTGCCTTAGTGGGTTTGGGACCCTTGTTTTTCTTGTTTTTGTAGTGATGATATCGCTTCTTTGGATTCTTTGGTCTATATTTCTACTGGGCTACTAAGGATTTATTGGATGTACCTACAATGATGATCACTCCGAGTTGTACAAGTTTATCTTTCTCTCTAATCAAAGCATAACAAAAGGACTCAACAATGGGTTTTTGATAAGATTTCCCTAGAGCATCTGTCATCGCATAAAAGGTAGATACAAACACAGAATATGCACTACCTAGCTTAGAAAGAATAATATCGATGCAACGCTCTTCTTCCAGCTTTATGTTACACTCTTCACATAAAATTCTAAGTGATTTAAACTTAGATAGATAGTCTTCAATGCAAAGAAAAAATAGTTGTACTTAAATTCAATATCTAATTTTCTAACGTGCTCGAATAATATTGTGTTTACCAAACATAGATTCAAGTTTTTCCCAAGCTTCATCGGGGTCATCAATTTCTTGAAGGTGGAACCTTAAATCAGGAGAGATGGACATTATGATTAGTCCACATTCTTCATCATTCCTATTATCCCATTTGACTTTATTTTCATCATCAATGGGTTCTTTTTCCTTTCCCAAGGTAATCCGGTGCACGCCTTTACTTCTTAATAAATCCTCCATATGAGATTTACATTGCATGTAGTTGGTGCTGGTAAGCAAAAGACCACTAGAAGAAGCCATATTAAATGTTCAAATAATATGGATTTGAAAACTGAAACTGGTGATCTGGATGGAAATATCTCAAAAAATTAGGCGGTTTTAAAAAAATCGACACTGAAAACAGACTTCAGATGTGAAATTTACGCCCTTTTAAAAAAAAACATAAATGGTAACCAAAGAGCCACATGGAAAGTAGAAGTTGGTCTATGTGGTGATACTCTTTCAAATAGCCTCACTTTTACAAATACGTTTCTTTATGAAGTGACGCATTTTTATAAAAAGAAGTGGGGATCACTTTTACAATGAAGTTACTTTATAAAAGAAAGTTGCATGGAAAATAAATAACTTTAAAATAAAATATTAAAGCTACTTATAGTGATTCACTTTTATACTTGAAGTGAAATACACTTTACAATGGATGCATGAACTTTTAAAAAAAATATATAAAAAAAAAGACTTGAACTCAAGACCTCTTACTTAATAAGACAACTTTTAACCAATCGATCTAACAAAACATATTGTATTGTTTAGAAGGAGGATTGGAGTTGTTGCTCATAAAACACTATTTTCACATAAGAAAAAAATTTCGCTTCTAAATGAAAACAAGGGTTAGATCTCGGTTAGCTTACCCGAAAAATGCACATTTTCCTATCTATTTTTTATTTTCCGAGATCATACAAGACACGGAGAAAAGAGAATACATAGGTCTAAAAGAGTAGCAATCGAGAAAAAAAATATAAAACATAAATAAAACCAAAATAATACTCTGCAAAAATTAAAAAGGAGCATATTTAGGCTTCATACCTCCATATCTGACTGAAATGGCCATATCTTGGGCAAACATAAACCTTTTCGAGTGAAAAAAAAATGTCCCTGGTTGAAATGAGCACTCTAGATGTAATGGAATAGTCATCTTAACCCATAAATGTAAAGAAATGGTAAAAACCAGAGATAAGGAAACTCAGCTTCATGATCTTGATCTACAACGGGAGCGAGTCTTCAAACAGGCTTTGATACCATGTTTGACAACACAAGTATTCCAACAGAGGATGAACATCTTCAATAACCACTCACACAACCAGATCAAAGATCAACACACCGATGTTTTGACGTGGTAAAATCCCTACGGGGAAACATCCACAACCCCAGCCAACGTGGCCACTTGAAGCAGTTTATTAATGAAAAATAAAAATATTACAGAGAGATTTTACAAGAGATCTTAATCTTATTTGAACAAAATAACATTAGATATGTTAAACTAACGATCTATGTTATGAAATCTCTAGGATCATTGCTTGATCCATGTGGATATTGATGGCCACCCACCAATTCCTCTTACTCAACACAGTTCTCCATCTTGGTAATTTTGTTATGATTTTTTCTGTTTTTATGGGTTCCAAACTTTCAGAGTCATTTTGAGGCCCTAAACGATGTTTTCTAGGAAATTATCGGGTTTACCTAAACCATGACACAACATTGTAGTCCTTAGTTAGAGATTTCCAATGAGCTACTATGCACGCCAAACATATATTTTATGCAAAAGTTACACCCTAAAAATTTTAATGTAGAAACTAACCACCTAGAGCCCCAAAACACCTTTTGGTTCTTCACCTCCTAGGGTTAGGGTTTTGGACCTTTAGTGATCCAAATGGATCTAAAAAGGCCCAAAATTAGAAATTCTTGTATTATAGCGAGACCAACTCCATTGCAAAGATCTCGTCGCAATCTTTCTGATGATGCAAACAGATTGTAAATCCGACATCACATGTAAAAGTTATTGCAGTTTGAAAATTTGATCATGGCAGATTCAATTGCTAGCATAACAACATGACATGTGGCAGATGATGTGGTTGCATCTAACTAGAAATAACATGACTGGATACCATTTTAATATGTTATTATATTCATCAAACCATAACTTAAGCCTTTTAAAATATTCAAATCACCCATATCGAGTAATTTAAAGCATTAAAGAAGATTGGTTTAAAATATTATATATTACCATAAAAGGGGGAAAATCCCATTTTAAAAAAAGAAACGAATATTACAAAGGTCGAATCCCATGAACCGTATCTTTTGCATATTTTATATTATATTGTGTTGTTATAATATGGTTTTTATTTAAAACCATATATTTTATTGCCCT
Organism: Picea engelmannii; assembly: GCA_009831015.1. Taxonomy (NCBI): domain Eukaryota; kingdom Viridiplantae; phylum Streptophyta; class Pinopsida; order Pinales; family Pinaceae; genus Picea; species Picea engelmannii. Next base: position 439,182 of record ML777863.1, read on the forward strand.
TTTAAGTAGATCGAAACTCATTAAAATGAATGGGTTAGTTGAGATTCGAATTGCTGATTTTACCACATTTCATTGTAAATGCGCTAAACCATGGCTACTGATAAAGGGCGCGCACATTTATATGGTTTTAAAACTATATTGGATGCCACGAGATTTATAATATGCGCCAAGTGGGTTAAGAACCATATATTATGGTTTATTAATATATTTTATGGAGATTCAACCCATATTTGATGCAGATTTTATGCCACAAGTTGGGTATTGTTGGGATTTGATTCCATGACCTGTAATTTTTAAAGTAAAATTTTTATCAGGTCGAATTATACCAAATATTGTTGAATAGTGAGTTTTATGGATATAAGCTAGTAAATTAGCTAATTTTTGGAGGCTATTTTTGGGAGCTACATTTGGTCTTTTTCAGTGTCGTTAGTTGCGTTGAATTTCTGAGGTCGAGTAGAACACAGTGAGATTAGTATAAAATCAATTTAATGCAATTTTTATGTACATTTTGAGCAATTGAATAAATTAATAAGAAAGTCTTCCCCACTGAGATAAAGGCCCGAAGACGTAGGGGAGATTGTCGAACTCCGTTATCACATTGGTGTTATGGTTTGTTGTTGTTTATTACTTTATTTAAGTTTTGTGCATGTTTATATGGCTGTGATAACTTCTCATATCTTCTTCTTCTTTCTTTAATCTTCCTTAATTGGTTAATGAACACATGCTTTAAAAACTCAACCATTATTGTTAAAAGATCTTTTCGGATCAAGTGGTATTAGAGCTAGTTGATGTTTGGATTTGAGTTTTGCATGTTAACCAGGGAAAAGCTATATTGTAGTGAAGGCAAGCTTGTGGAAGAGAATCCATTGATTGGATTGAGAAAGAGAACTTCTCAAAGTGAGAAGATGGCATCGGAAGAGGGACTTTCTCAGGATGAGAAAGAGTTTCAAAAAACTTTATTTTCTATGTCGGAGATGATGAGGGTTTTGCACGAGGATTACTTGGAACAGAAAAGACCAAATCTGGGTGAATCTTCAAAGGGAAAAAGTGAAGAAGGAGAGGATCCTCCTCAAATTCCTCCTTCACCTCCATCATCACCTCCTTCTTCTCCTTCTTCTTCAAGTTCAAGTTATAAATCCAATGCAAAGAAACATGTCCATAAACATAAGAATGAATTTTTTTTATTAAAACTTGATGTTAAATTCGAATTACCCATGTATGATGGTGGATTAAATGCAAAGAGACTTGACAATTGGGTCAGACAGATGAGGGTTTATTTCAGTGTGCAACAAATCAAGGATGAGGCAACACAAATCAAGTTGGCATCATTGAGACTTGCAGGCACAACACTCATCTGGTGGCAAAGAAAGTTGCAAAATGACACACAACAAGTGGGTAATGTATTTCCATCATGGCAAAGTTTTATTTCTGCACTTAGAAAGCAATTATGTCCTTTGGGTTATAAAGAGAAAGTGTTAATTGAATAACAAGCTTTAAAACTAAGAAACTGACAAATAGTGCAAGAATATACAGATGGCTTTCGTAAAATGACATCGATGTTAGACATTCCTTTACATACCCAAAAACATCTTATGAAGTATATAGGAGGTTTACCTGCACATATCCGAAACATTGTATTCATGTTTGGACCTACTAATCTTGATGAGGTTTATGTTCAAGCGACATACATTGAAGAAGGAAAAAGAATCGTTGGTGTATGAGGGGAATCGTCTTCAAGGAAAGAATACAAGAGGAAGTGGCATGACAATAATTCAAATGCAATGACGAGAAAGGAAGAGAGGCCCTCTTGCGAGAATTGCAAGAAAGAGTGGCATGATTAGGACCGTTGTTGGCAGTTGCATCTCGAGAAGAGAACAAAGTGGTATAAGGAAAAGAAAGGGAGGCAAACAGTTGTAGCGAAAACACGACTGACAGACTTGGGATCAGATTCAGGTGATGAATCAAAAGTCTCATCTATCGGTATGAAAGGTAAAATTGGTGATGGATTTGACTGTAGAAGTAAATTGTTTCACATCAGGGTCATCACGAGGCACACTAAGGTTAACACATATAGTGGATCTCAATCTAACTTAATTTCATAGGAATTGGTTAAGCAATTGGGATTAAAAACACATATACATCATAATCCTTACACACTTAAATGGATAAGCAACAATCATCAAATGCACATAACCAAACATTGCACATTAAAATTTGCAATTTCATCTAAGTATGTGGACGAGGTAACATGTGATGTGGTGCCACTAAGTGAATGTGGAATGGTCTTAGGTAGTCCATACTTGTATGATCATAAAGAAATCTTCTACAAAGAAAAAAATCAATATCATTTAAGCAAAGTAGGTCAAGAATATGTGGTTCATGCTCATCATGTAAAGGAAAATAAAACTCTTGAAACAATGGAACAATTAAAGAAGGAAATTCAAGCAAGTAACACACCTATAATTGTTTCAAATCAAGTAATAGATCTTAAGCAAGAACAGGAAATGATTGTTGAATGGAAAATCAATCATAGTTTTCTTCAAGATAAGCTAATGTTGTGCACGTATTATAAACATATCAGTTCATTTGCAGTCATATTTTTTATGCTATCATTAGTAATGTTGTCTACATGGATGATAGTGGCTTCAGTAAAATGTGACATGGTACAAATGGCTAACAATATGTTGTCAATTGTCATGAATGTGTTACAGTTGATCTTGATGAGACAGGTGCACATGACATAGTTCAAAGACAGGGAACAAGTTGGGTGGCCTATCCCGAGCTTGATGACTGGTCAGTAACCTTTTGGGGACGAAAAGGTCCTTAATGGGGAGGTGTGATCCAAATGGATCCAAAAAGGCCCAAAATTCGAAGTTCTTGGATTATAGTGAGACCAACTCTATTGTAAAGATCTCGTCGCAATTTTTCTGGCAACACAAACAGATTGTAAATCCGACATCACATGTGAAAATTGTTGTAGTTTGAAGTTTTAGTCATGACAAGTTTCATTGCTAACATGACAACATGACATATGGCAGATGACATGGTTGCATTTGACTAGAAATGACATGGTTGGATGTCATTTTGACATGTTATTATATTCACCAAATGATAACTTAAGTCTTTTTAAAATATTCAAATCACCCATATGGAGTAATTTAAAGCATTAAAGAAGATTGGTTTAAAATATTATATATTACCATAAAAGTGGGAAAATCCCATTTTAAAAGGGAAAAGAATATTACAAAGGTCGAATCCCATGAACCATATCTTTGGCATATTTTATACTAGCATACTTCCTAAACAGGAGAATGGTAATGCCGAAGTAAATGGGCATTGGATATTGAGAAATGGAAACAGAATAAGACTTAATAGTGCTTCTCATTAACTAAGAGCTCATCCTCTTTGCACCTCCTAGTACTGTTTGAGAGGGTGGGGTAAAATTTTCTTTTAAACCCTAGTTCAACAAATCATAAAGACACAGTTTCTAACTCCTAAACAAAAAGGGCTTAAATTGCATCAATTCTTTTTCATACACCTAACTTCATAAAACTAAGTAAAGATTTTAGTTTTTTATTAGTTCTATAAGCCAACAAATTTCATAATTCTCATAATATAATATAATATAACATAATATAATATGTAAAGATGATATTCTAAATAGTGACCTGTTTTCTAGATGCTAAACAATAGCAACATAAATTTAATTTTACTAATTAAATTTTAAAAAACACATGTTTTTTATATTATTCGTTATCAAATAATATATATTTCACTATCCCTATTTTCTATAAAAAAAAAATGGAAAATCTATGAGTCTAAACTAAGAATAAATATAATAACCACAAGTTACCATTATAGTTTTGATGTGAACCGAGTGGGCATGCAAAAAAGGGTGTCTACAGGTGACCAACAACATTGCTTATAAAATCATTCCTAAACCAATAGTTGTTAAGGTTTAAGTAGCATTGCTAAGTTGTCACTGAAGTTTAAGTAGCAATTGCAATCAAGCTATCTCCAATCACAACTATTTATTTTTATCAATGGACTTCCATAATTGTCATAAGGTTAAGCCAGACATAGTATTCAAGGAAAACCATGGCACCGGAAATAGC
>ML777863.1:472703-507762 GCA_009831015.1 Picea engelmannii
GCCCAAACCCTCCCCCAATGACCCTTGGAGGTCAGTCTTAGCGATATAACTCTATAAATGCACTATGTAGTACTAGGGTATGGGTCAAGGTGGATATTGATGTCTATGTTTGGATGATGCTTTCCTCTATGCAAGGATGTTGGGTAGCAGAGTTAGGCCTCTCCCTAGGAGGACAAGGACATAGAAATGGGTCATGCCTACCATTTTCTCTATCCTACGCAGACCCGCCCCTTGGAATTCACCAATGTCAAAGTAGTTGACATGGTGATGTAAAATAATTTTTTCTTGTGATTTTCTCAGAAAATATAGAGGCAAATACATACTATTGCAAGTAGGTTTGTTAAAGACAATAAACCACCTATCCATCTAATTGTTTATAAATGGTTGGAAGATACACCAGTCCATACAATGCATGTCTTTTTGATTGCTTGATGTAATCCAGTTCCAGGGTCAATTACTATAATATTCACACGTTTTCCCTGTAATTATGTGAGTTAATTGGCCTTGAGAATTTTCAATGGAAGATACAATGGTGTCTAGTGAAGTGTCTACTCAAAACCTTGATAACTCCTATATAATTTTCAATGGAAGATACAATGGTGTCTAGTGAAATGTCTACTCAAAACCTTGATAAGTCCTATATAAAGGTTCTATGAAATCTCAACCCTACATCAATTTCCATGTTTATGTTTTCCTAAAGTGGGTTGGGGTTTGGTCTGTCTTCCTCTAGATGCTTGGGTTCAGGTTCCAACTCTCATCATTTTGCTGAGAGTCTCCTCAAACATGCCACCCCAGAGGAACACACTAGAAATGCATGCACATTCTAAATAAAAAATGCTTGAGCCTTCCTACGTAAACTACTTTGAACACCCATTACCACTTTTTTGACCATCATCTTAATGAAAATGCCTTTAAATAAATGTTTTCTAGTTCATTTCAACACACACTTCATTGGATACTAGCAAGAAATAGACATTTCTTTGATCAAAAGTTCTTGGGTCTTTACATTCATTGCCCGTTTCTTTGAGGAAGGCAACAATGAGAGCTATAACAGGTCCCATCTCATGTCCTTCACAGACTCGAAACATGTCCTTGTTCTCTCTCAAGAGGACTTTCCAAACTGCCATTAGCATGTCATTTACAACCTCATCATCTACATTAATAATAATATCGAGCAACATATAAAAATTGATAAATATATTCAAAATTCATTAGAAGAAAGTTACTTGTTTGGACATAGGCATTTATGACGATTCATCTGCATTTGCAGGCATTTCTCTATCAAATGCAAAGCAAGGCGTTCTTTGTATTTACATGATGAGTTCTCTTGAATATTCATCTTCTATTGTTGCTTCTAATTCATCTATCAAATGCAAAGCAGAGGCCTTTTGAATCTCACCACTTATAAGAAAGAAAATGCTTATAAGAAAGAAAAGGACTTTCATATTTTATTTTTGGGACATGGACGACCTTCTTATACTGTAGGTAAGCGGTGAAGGATGGATATTTGAATAAGAAGAATATGATGCCACCAAAAACGAAAATGCATAATGGCGCAAAGCAGGATGATTAATCAAAAGAGAAAGATGCCGGAAAAAAGAAAATGCCTACCTTCGGACTAAAGAAAAAGGATGAAGAATAAGAAGAAGAGGATGAGAAGAAAGATGAACACACTTATTGAGTAGGTTGTGATTCATCATTCATATAGGAAGAAGTCTGATAATGGGAGAAGTCCAAACAATTTTGAGTAACGTATTGTTGGCTTTTCAACTCTGCCAGATTGGGGTCCCTATATGTGACAAACTGTCTTACTCAATGTGAAGGCAGGTGTACATTTTGGGTACATGGGTGGAGAGTTTGAAGTCATGCAATATAATGAAGAAAAATGCAGAAACATATGAGACAAACTGTCTTACTCAATGTGAAGGCAGGTGTACATTTTTAGTACATGGGTGGAGCCAGGTGTACATTTTGGGTACATGGGTGGAGAGTTTGAAGCCATGCAACAATCTACAATTAAGGATTGTCCATGGCGATATGACATGAAGATGCAACTCTGGTGCCTTGGTTAAACGTTCAAGAATGGGAAACAATAAAGATCTTTAATAGTGATGGCTTTGTTAATTAAGGATCGTCCACAACGATATAACAGGAAGATGCAACTCTGGTGCCTTGGTTAAATGTTGAAGAATGGGAAACATAAAAGATCTTTAATTGTGATGGCTTTGTTATTTGGTGTCATTTTGAAGAAATTGATAACCAATGCATCGTGGTTGTTGAACAATCTGTAGAATTTGATGAAAGAGCTGGGGTTAGTGTGCCTTGTAATAATAGCAATGAGTTTATGAAGATATGCACGTTTGTTAATTGCGTAGCCCAGAACTCTTCAGGTAACATTTCAACTACTCTATGCATTCTCTTTGACTTCTACAACTAGTTAAGGGATTAGGGGTTAGGGTTTAAGGGATTAGGGCTTAGGGTTTAAGGGATTAAGGGTCCATAGATAAGGGATTTGGTGCTTATGGGTTAGGTAGTTTAATGGTTAATGGCTTAGGGATTAATATGGGATAGGGGATTAATGTTTAATTGCTTAGGGCATAGGGGTTTATGGATTAAGGGATTAGAGATTATGGTTTAAGTGTTTAAGGGTATATGGCTTGGGGGTTAGGGGATTTAGCGATTTTTTCTTAAGGGATTAGTGATTAAATAAGGTTGATGGCTTAAGGGTTTATGATTAGGGCTTAAGGATTTAAGGGTCAATGGCTTAGGGGTTAGGGGTTAGGTCAAAATTTGAAATGGTTAGACAAGACATTGGTATGCAACGGTGTGCAATGGTATGCAATGGTATTGATATGCAATGGAATTGGTATGCATTGGTATTGGTATGCAATAGTATGCAATGATATGTGAAAATGGTGTGTTATGGTATGCATTGGTATTGGAATTGGTATGCAATGGTATGCAATGGGACTCCAGACTAGTTGGTTTGTTACTCTAAGTGACTCCTCCTACCCAAATTTTTTCCCATAGGATGAAGTTTTATGTATCCCTACCCAACACGAAAGTCTAATCCACACTTATTCTACCTAATTATAATTGTGAATAGGTAACCTTAACAACCTCTTCTAGGTTTTGCATGAGTGGCTACAAGTGAGAAGTGCTTGTGATACCTACGATAGATAGAGAAACATTATCAAAGGCCTCCCTAGAGGTTCACTAATTATTTTGAAAGGGGATTTCACCTTGGATGATAACTTTGTGGGGTTATAATAACTATCTCCCATATCTTCACTAGTTTTATTCAGGCCCTCACCATCGACCCAGGTTGAACTTTGGAAGGCCCTTTTTTAGCTCCTTACTAATTGGACCTTGGAATTTAATCACTATTCGCTAGCATTTGAAGGAATGTGTTCTCTCATTGTCTTTTCAAAGTTTTTCTGTAGTGGTCTATTGACTGGTGTCACACTTAGAAATCCAAGTGTGTCGTTTTGATTTTCAAATATTTACAATATTCAACTTAGTTTAGACCATTTCAAAGTGGTTTATTAGTCTCCTTATCACTATAGGAGGAATCAAGATATTCCTCCTTGATTCATGTCGGGGTTACCTCCAACAAGGCATAGACTTGAAGTTCTTGATTCCTCATAAAGTGAACTAGTATAAGAACCAAATGATTTGAATATCCCCATAGGAGGGGATCAATATAATGTGAACCTTCTAGTTGGGCAAAAGAAGAAGAAGACAATTTTTTGTGGGGTATTGATGACATCCCCCTAAGAAGAGATGAGTTTCCTCCTCCTTAAGGAAATTTTGATCCTCCAACTATAGAGAACATTGATAACTTTCCTCTGGCCAATTTCAATCGCTTACTCACTCATCTAGTGGATCTTATTCTTGTCAAAGTGGGTGAGTTAACTAGTCCCAAACAAACTGTTTATTCCTTTTTGCACAATATTCCACAATTTGTGCTAAATGAGGTGCAATTTGCACCCCAAATTGATTACATTTTCTATCAATAGTCAGTGCTAAATCTGGTGCTAATGGTGCCCAATTTAGCGTCGACTATTAAAAAAAGAATAAAAATAAAAGACCCCACGCGCAAAGAAAATCAAACCATAAAAAATGTGCATTCATGAATTTTTGGGAAATGTGTAATGTCCCCATCGAGATTTCAAAAATTAAAATACCCCACATGCAAGGAAAAGAAAACCATTAACAATGTGCATTCACAAATTTTTGGGAAATATGCAATGTCCCCATCGAGATTTGAAAATTTAAAAGACCCCGCGCGCAAGAAAAATAAAACCACTAACAATGTAGATTCACAATTTTTTGGGAAATATGTAATGCCCCCTTCCATATTTCTTCATTGATCTTCATAGAAGCTGAGTTTATTCTCTCGCAGTTGATTTTCTCTTGGTGGCGAAAGAGTTTCATGATTTCTAACTGAGTTTGGGCTGAAAGGAGGTCAAATATTTTGCATTGGATAATATACTCTCATTGAAGAATACTTCTCTGTAGTGGGGGAAATTTTAGGGTGTGTTGGGCGCATATATTTCGTGGAGACGACGATCTTACCCACCAAAAATCGTATTACACTTGAGGGGCACACTAACTCTACAAACATTGTGGCATTCATCTCTGTTATGGTATGCTTCATTGTTTCCTAGTATATTAGAGTGGGGAAGTCGACTTCTACTATGGAATGAGTAGTCCACCATGAAAACACTCACTTTTTAGTTTTGTAAGTGTCCAGATCCTTTGTTTATGCATTGAACATATAGTTGTAGGGAAACAAATCTTTCAAACTTTATTCTCATCCCATTCAGCCCTAAAATCTCATTCTTACAACAACAACAAGAATACCATACAAATTTTGTGTATAAACAGAGGAGAGCAAGGTAACAACTTAATTGTTTGAAAAAATGTGTCTATGGAATTTTTTTATAATCTTTACAGCCTCTTATTCTAGTCCTCACAGGAAGTTTTTAGAATCATGTAAATTACAACACTTACTCTTGTGCCTAGAACTTCATATTCGTTGTATGCTTGAGATAACTATGTTTCCATTGCTAAAAATTGGTCTTTGCATTTTTATAAGAAATGCACTAGCAGTTGCTTTACATCTGGTTGTATTGGCATTAGAGAGTATTTAACAACTGAAATTCACTATTTAAAAAACATCCTTCAAACATAAATGTGAAAGAACTATTAGAGAGGTGATTTACATATGCTGTAAAATTTATGGATTTTGTTATTCCTCTTACAGGTCTTCATATAACATATCAGGGTGCATGTACAGTAGTTAACCATGACCATACAAAACCACCTTTTGAGCTATATAACAACCCTTAATCACCCAAGTTCTCACCTCATTACTGGAGCAATACTCCTACAATGTTTTATGTCAGCAATTATCTCCCTTTGTGTATCCAAAACTTTGTTCTCATGTTTGGAAATTCATATATCACATGGTGAAGGGGGCCCTCTTCATTCATTAGAAATTGTAATCTCAAGAGAGCTCTTTTATATGCCTATTTTTATCAGGAATCTATATATCTAACAAGGATTCCTCATATGGTTCATATGAGGAAATTGAAGTGAACTCATTTCCATCTCATTGGAATGGGGTGTTGTTCTAATATGCATTCATGTAAAGAAGAGGGTTAAGCATATAGTTGTTATTGGGAATCTGTGAGTTTAAGAACTTAAATATTTTGTAGGGAAGCCTCTCTAATGGTGGTCTTGGATCACCTTGAATAGTGGGAAGGAAAATTGAGGTGACAATGGTTTGTCTTCTGAGTTTCCTTCGATTTGTCTTCAGTGAAGGCCTTGCACATCCAGAGAGGAAAAATTGAGTGGTGACAGACCTTAGGACCTTGTCTTCATAGAAAAATGGAACTTGCAAAGACCTTAATGCCTTGACAAACATTGGGTTTTTACAATAACTTCTTGAAAGAACCCTAAATCCTGCATGGGCCTATGGGCATTAGGGAAACATAATTTTAAGCATTTTTCTTCATCAACAAGTTCTCCCTGTACCTCACCTTCATCAACAAGCTTCATGATGAAGAATATAATATTTTTTCAAACAATGAAACAATACAATGACCAACCTTCATAAACCAATGTGAGTGTGCTCAGTATGTATTCACTATTTGAATTGACTATACCTATTATTGTCAAAATTTGAATTGTTTTCAAGTTGTTTTTAAACTCTGATGGTTACTGTCAATCTCACCGCCACATTGTTATTGTTGAAGAATTATTCTGAATATTTTGCTTCGTACATGTAAAATGCTTCATATGCCATATATGATTTCTTTTGCATCTCTCCTTGAGTTATGCCAAATTGATCAAAGTTGCCAGTGAAGGCCACAATCCCTAAATGAGTTTTCTATATACGAGATAAAGCAAGAGATCCATGCTTTCCTTGGAATTTTCCCTCCTGAGCATAAGAGCATTTTTATTATATTTGTCAATTGAAAGTCTTTGCAAAACCTAGGTGACTTTTTTAACTTTTAAAATAGTAATATTGATTCCATAATTTAAACCTTTATATATGATTATGTAGAGTATTCTTGAATCACCTTCCTCCTTTGAGCTATCCCAATCTCCCTATTGTTGAGATACTCCAATCTACCAATAATTGAGCTACTCAAAGTTATACACGAATCAATTTTGATCATCCTTTTGTAGGCCCCTAACATCTTGGAAATATGCTAATCGAAGTTAAACATGTCAGTTGGTTCCAAATCATCATTATATGATCATAGTTTACCATGTCAATTGGGTCCACATCATCGCTAACAAACTCCTATATTTATTTCCTTATCTCTACGTTGTGATCCCTTTGGCATTTGTTAGATACTAGGAACTATAAATGAAATTCAACAAACCATAAAACTAGGAAGTCTACTATTGGAAGAAATCCATTCGAGTGGCCACAGGATCAATAAGAAGAACAAGTTTTCCAGGCAGTTCTTTGTCTTCATCATTTTTCGGTCGTCAAAGTGAAATAATATTCACATAACTTGTAAGGTATAAAATTTTATAGCATTGAATTGAACACAGACAAGAAAGAAAATGCCTCCATATTATTCTCAGTCCTTTCATCTTTTCTTATTAGGACATGAACGACCTTATGATATTGTCGGTAGCCGGTGAAGATGAGCATGAAGAACAAGTTTTGGTGGTGAAAGTGAAACAATATTGACGTAAGCTGTAATCTTCTAACCTTAATCCCAGATATCTAAATTATAACATTGAATTGAATGCTTATAAGAAAGAAAATGCCTTCATATTCGTCTTTGTCCTTTCATCTTTTTATTTTAGGAGATGGAAGGCCTTTTGATACTGTAGGTAAGCATTGAAGGATGGATATTTGAATAAGAAGAAGATGATGCCACCAAAAACAAAAATGCGTAATGGCGCAAAGGAGGATGAATAATCAAAAGAGAAAGATGCCGAAAAAAAGAAAATGCATGCCTTCGGACTAAAGAAAAAGGATGAAGAATAAGAAGAAGAAGATGTGGAGAAAGATGAACACAATTACTGAGTAGGTTGTCATTCATCGTTCGTATAGGAAGAAGTCTGATAATGGAAGAAGTCCAAGCAATTTTGAGTAACGTATTGTTGGCTTTTCAACTCTACCTTGGCCTATGGAAAACTGGTAAGTTCACACAAAAGAATGGGCTGGTTGTTTTCGTTTCTCCCCTTCCATTGGTCCGTATATGTGACAAACGATCCCTATATGTGACAAACTGTTTTACTCAATGTGAAGGCAGGTGTACTTTTTGGGTACATGGGTAGGGATTTTGAAGCCATGCAATGATCTACAATGATCGTCCACGGTGATATAACAGGAAGATGCAACTCTGGTGCCTTGGTTAAACGTTGAAGAATGAGAAACATAAAATACCTTTAATTGTGATGGCTTTGTTATTTGGTGTCATTTTGAATAAATTGATAACCAATGCATCGTGGTTGTGGAACACTCTGTAGAATTTGATGAAAGAGCTGGGGTTAGTGGGCCTTGTAATAATAAAAATGATTTTATGAAGATGTGTACATTTGTTTATGGCATTGGCTAAACATTTTATTTTTTGGTTGGAATTCGACGATGTAAATTTGGAAAAAATCTCTATTTTTTGTTATTTAAATTGCATTTATGAATGCATAAATGGATTCAGCCTACTGAAAAACCTCTGGGGCACTTGAATTATACAAACTTAACCTGTCGAATCTACAAATGCAACCATTCATCACTGGATTTTAGGAAAAATAAAAAAGTAACCAAAAAACAATAAAAAAAATAGACCGTTTAAACTACTGTTTTGTGTAGCCAAGAACTCACTCTTCAGGTTCATTGAAATCCTGTGACCGTGATAATAAAGTGGAAGTTTGCAGGTGGAAGGAGTCTGTAGGACAATATGTAAAAAGTGGGTTTCCACCTATATACGAACTCGAACTCAAGTTAAAAGATGTCATCGTACAACTAAAATCAAACTTAAGTTAAACCATGTCATCGTACAATGGAAATAAACTTAATCTTGTTAACTATTTGAAAGGTTCCATTCTAGATCCAATAAGTTATATATCCAATAATAACAAGTGTTGCATGGCAGCGTAGTCCCTGCCAGGTTGGGATGGGAGTAAATGCGACCAAGTATAGACACGTGGCTAGCAAGTTGAAATACATGTGGTTTGCATGCAGGATATAGTATTCCCAAATTAGTTCTTCCTGAAATATGTAAAAAAATATCAACATTTAAAAGGTTCTTGGACACAAAAAATTTAGCATTCCTGAATTAGTTTTCTTTCCATATGGTTTAGATACGTTCGTGGAGAGAAACACAAAAAAATAGTAGTAACGTATGTTACATAGGTTCATGGAAAAAAACACAAAGGTATTAGCATTCCCAAATTAGTTATCTTTAAAACAAGGGGTCCTGGACACAAAATAAATTGAAATTTATCAAATTTTGGAAAGTAGATATTTAGTTATATACATACGAAATATGTACTTTTATAAAGTATGGGGATGGGATTTTATAGAGCATGCACGAAGCCCTCATTCCATAGTTAGCGAATTTTTGGATTGTGGGTTCTCAGGTTGGCGGGCTCAAAATTGGGCCTCTGTTGTTTCGTGCCCTATAAATAACACCGAGAGTTCTGCAATATACAAATTGACAAGTAGACTTGAAGACTATAGAAACTTATCAAAAAAAAAATAATGGTTGTTACATATCTCTGGAAATTACATTAATATTTAAAAGCATACAATAGAATAGTAAGAATGTCTGTTACATAGGTTTGTGGAGAAAAACACAAAAAAAATTAGCATTCCCGAACTAGTTTGATTTAAAACAAAGGGTTCTGGACAGAATAAAAATTGAAATTTATCAAAGTATAGGATCCTGGACACCCAAAAAGCTAACATACAATAGAATAGTAACAATTTCGTGCAAGACAAAACATTTAGCATAAAATAGGACACAAAAAATGTAGCATACCTCCATACTTGCCAGTGTTTGGATCGCGGGTTCTTGGGCTGGTGGGCTCAAAATTGGGCCTCTGTTTTTCTGTGGCTTACAAATAGCACCGACAGTTCTGCGATATACAAATTGACAAGAAGACTTGCAGACTATATAAATTTATCAAAAATAAATAATGTCTATTACATATCTCTGGAAATTACATCAGCATTTAAAAGCATACATTAGAATAGTAATAACTTCTGTTAAACCCAAAAAGTTAGCGTACAATAGAATAGTAACAACGTCGCGCAAGAAAAAAAATTAAGCATACAACAAGACACAAAAAATGTAGCATACCTCCATACTTAGGAACAGAGCCCTCATTCCATAGTTATTGAGTTTTTGGATCGCGGGTTCTCGGGATGGCGGGCTCAAAATTGGGCCTCTTTTGTTTCATGCGCTACAAATAGCACCAAGAGTTCCATGATATACAAATTGACAAGCGGACTTGAGGACTATAGAAACTTATCAAAAAAAAAATAATGTCTGTTACATATGTCTGGAAATTACATCAACATTTAAAAGCATACAATAGAATAGTAATAACATCTATTACATAGGTTCGTGGAGACAAACACAAAAAAATTAGCAATCCCGAACTAGTTTTCTTTAAAAGAAAGGGTTTTGGACAGAATAAAAATCGAAATTTATCATAGTATAGGATCCTGGACACCCAAAAAGATAGCATACAATAGAATAGTAACAACGTCATGTAAGACAAAAAATTTAGCATACAATAGGACACAAAAAATGTAGCAGACCTCTATACTTAGCCAGTGTTTGGATTGCGGGTTCTCGGGCTGGTGGGCTCAAAATTGGGCCTCTATTTTTCCGTGGCCTACAAATAGCACTGACAGTTCCGTGATATACAAATTGACAAGTGGACTATAGAAATTTATCAAAAATAAATAATGTCTATTACATATCTCTGGAAATTACATCAACATTTAAAAGCATACATTAGAATAGTAATAACGTCTTTTAAACCCAAAAAGTTAGCATACAATAGAATAGTAACAATGTCGTGCAAGACAAAAAATTAAGCATACAACAGGACACAAAACATGTAGCAGACCTCCATACTTAGCCAGTTTTTGGATCGCGGGTTCTCGGGGTGGCGGGCTCAAAATTGGGCCTTTGTTGTTCTGTGGCCTAGAAATAGCTTCGAGAGTTCCACGATATACAAATTGACAAGCAGACTTGCGGACTATAGAAATTTATCAAAAATAAATAATGTTTGTTACATATAATAACATCTGTTACATAGGTTCGTGGAGAAAAAGACAAAAAAAATAACATTCCCAAATTAGTTTGCTTGAAACCAAAGGCTTCTGGATAGAAGAAAAAACCGAAATTTATCAAAGTATAGGTTCTTGGACACCCAAAAAGTTAGCATACAATAGAATAGTAACAACGTCATGCAAGACAAAAAAAAATAGCATACAATAGGACAAAAGAAATGTAGCAGACCCGAATTAGTTTTCTTTGGAACAAAGAAGAAAGGTTCTTGGACACCCAAAATTTAGTATACAATAAAGGCATTCCTGAATTAGTTTTCTTTGGAATTTATCAAAAATTAATAATGTGTGTTACATATTTATGGAAATTTAAATGCATTTGTCATATAGACTGGGATTGGGGCTCTCGTGGACCATAAAAAGAAATAAGTACAAGAATTAGGAATGTCGAACGAAGAAGTGCACGACGGTAGAGAGGAATACATGAAAAGAAGAAATTGGAAGTTATGAGTATTTGGTTACAGTTTTCTATTTAAAGAGGTCACAAGTGGATTGATAAAGAAAACAAGATGATAGTATAGAATTAAACTAGATTGATAAAGAAAACAATATGCCATTATAGACTTACTATGAACCCAATGCGTTTTTGTTGCTGTCGTGAATGGTCAGTGGAGTCCTGTCGAGCGGTTGTTGCCCTTCCTAGACGAGGTTGTCCATTCTCTGTTGGAACCATTCTTCGATGTAGCTTTTCATGGGGGCCATATTGATTTCATCCCGGATTTCTATGTCGTAAAGGTCATTTTCTAATTTTCTTAGATCCATTGAAATACTATGTAGACTATGTTCAATTTCTTCATTGTGTGCCGCATAGTCCAGTACCCAGCACTTGTGCTCATCTAGATGATGTTCAAGTATGCTGTAAAATTTTTCGAAAGACAACCCCTTTAAAATATCAACTTGTTCCTGGAAGGCTTCTTTGGTGGTTGACAAGGATTTGAGAATTAAGTTTGGTTCTCGAACCTCGTTGGTACTTCCGACTAAGTCCATTTGGATCAGGCTTGTGAATAAATCTTCCTTTTCTGATATAACTTGTTTACATGATTTGACAATGATCTCCAGGTTGTTAACTTTATTTTTCCAGCATGGGTTTTCTTTTTTGGTCCGCTTCGGGGAGGGGAGTTTCTCTTGTCTTGTTTTCAGTTCCGATGTGTTGACGACATAGTTGGAAAAATGGGTCAGCACCTATTCAAAAAAATGCTGATCATTTTTTTAAATTCTCCTACAAATGTTCCAGGAAATCATTTACCTTCTTTTTGAAGGAAACTAAATTTTGCGATGTTTCCTAGGCTTCAGTAACTGGCTGCATTATTTTGTTGATGTTATTCTCTACAAGGGCTCTAAAGCATGAAAGGAGGGTAGAGGATACTTTCATCTTAGCTGCAGTGGTAGCAGGCACGATTTTTTCCAAAGGACTAGCAAATTCTGGGGTTGCAATGAAAGCTTGCTCAAATTCGTTGAGGCCGTCTTTCATATTGGCATTTTCCATCTCAATTCATCCAATGGAATCATGAAGAATTTCATCGGTTAGTTGGTGAAATGAGGAGATTTGGGATGGCCAATTTTTTCTAAATTTTATTTCTGTGTGAGATTTGCCTTTCCTGTTTGTTACATCTCTCTTTTCAATGACCATACTTTTAGATTGGCTATAAAAAACAATGCTCTACAATACGAAGGATTCATCTTCGTCAAAAATTTCGGTCTCAGATATTTCCACCATGTACGACCCAATTTTGTGCATGTGCTCAATTTCAATTTCAAGTTGCAGCTATTCACTTTCAATTCTGGGTTCCTCCGCCTACTCTGCATTGTTTTTTATTTTCTTCATTAGTGGAAGTTTGTGAGAAATATTAATTTTTATGTGAGGAGGGTTCTTATCTACTCCTCCATTCAAAGATTTATGGGTTGATTTCTTACTGGGGTGGGCCGTCGAAGCGATGCTCCGTGATGTCGTTCTCTTGGGAGTGTTGGCGAGGGAATGGGTACTCTTCTCACTAGATACTTTTCCATGTTGTCTGTACAATTCAATGGCTCTTTGCAATGTCTTTGCGTCGCAATCGGCAGAAGAAGGATTGTTTTCCACATTGTCCCTGTCTTGGGTCAGGTGTCTATGAATAAAAGAGCTGTTAAAGCCAACTGCCAGTAAAGTTTCTCAAAAAATCCCATTAAGGTCAAACCCTTTTATCCTTTTAGCATACATTAGGTTCAATTTCTTGAAATGGGCGGAAAACTCGTCAATCTTGTTGATGTTTCTGCACACGAAATCTTCGACTTTCTAGGGGAGAGGAATGAACTGCTTTTTTTTTTCTTGTCATGGAAAAAATGCAAATAGTGGTTGTATTGCCTTGCTATTTGTGCAACAAACATCTTGTCTGTGATGTGGCATGGAAGAAAATCAGGATTTTCCTTAGAGCCAAAGACCATGAGGACACTGTGACTTTCCTTTTGTTCAAGTGTGCCCTTCTTGTTCAAAATCTTGGTTGTCTACCCAGACATCCGCAGAGCATTCTTGCCTAATAATAAATCTTTGAAAGCTAATACAAAGCCATTAAAAAATTTATAAAAATAATGGGAGGCATTGTGCTTCCATAGTGCCTCGTACCAGAATGTTACTGGGTCGAATCCATAGTTTATTTTACTGAAAAGAGAAAGTTTTTGAAACGGACACTAATGCACTATTGCGAAAATCAAGTAGGATGACATATAAAATTTATTCTATTCTTTGAATCGTGACAACTGGGAACAGAGCTCAATGGAAATTAGCTTCCCCCAATCGAAAATGTATTGTTCCTTGACTGTGAAATACAAAATATAAATAATTAAATGGGAAATTCTTGCCGTGGATGCCTGTCCCGTTATTCTTGTAAACAACCAAGCAATTTCCCGGAATGGATTTCTAAAGGAACTTACCTGCAACCTTGTGATATATTCAGGAACTGTTGGCAGGTCTTCAAGGAAGTAGGATAATATGTCCAACCCATTATCATGTTTTTCTAGAAATTGCTTGTAGTCTTGGCCTTTGAACGTCAATGTTGGCTCCGACAATTTTAACATCTCATGGAAGGCCTGAGGTGACAAAGAAACAGGAGAATGGTCGCGCAATGGAATAATTCTTTGGCATGGAATATATTTTTCGGTGCACCAAGACACCACCTCCTTACAGTCAAAAACCTCAGGGATGCAGCCTGCACGAGAGATTCCAGAGGTCCAAATCACTTCGTTCTGGGCAGAATGGGATGAATAGTAAAAGTATGCCCTGGACCACTGGAAGTTCTGGTCCTGATGTCCGAAGATATTTACTGTATCTCCACAAAAATGTTGCCGACCTGCTACCATAACTCTACAAGAACGTTTTTTTTCTCCAGACAATGAATGAAATGAAAAGTTGGAAGGGATAATATAACCCTGCACTAATCTTGGTCTGAAGCGTGTGAATGGGAGATGTCCTCGAGACTTTCGTTCATTAATGACAATTTGGACGGTTGTTGCATGATGTGTTGTTAACATTAAACACTAGTAATTGCATACATAGAAATGCGAACATGGCGGATATTGCAATGAGCGATTAAGTATTGTATATTTCTTGAGCGGGCCAACACGACAATGCCTATTCAAGATGAACAATCAGAAGGGACAAAATAACTCTCCGCACATATTGGTTTAATGCGTAATAATGGGAGATCTCCTCGAGCCTTTCACCCATTAATGACAATGTTGACGGTTCTTGCATGGTCAGTTGTTAGCATGAAAGGTTCCTAATTGCATAGTAATAAAGTACGAAGGTTGCAGGTACGGGAAAAAAACGCTTCGAAATAGAGTTACAAGGTACAAACGTTGAAGGTGAGGGTGCGAGGGTCAAATTGTATGTCTAAGAAATTTTTGAGTGCAATACACGCAACAATGAAGAGGGTATGGTAGGACACTCCAGAGGGAAATTTCTATATGACTAGTAAGAGCATAAATAATGTATATTAGGAAGGACAAGAAGTTAGTGGGGATGGAAGACAATGACAGATACTTGAAACATTTGTGAACCATGGTAGAGTGAAGCTTACGAGTTCGAGGAGTACGCGGTATAATTGTAAATCACAAAAGTTTTGAGTGCAATATGTACATCACAGAACAATAAGATGCAGAGTTCGAAAGCGCCAACCCGGCAACCACGACCATAAAATTGGCTAAGTATGGAAAGCAATAGCGGTCGGTCAGATTTGTCGTGTGATTATATAGATGGAGATAAAGATATGTTAGCCCACAAACACGGTAACCCGCAATAATAGAACGATGAATAAGTATATAACCAGAGAGACATAATACATGGGAAAAATAAAAGGGAAAAAGGACTAAGGAGTCTGCGATGGAATTGTAGATCACATAAATTTTGAGTACAAGATGTGAACCCGGTAGTCAATTTGTATATTGCGGAGGGCCGGATGTGAACTGTTTTGTACCATTGTGTTCAGTTATCACTAATAAGAGAACAACCAATCTATATTAGGAAAAATAAGAAGTTAGTGAGGATGGGAGGAAACAACAGATACTTTGAAACATTTGTGAACCATGGTAGAACGAATCTTGGTGCCAACCCGAAACAGTATCCGAGAGTTTGACATTTCATAAACCCAACAACAGGAGGATCCAAAACAAGATGACAAGGTCTCTGCAGAAGACACGAGGCCCCGACGTTCAAATTGTATTGCTCCGAACATTTGAATGCATAATCTCTAACACGGAAGAGCGGACGATGTCAGAATTTGATAGTCAATTTGTATATTGCGGAGGGTGTGATGGCAAGTGTTTTGTACCTCTCTGTCCAGTTGTGACTACTAATAGATAATTTAGTATTGAAAATGATTTTTTAGATACTGTTACATACTTGATAGGGATTTCCATCCATAAACAATGGAAATCTCCACCCTGCCAGCCCTGGACTCCGTGTGTCAATTTGTATATTACGGAACTGGGAGCGCTGTTTGGAGGACATAGAACAATAGAAATGCAATGTTGAGTCAGCCAGTCCGCAGGTCCGCTTGTCAATTTTTATATCGCAGAATTTTGGGTACTATTTGCAGAACACGGAACAACGGAGACCTAATTTTGAGCTCACTCGCCCGAGAACCCTCGATCTAAAATTTGGCTAGATATGGAATGCACATTTCATACATGGTCTATAAAATAACATGTCCATACTTTACAGTCCCATAATACATAGGAAGAAAAAAAGGGGAAAAGGACGGAGGAGTCCACAGTGGAATTGTAGATCACGCAAATTTTGAGTGGAAGATGTATATCAAGAAACAAAAAGAATCAAAGTTTAATTACGCAAACTTGGTAACCGCAGGCATAAAATTCACCAAGTATGAAAAGGAACAACGACCGCTAGCCCTGGACTTTGTGTGTCAATTTGTATATCGCGGAAGTGGGAGTGTTGTTTGGAGGACACAAAACAATAGAAATGCAATGTTGAGTCAACTAGTCCGCAGGTCTACTTGTCAATTTGTATATCGTGGAATTTTGGGTTCTATTTGCAGGGCACGGAACAATGGAGGCCCAATTTTGAGCCTGCCCGCCCGAGAACCCGCGATCCAAAATGTGGCTAGGTATGGAATGCACAATCTGTACATGGTCTATAAAATAGCATGTCCATACTTTATAGTCCCATAATACATGGGAAGAAAAAAAGGGGAAAATGACAGAGGATTCTGCAGTGGAATTGTAGATCACACAAATTTTGAGTAGAAGATGTATATCACGAAACAAAAAGCAGCAGAGTTAAATTGTGCCAACTCGACAACCGCGGGCATAAAATTCACCAAGTATGAAAATGAAAAATATGTCAACACGCCAATGTTGGAACCCGTGATCATAGAAATGTGACTAAGTATATAACTAGAAAGCAATAATACACGGGAACAAGACAAGGGAAAAAGGACCAAGTATCTCACAGAAGAACATCTAGTGTTTGATTATTAATGCAATTTTTTTCGAACCCCTTCCGAGTTTTCACTAGTTAAGGCCTAAATTGCAGATCATAGAAGTATCTTTCATACCATTGTGTCCAGTTGTCACCAGTAAGAGTGTTGTGGATGTATATCAGGAAGGACGTGAAGTTGTTGGGGATGGAAAGCAGCAACAGATACTTTGAACGAATTTAATGTAAACGAGGAACCTGTGGTGGAATTGTAGATCACATATGTTTTGAGTGAAAGATGTATATAATGGAACGATAAGCAACCGGGTTCGTAAGCGCTGACCCCGCAGCGAAGACCATAAAATTGGCTAAGTATGGAAAGGAACAACGGTCAGGAAGATCCGTCGTGTGAGGATAGAGATGGAGATGAAGACATGTCAACCCACCAACTCTGGAACCGAATACTGTAGAAAGGCGACTAAGTATATATCCAGAAAGCGATAATGAGCGGGAAGAAGAAAAGGCCAGTTCGTATCGGCCAACCCGACAACCATGGCCATAAAATTGCCTAGGTATGCAAAGGAACAACGGTCGGTCGGATTCGTCATGTGAAGATACAAATGGAAATTAAGATATGCCATCCCACAAACCCTACAACCGCCCATCATATAAAGATGACTAAGTATAAAAACAAAAAGCCATAATGGACGGGAAAAGGAAAAGGGGAAAGGGGATAAGTATCTGAGACTCAAAAAACCATTTTTTTTATGTTTATTAATGGAAATGTTTTCGAACCCATGCCGGGTTCTCACTAGTAAAAGCATAAACTGCAGAACATTGAAGTTGTTTGGCTGCAAGATGTATATGACATAACAAGGGACATAGGTGATGGGTACCACGAACTCGGGGCTTGGTGGCCAGATAACTGGCTAAGTATTGGTCAAGAGAAAGGTTTGATATCTATTTCAATAGTATTCATACTAATATGTATTAATGGAGAAAGTTTTCATATTTATCTGAATAGTATTCATACTAATATATATTAATGGATTGTTTCTGTTTCAAATGAAAATGATCTCCCAATTTGCAAGATGCTCTTCGGTTTGCAAATTTTGTTCAAACCACAAAATTTTTGATTGCAAGATGTACATAGTGCAACAAGAAACATAAATTTGCATTGTGGTTTCAACAAGATAAACTCCTTATCATCTATTCATCTTGTATTTCTTGCAATGACATGAGAAAACGCCGACTCTCCATAAACATCAATATCTAAATTTAATTTAATGCAATCAAAATTTGGTCTGATTTAAGTAATTAAGACAGCTTCATCCGTTCCTTTATTAATGCCAAGATTTTCGAGCGCCTGGTGGGTTATCAGTAGTTAAAGAATAAATTGCAGAGCACAGAAGCTGTTTGGCTGCAAGATGTATATGACAGAACAGGGAACATAGTTGTTTAATACCGCAAACACAAACATAATTGCCTAAGATTTGCCGAAGAGGAAGTTTTTGTATTTATTCCAATAGTATTGATATTAGTATATATGCACAGATATTATCAAATAGAAGAAGCTGCAATATATCCAACATACTGAACAAGAACATTGCGTCAACACTTGAGATGCCTTGTTGTAACTCATTAATTCATTCTATTTATGGGACCCAAAGAATGGAAGCAGGACGGCTCCTCCAATTTCTTTCTTTAAATACAGGGCCGACGCCACATAAGTATGGCTTATGAAAAATTATTCTTAAATGTAAAATGTAAGAAATGAACAGAGCAGGGTTTATTTAAATTGAAGTAGTGGGAAACAGAAAGAAAATCTTGCTCTCCATGTTTAACGACACAGGGGAAGAAGGTACAAAATAAAATTAGAACAAGTACTAGAGATTGGAAATTACTATTAAAAAATAAACTAGAATTATCCTATATTGAAATAAGATGGGTTACAAAATACAGCTGAGGTTATTTTCCACAATGATTGTGATTTGGCCTGCCACCGACCAATAAAAAATATGTACATTGATGAAGCTTCTTGACAGTTTTCTTGATGTGCAAACCCTTTATTCGTAAAAAATGAGTTGAATATCAATTTCAGGTTTTGTACTTAATCGCTGCTATGAACTACATCTATCCCAGTTTTTTCAATAACTTGTCTCTTCCAGATATGGCATGCTTGCAATCGTTGGTTATTCAACATTCCATTCTTTATCAAGTATTAATTTCCCTCTGCCGTCGAAAACTTGGGGTTTAAGGTGCTTTCCTTGCAATGTTCTTGACCCTTGACATCTGAGACAACTTAGAAATGCGATTCAAGCCGATTTCAAAGTGGAGGGAGTCCTTTTTTGTCACAATAGCTATGGCAGGGGGAAAAACTTCAAGTATGTTGTGACTGGTATTATCCCTGTATTCGATCATTTGTTTGGTTGAAAATCCTGCCTGAAGATTTGTATGTTGAACTTCTTTTCTTTATTACAGTAAATTGGAAGAAACGTCCAACCCAACTAAAAAATGCAAATCTGTTGAGGTACATAACTTCTTCGGGTAGTACAGGTCTGGAAAGTGCATCAAATGATGTAGAACGCATGAGCACAGCTCTGGAAAGTGTATCAAATGTTGCAGATCGCATCAGAATATATCTTTCCTCATATCGGTGGTAGGTATGGAGGCCCACAGAAAGGTCTGGAATGTTCAGAGGTGACGCCAAATATGTGGAATATGCAACTACATCCAGAGGAAACCGAGAAAACTTTGACAAATAACATGGCTTTCCGTCAAGTCGGTTACCAGACCCACAAGTAGCTGATAAAACTTTGAAATAGAAACTTTTGTAGTGATAATATGTCGTTTTATCCACCCATACAGTTTCTGTTACCCGTCTCTGGTTACATTCGCAAATGGAGTAATATTTCGCATCATTTACGGACATGACAGGCCATTTTGCAAGCCACTTTAAATGCGCCGCCCCCAAGGAAGACAAATTCTTGTGGGATCTGCAGAATTCGATACAGTTGCCAAATCTATGTTGTTGGAAGAAGCTATATACTTCAACGAAGAACTATTTTTCACGTGACCTGAAAATCCATTACAATTCCTAGAAAGAAAACAAAGAAGCTCAACAAACAAATCTCCAGGCAACCTTTTCAACCAACCAAAGCATTGAACACAAGGAGAAAACCAACCAGAACATACATGTTCTTTTTTTTTCCACCTCTCTGAGTTTCTCTTCTATAACAGAGTTTTTTTTTAACTCAAATCTCACATCACATAAAACCAGTCTCTCTTCTTTCATCTGGGCCTCAATCGCATCTCTAAGTTGTCTTACATGTCCATGACCAAGAACATTAGAATGAAGGCACCCTAAAATGCAACTCTTCGATGATAGAGAGAAATAGAAATAAGTATTTAAAAGAAACGTTGGATAATATTCCGTAGTTTTTTGTTAATTCATTTTAATGCCATATGTTCTCGATATTTTCTCTTATTAATGCCAATCTTTTCAAATATGTACGTTGAATAGTGACTAATACCATGTATTAAAATTCCCATATCCGAGCAGATTCTCAAATCTGACATCCAAGATATGCACAATATTAAAGAGGGACATGATGTCAAGGCCTCTGTGGGTGACACATTCATGGACTATGTTGAAGCTTTTAAGAAAACTAAAAGAGCGCCAAAAAAAATAAAAAAAATTGCAAATTAAAAAATGCAGTCAAAAGAAATTACCAGATCCCATAATATTCGGTTGTCTATTTATTTTAATGGGAGATGTCCTTGAGATTTCCAGTTATTAAAGCCCATATTTTTGAACCTGTCTGGTCGGTTCTGACTTTTGAAAGCATAATTAATGTCTATTGGGAAGGGTGGAAGGTAGCGGGGATGGAGGGGACCGACAAATGGTTTTCAATTTTTTGAACCTGTAAAATCGTCAACCCGCTAAAATTTGAAAATTTGACTAAGTATGGAAAGATAGGTAGAATAGCCAAACTCATTGTAGGAAGAGGCATAGTTGCAAGTTCGAGAAGTGCTTGGTCGAATTCTAAAGCATAAAAGTTCTGGGTAAAAGATGTATACACCGAACAAGACCTGTCATAGTTCGATATAACCTATCCGCGAAGCCGCGTCCATAAAACTGGTTAAGTATGCAACCGAACGACGGTCGGTCGGAATGACCACAGAAAGACGAGAAACTATAGAGCCAGAAACATAGTTTACAAGAGGAAAAATAAAAGGGAGAGAACAACTATATCGCTGATACACCAAAAACTACTCTCATAACTATGAAACCATAGTAACACATAATCCATGGAAAAAGCATCGCTAGCTATGGAATATAGTTTGAGGCCAACAAAGTCCGGTTCAACGCGTAAGAGATGCAATTTACATTGACTGCAATTTTTTAGTGCGTTCTTTTATCCTAATAGTATTCTACGTAGACTCCACTGCAAACAAATGTAACAAGAGATCCAACTGCGAATGTAGCATCCCAACATTGCAAACCCTAGGAAAACACAAACAAGCACCAAATAACAACCCAATTAAGAAGCACCAAAAAACCCAACTGTAGGCACATGACTGGAACCCTGCAAAGTCAAATCAAACAACAATAAACAACATACAACGAAGAAATAAGAAAGAAGCAACCACTCCACTAGGAATGACGTAGTTCCAATCACGATTGCAGAAACCCAAACGTGCAAACTGCAACGACACGAACAGGCAAGCAAGAACAACAACAACATGCAAATAAAAAATCAATGGAGATGCAAAAAACAAGCATGAACTAGTGAACCAGCAATGCCGCTGAAGCATATAAATTTAAAAAAATGGAAAAAATGTATTGTAACAAGCCTATTAAGTAAACCTTCTATGCTACCAAGCCTGTTTGGTGAACATTTAAGTCTGTCAGAAATGATCTGTAAACATTTAAAAAAAAAATGCAGTGTGGCAGGTCTCTGACGTATCCCCAAAAAAATATTATATTTTTTGTAACAATAGTTCAAACATCAGAGAATGTATTGGAAGGGTAAAATTTGAATATGGAAGCATATCAAACATTGCCATAATTTTGCCTAGCATAAAATGCTAAACCAAACATTCAGATTAATGCTAGCATTAATCCACCTTCGACGGATGCATAACAAAATATATAATTAACAAAGACCATATACGATCAAATACTTTGGATATGCCAACATATATAACATTGGGAATAGCAAAGCCAACAATAAGACCTCCAATCCCTTGTCCAATAAGATCATGACAAACATGGTACTTTTTTTTATATATAATTTGAACACCAGAGAATGTATTGGAAAGCCAAACTTTGGATATGCCAGCAAATCAAACATTGCCATAAATTTACCTAGCATAAAATGGTAAACCAAACATTCGGATTAATGCTAGCATTAATCCACCATTGACGAATGCATTACAAAATATATGATTCAAAAAAACCATATACGATCAAATACTTTGGATATGCCAATATATATAACATTGGGAATAGTGAAGCCAACAATAAGACCTCCAATCCCTTGTCCAATCAGTTCATGACAAATATGGTACTTTTATATATATATAATTCGAACACCATAGAATGTATTGGAAGGCCAAACTTTGGATATGCCAGAAAATCAAACATTGCCATAAATTTACCTAGCATAAAATGCTAAACCAAACATTCGGATTAATGCTAGCATTAATCCATCTTCGACGAATGCATAACAAAATATATGATTCAAAAATAACATATACGATCAAATACTTTGGATATGCCAACATTTATATCACTGGGAATAGCGAGGCCAACAATAAGACTTCCAATCCCTTCTACAATCAGATCATGACAAATATGGTACTTTTTTTTTATATAAAATCGATGGTTTCAGTTCCTTGGTTCCAACAATAGATAATATGAAAATATTTGTGGTCAAAGGACAAACTAATACGAGGTCAACAATTTATCGTTCGCTATAGTCCCTCTATGCCTACGGCAGGGACCAATAAGTTGGGACATCCAATAAGTCTAAACTTCTATTTTATAGGTTTTTGGGTTTTTTTTATCAAGTTTGTTTTAGTTAAAAATTGTTAAAATTACAAATATAAATAGTTGAGTTTGTATAATCCAAATGTCTTTAAATTTTTCAAAACCCTAAATCCATTTACACATTTAAAAATATAATTTAAATAAAAAAAATAATTTCTTCATTTATATTAAAACTTCCAATAAATAATTAAAAAAAATTACAATTTGATTACTCAACATTGAAGTGATTAGAGGGGTCATTCCATTTCCTCTACTCTGTTATTGTTATTATTCCATTTCCTCAACTCTGTTATTGTTATTATTGCCTATCATAACAAAAATATTAGAAGTCCAAAGTTATTGAATTTCAATTAATCTACATGCAAATATGAATTAAGTTATCCATGGGAAGCCAATTTTATCAAATTTCAATTAATTCTTAAAATTGGTTTTTTTTAATTTTTTAGTTTAAAAAATATAAAATAAAAAGTTAAAAAAATATAAAATACCTAAAATATGAATTAATGTTAATGTTGGTTTAATATATGAATTAATGTTGGTTTGATTTTTTAAATATTTAAGTAATTAAAAAATGATGATAAATAGGTGCATCATAATGATTTGATGAAAAAATGACAATCTCTGGTTATTACCACTGAATGCCATGCTGGAGTTTGCAACTTCAAAAATTCACATTCTATCGTCCAAAAGTGATGGTGGGTACCAATCAAAAAGCCATGTGCATGTTTCATTGAGAAGGCCATATGGATCAACACACCTCTCAGAAAAATGGTCATTAATGGCTCTCCACATTATGGCAACCGTGCATTCAAATTCCACTCCAGTAGGCATTTGTTTGATCTCATAAAAGCATTTGTGGGAGAAGTTTGCAGGAATTTAGGTTCCTTTCTAAGCTTATTTGTTACAGAGATAATCGAATATATGTTCATTGTTGAGAAGAATCAAACGCGGGAGTTTTGTAACTGATCTTGATGGATTATTGTAGTGGAATTTTATATTCATATTTGAGTGGAATTTTATATTCATGTTTGTGTAAGACATACACGTTATTAATATCTATTTTGTAATAGAGCAATTAATGATGTATAGGCTTATTAATATTCTTGGTATTATATTTAAGGGGATCCAACTTGTAATTTTAGTTGATACATTTGGTGAGTGCTTCTTTTATAAGTTTTATTTTGGTTTATACATTTTGTCACACATTTTATGATTATCCATTATCATAGACATTATATTTAATAATTACAATGTAGTTTTAAAGATTAATGTAGTTTTCAAGATTATAGAAAAAAATTAAGATTTTATATACAAGAGTGTGTAAATCCATGTTAATTTTAGATCTATTAAACATTTAAAGGAATAAAATATTTTAAGGAGTAGATTTTTTGATATTTAAGATGAATGTAAGTTGGTTGTAGTTTTAGTCAATTCAATATAATTTAGAATCCAAAATTTACACAAATATAGATATGCAAAAATATAGTTTTGATTATTGTCAAGATTATATATATATGTATGTATGTTTTTTTCTCTCTCTGTGTATAGCAATTTTTATATGGCTTTTTTTAATATGGCCCAATTTCGGGTAATTCTATAACTTAATATGAGGGAGATGTGTAATTCTTTATGTACTCAATATGAAGTTGACATGTCGTATTTTAATAAAAAAAAAATATTTCAATGCAGGCCATAAATAAAATATTTCAATGTTCACCTTAAGTAAAATAATTTTATATCAAGTTTATATATAGAGATAAAACAATTGAAAGTAAAAAAAATCTTATTCTATGGATGTGTGATGTCAGAATGTGCTTAATATGGAGTTGACATGTGGCATTTCAAATATTATTAGTAACAAAAAAATGTGTCAATGTGGGTCATAAACAAAATATTTCAATGTGGAGATTAAGTAAAATATTTCAGTATCAACTTTATATATATTATATCCATAAAACAACATGGAGTTGACACGTGACATTTAAAATGAAATAATAATAATAATAATAAATATTTTACCTGAGTAAAATCATTTTATATCAATTTTATATAGAGATATATAAAGTAATTGAAAGTAAAAAAATATTATTTGTGGATAGGTACTTTATTTCAATATCAGGTTTATATATTTAAAATACACTTTCTATGTATGAGGGAGATGTGTAATTCCTTCCATGCTCAATATGGAGCTGACACGTAGCATTTAAAAAAAATATTTCAATGTTCACCTTAAGTAAATTGTGGTGTGATAAAGAATTAGAGGGTAAAAGAAAATTAAGATATTATAAGGATGTGATCAACCCTATTCTAGAAGATCAAAAGTATCTATCCAACTTTCCCTTATAATGTTCAGAGTATACCCAGATCGAATTTCAATTTCAAAAGATTTGTCACATTACCAACCTTCCTAACCTTTTAATTTAGCAAAACTATGGTAATCTTGGAATGTTTATCTTACCACTTTTCGATTATAGAAATATAATTCTAAAGAGATCCAATTAATTACCTTTTTAAGGTCCAATAGACCAATTGGTCTCACTTGATGTTAATAATCATCATCATAAAAATAATTTTATATCAACTTTATATATAAAAAGAGAGATAAATTAATTGATACATATTTCATAGGGAATGAAAGGAAACACATACAAAAATATAGTAGAGAGCACAATAATATAGTGAAAACCCAACTTCTATTAATGAATAAAATAGTAGAATATTGTAGAACACAAACTCGCTAGAATAGTGACAACTTATCTTTGAAGTGAAAGAGAGAGAGATGTCGGCTATGCTAATTTGCAAAAGTTAATACAAGAGGATGAAGGAATGGCCTTTTAACATAAATCAATAACCCTAAAGGTACAAAACCCTAACCTGAGAAGGTGAAGCACCAAAAGGTTTGTGGGCCCCAAGGAGGTTAGTTGATACATCAACTTCTCGGGGGCACAACATTTTCATACAATGTCCATTTGGCATGCATAATATCTCATTGGAAAACTCTAACTAAGGACTACAATGTTGTATCATGGGTTTGGTGTGTCATAGACAATCATAGGCCCTTTAATTTCCTATAAAAAATCATTTAGGGACTCAAAATGGCCCCATAAGTTTAGGACCTAGAAAATCAAAACAAAACTACCAAGATGGAGAACTATGTTGAGTCAGTGGAAGAATTAGGTGGCCACCAATATCCACCTGGATCAATGATAGATCCAAAATTAAAATAAATCTTTTATATTAAAATTTAGTTTTTTATATTATCATTTAATTGTTTTGCAAATCTTAATTCATTCATTTCTTCCATTTCATTCTTTTGATTTGTTGATATATTGATCGTCATCTAGATTTCGCTTCCTCCTAGCTGCAACCCAGAGAGATGGGATCTCTTTGCTCCAGCCCAATATGGTTTTCCTCGTCTTTGTTTMTTCCTGGATTGTGTTGAGGTAGTTTCGTTTTACAATTTTTTTTTATGTTATTGCAACTATTTTGGGCTCGGTCTTGGCGTTTTATTCTGTTTTTTTGCAGTTTGTTGAGTGGTAGATCCAGTTATATGGTTTTTGCTTCATTTCTGGAGGTTGTATATTCTTCTTCTCCATCCTCCAGAGGTTCCCTTGCTTCCTGAGGACCTCTATGCCTGCGGTGGTTGTTTCCTGGCTCTGTGTGGTTGGATGGGCACATATTTGGTTGATCCATCTACTTCTTGCAACTCTCCCCGGGGCTGGGTTCTGGCCTCGTATTCTGTTAGATCTTCTACAATTGGTCGTTATTGCGTGGATGGTTTGTTTCTTTTGCTTCGACGTGTTAAGGTTTAAGATATTATTAGAGTTCTTTTCATTTCACTAGATAACAATAGCATAGATAGGATCACTGAGAAATACATAATCACAAGAGACACATCATTTATCCTAGGAAACCCTCATGGGGGAGAAAACCCAACAAATCTTCCTTATTATAGATAGCCAATATAATGCCAAGAGATAACTCAAACAAATACAGAAAGTCCTCTCCCAAGAATGCGCCTCTCTCTCTCTCTTATTTCTTCTCCAACTGAAGCTCCGAAATTGCCTCTTGATGAGCAAGTGAGTGTGTGTCTAAATGAGGCACTAGACTCCTTATTTATACAACTCTGGCACGTGTGGACAGAGGTGTCTTTTCACTGGCAGGGCTGACTTCTTCTTCTAGGTGGTTATAACCACCTTTAATATATTCTGGGGCCAACTTCTTATTTTTCCTATTACAATTAGGGTTTGACCAATCCGCAAAAGGGGATTTGGTCATTTACAATACTCAACATGATCAATCCACAATAGGATCTAATGAATAATACATCAATAATAATTAGAATACTCTTTGCAGTTACATTATTTCAACACTCCCCCTTAACAAGAAGGGTATTCTGCAACAACATCAGGCAAGAGAGGGGACATCATCATCAACAACATCAGGTGCATGGGAGGACAACATCATCAACAACATCTTCGAACATTGACTAGCATATCTATAAATCATCAAAAAAAATTCTCATTGACAACATCGTCATTCACAATGGAATGAAATCATCATCTGCATCAATATGGATTAGTATAAAATTGATACATCATCATCACAACACGAGGATGACACGTCATCACAACATGAGGTTGGCACACTACACAAAAATTAAGCTGGAATCACAACACAACAATTAAGTATGAATCAAAACGCAACAATTAAGTTAGAATCACAATATAACAATTAAGCTGGAATCACAACACAACAATTAAGCTAGCATCAACAATTAAGTTGGAATCTCAACACAACAATTAAGCTGGCAACACAGTACTTGGATGGCATCTCAACACAACAATTAAGATGGAAGCACGGTTCTAGACTGGCATCTCGACACAACAATTAAGCTGGAAGCATAGTTCTAGACTGGCATCTTGACACAACAATTAAGCTGGAAGCATAGTTCTAGACTGGCATCTCGACACAAAAATTAAGCTGGAAGCATAGTTCTAGACTGGCATCTCGACACAACAATTAAGCTGGAAGCATAGTTCTAGACTGGCATATCAACACAACACTACTCCCCCTTTCGAGGAAGGTCCTTTCGGACTATACCGAGCTTATCTCGAAAGTGCTCAAACTTTACATGAGATAGAGGCTTGGTCAACACATCGGTAACCTATTCATCTGTGCTAATGCATTGGAGATTTATGGCTCATCTCTGCACCATGTCACATATGTAATGGTAACATATATCTATGTGTTTCATCTTATCATGAAATACAGGATTCTCTGTCATCTTTATGCAGCTCTGGTTGTCACATAGGATCATGGTTTCTTCCATCTCTAGGTTGAATAGACCTGTCAACAACTTTCAAAGCCATATAGCTTCACAACTGGAAGAACATGCGGCAATGTACTCTGCTTCCGTTGTACTAAGAGAAACAATTGATTGCTTCCTACTCTGCCATGAGATCATGGCTGATCCCAAACTGAAACAACATCCTGAAGTTCTCTTCCTGTCAGAGACACTTCCAGCCTAATCTGAATCAGTGTACCCACTCAGTGTGAAATCATGATCTCCACCATAGCTGAGACCACAATCTAATGTACCCTTAAGGTACCTCATCACATGTTTTGCAACAACTAGGTGAACATGTCTAGGTTCTACCAGAAAATGACTCAAGGTGTTCACGGAAAAATATATATCTGGTCTAGTGTTCGTCAGGTACTTCAATGATCCAATGATCTATCTATACATCGTGACATCAATCAATTCTGACGAAGTGTCGACCAATAGCTTCAACTTCGTTTCCATGGGTGTATTCATGGACTTTCACTCCAACATGTTGAATCTCTTCAGGATTTCGATTGCATACTTCCCTTGGTTAAGGAAGATTCTCTCTAGGCTCTGCCATACCTCAAGACCTAATAAATAATGCATTATGCCAAGAGCTTTCATCTCAAATTATGAAGTGAGCTTCTTCTTACATTCGGTGATGAGATTTTCTTCTCCAATTAAGAATAAGTCATCCACATATAGAAGCAATATCACCGGCTCATCATTCATAACCTTGAAGTAGAGGTTAGAATCTGCTTTACTCTTGGTAAAGCCCAATCTCATCAGAAAGCTGTCTATCCTACCATACCAATCTCTAGGATCTTGCTTCAACCCGTACAGAGCCTTCTTCAACTTGCAGACATGTGTCTTCCTGTCTTCAACTTCAAATCCTTGAGGTTGTTCTATATACACTTCTTCTTCGATGACGCCATTTAGGAAAGTTGTCTTTATGTCCATCTGGTGCAACTTCCACTTCATCTTAGCTACAAGGGTTATGATGGTTCTAATTGAAGTGTATCTAGATACAGGAGCGAATGTATCTTCATAGTCAATGCCTTTTGAGAAAATCCATGAGAGACAAACCTTGCTTTATACTTCTCAATACTTCCATCAGTAGCATGTTTTATTTTGAAGATCCATTTGGAAGATACCACATCCTTGCTCTTCATTTTGGGAACTATTTCCCATACATCATTCTTTATTATGGATTAGTATTCTTCTATCATTGCATCTGCCCATTCTTTCTTCTGAATGGCTTCTTCAAAGCAGGTAGGCTCCTTCTCTAGGAGATCACACATCAAAGCCATATAATTGGAGAATGGCTTAGGTCTCTTCACCTGTCTTGTGGTTCCTTCGAAAACACCACACATCTCTCCATATTGAATAAGCTCCCTAGCCCAAGCATGATTTCTCTTATGGGAGATTTTCATATGAGGAGGTTCTTGAAATTCTACTATGTCATGATCTTCTATAATTTCCTCATCAGGGGAAGTTACGACTTCCCTCACTAGTTCTGCAACTCTGGGAACCTCCCTCACTGATTCTGCAACTCTGGGAGCTACAGGTTCCTATTCATATACTTCTTCAAGATGACATATTCTTGATTTATTGAGCACTGCATATTCATCAAAGGTCACATCTCTGCTGATCTAAATGTGATGGTGACCTAGTATATAAATCCTGAAGGCCTTGGAGGCCTCAAAATATCCCACAAATATTCCCTTCTTTCTTGAGGGTTCCAGCTTGTTTCTCTTCTCTTTGGGAATATGTATAAATATTGGGCAGCCAAATATTTTGAGATGGCTAACCTATAGCTTCTTTTCGATGAACATCTCTTCCGGGGTCTTGAACCCAAGTGCACTATGGGACAATCGGTTTTGCACATATACCGTTGTTCTTGCTGCCTCTTCCCATAAGCACATTGGAAGATCTTGATCATGGATCATGGTCTTCACTACTTACATTATCATTCGGTTCTTTCTCTCTTCTACACTATTTTGTTGAGGATTGTAGGGAGTGGTGAGCTCCCTCTTGATCCAGACATATTTGCAGAAGTTCACAAACTCTTTTGAGGTGTATTCTCCTCCATTATCTGACCTGAGTATCTTTATCTTTCTTTCAGAAAGATTCTCTATCAAGGCTTTGAATTCCTTGAATTTACTAAACACTTCATCTTTTGATTTCAAAAAGTAAACCCAGGTATTACGAGAATAATCATCAATAAAATATACATAGTATACATACCCACTGATGGAGGATCATGGAATTGGGACACACACATCAGAATCATTGAGTTCTAAGAATCCTTCTGCTTTGTTGTCCCTCTTCGAAAAAGGGTTCTTGATGTTCTTCCCTTGTGCACATCCATTGCACATGCCTTCATGGTCAACCTTGAGTTCTGGTAGACCTATGACTTCTTTGCATACGTACGGTAATTCCTTGTAGTTGATGTGGGCTAACATTATATGCCAAAGTTCACATGGATTCTCAATGGAATGGGTCATGGCTACTTCTGAGTGACCCTTTAGCTTATACAAGACACCTTCTTCTTTTCCAATGATGATTGCTTCTTTCATGGTTTCTCCTTTAGCCCACATAGGTACTTCTCCATCTATAAAGGAAACTCTGAAGCCTTTCTTTTCTAAAGATGATGTGGAGAGTAAGTTATTTGTCAAACCTGGTACATAGAGTACATCCTTCATCTTCATTGGAGTCCTTGAATTAAGCTTGTAGTTTGATTCTCCCACTCCCTTGATAGGGTATTGATAATCATCTCCAAGTGTAAATTTATGAGAAAAATTCTTTTCTGAAAGGAAAGAGAGAACATCTCTTTGAACTGTCATGTGCTTGGAAGCACCACTATCAATGAGCCAAGTGTCCTCTCCAGGTGTTACCGATACTTAGAGGGCCGAGATTAAGACATAGTATTTAATTTGTTATCTTAACATATTTGAGGGTGGCTCTTCATATTCAATAACATGGGCATGGTGCCTCTTATTTTTCCTCTTGTATTCTTCTCGTCTAGCTGGACAATGTCTCACAATATGTTCCATCTTGTCACAATGGTAGCATTGGATAGATGAGTAATCTCTTTCCTTTCGTTGTCCTTTCTTATGGAATCTCTTTGGTTGAGATTTGTTTTGGGGGTGAGACTTTTTATGAGTTTCTTTATGGAGGTAAGACTTATTTATTCCTCCTTTAGTGTGAGTAGCTAGGGCTTGATCTTCATCTCTTGATAGTAAATCCTCTCGGTTAGCTACTCTCGATTCTTCTTGAATGCATTCTTCCCATAGACTGTCAAATTTTAGTTTCTCCTTTCTTTCACAAATGGTTTGGATGAATGCATCCCAAGGTCTTGAGAGACCATTAAGGGTCATCATTATAAGTTCATCTTGATCTATAACATATCATACCGCTTCTAGTTGTTCTTTGAATTGGGATATTCTGAAGAAATATTCTTGGATTGATTCTCCTTTATGCATCCTTGTATTCTTGAGCTGAGTTCTTAAATTCATCTTCCAGTTTATGTTCTTTCCTTCATATAGTCTGTTTAGGGCATCAAACATTTATTTCAGAGTCTTATTTGATGACACATAAGGGATCAAGTGATCTTTGATTGAATTTGCAATGATTCTTTTGGCCCTGATCATGTCCTTTTGGTGCTTTTCTTTATCTACAACATCATCGGGTTCCAACACTTCTTCTTTGACGAATCTTGCTAGGTAATTCTCTTCAAGAATGATACAAACCTATACTTCCAGGCACAAAAGTTTTCCACACCTTCCAGCTTGTCAACAAGCTTAGTGCATGCAGACATCTTTTACCTGGAGCTTAGGAAAATGTCCAAAAATAAAAATGCTCAAAATTTAATTCTAAACTTACCAGTGGGTGCGCTTGGCTGAGGCGAGTAGCCTGGTGTGTTTGGATATTAGAAAATCCAACTTTTACCCCTCCAAACTTGATCTACAAATTTTTGGACTAGTGCTTCTAGTTTTCTGGTACCTCTGGTACTTTGGTACTTCTGGTACTCTGGTTTTCTAGTACTTTGTGAAAACTAGGGTTTCACTTTCCGAGAGATCTAGCCACTAAAAAATTGTGCTAAGGATTCCAAAGTGATCCTTGAGGAGGGGCACACTTTTCTGGATGGTTTTGGGGCTGAAATACTTCTTCAATAAAAATCCCTTATTTGCATGTATGACAATAGTGACGTTTTTCACTTTCTCTTGTGAAAGATGCTCTCTTCAGCTTATCTCTGATACCATGTTAAGGTTTAATCTACTATTAGAGTTATTTTCATTTCACTAGATAACAATAGCATAGATAGGATCACTGAGAAATACACAATCAAAAGAGACACATCATTTATCTTGGGAAACCCTCATGGGGGAGAAAACCCAGAAAAAATTCCTTATTATAGATAGCCAATACAATGCCAAGAGATAACTCAAACAAATACATAAAGTCCTCTCCCAAGGATGCGCCTCTCTCTCTCTTCTTTCTTCTCCAACTGCATCTCTGAACTTGCCTCTTGATGAGCAAGTGAGTATGTGTCTAAATGAGGTGCTAGCCTCCTTATTTATACAACTCTAGCACGTGTGGACGAAGGTGTCTTTTCACTGGTAGGGCCAACTTCTTCCTCTGGGTGGTTATAACCACCTTTAATATATTCTGGGGTCAACTTCTTATTCTACCTATTACAATTAGGGTTTGACCAATCCACAAAAGGGGATTTGGTCATTTACAATACCTGACATGATCAAAATGCAATAGGGGATTGATATAATGAATAATACATCAATAATAATTAGAATACTCTTTGCAGTTACATTGTTTCAACACGATCATCTAAGGTTTTTCTGAGGTTCTGCTAGAAGTTTGGGGTTTGATGTATGCTTAGATCGAGCTTTTTGGTAGTTTTTGGTGTCCCTTCTCCTGCTGATCTCAGAAGAGGTTTTGGGCCAAATATTTGAGGTTCTTGCTCAGGTCATGTGGTGTTTGCATGGGTAACACTTTGAGGTCCTTATTGGGGGCGTGTGACTTTATGTTTTTCTCCTTTTCCGGTTTTTTTGGGGGTTTTCACTGGCTTTGATTCCTTCTATTTCTCTTGATGTGGGAGCTTCATACCACTCTAACATGGTCCTTTTGGTAATCGGGGATTTTCTCTGGATTCTAATTTTCTGGCGTGTCTCTTGGTGGGGTTTTTTCTTTCTTGGAGTGTTTTTTTATGGTTGACTTATTGTGCTTCATTTTCTTTTTTTATGACCTTTATCAAGCTATTACTAGCTCATATTATTGTACTTTTCTTAGTGGCTTATTTTATAGCGTCTGGGCCCTCTCGGGCTTCTATTTTCTTCTTACTTTACCAATAATTGGGTCATGATCAAGGCACCTACAAAATGTAATTTGGTTCTCTTCGGATGAATAGAATTATGTTTTTTTTTTTTCCATGGAAAGAATATATATATATATAGATAGATAGATATAGATATAGATATATATTATAATTGAGAAATTTCATTTAAAATTAACATAAAATTTATATTTCAAAATATTTAATCTTTATTCATTTTTAATAATCAAGAATTAACATGGCTCTTAGGGTGTATATTAGTTGGTGATAGAGTGCAATGTTAAGGAAATTCTTGTGACATCGTTGGTTCAAACCTCGACTAGCCCTTTGTATCTCATCTAGGGAAACATGGGTATGCCTGAAGGCTTTAAAATGTAGAGGTTAATGATGAATTGTGTCCATTCTGAATTCATGTTCTCCTTTCTTTCCATATCTATTGAACTATTTGATTGTTGCCACTCTACCATCATCTAAAATGCATTTATAAAATACAATTTTGCATGGATCATTATGTTGGTAAAATTAAATTTATTATATGCAAGCACACCTATCTGAAGGACATGTATAACAAGTAGGATGTATTCCTTGGAACACACCTTCTCTCTGAATTTGCATGAATACAAATAGTGGCATAAACAATTTATGAACCTGCAAAAAATAAATTGAAATGGAAGAAGTAAAATAAATAGTGTGAACCATGAATATATATATATATATATATATTCAAACTGTTTGTATCCATAGAATTTTCCACCATTTACCATCAACATAGCCACCATAATATAAGACACTACTACAATTACCACCATTTCATGTTTTGTGTGGATACTACTTACATTCGATGACAATACTATAGGAGATGGGTAGGAGGTGAAATCCCACTCAACATTAGATTTCCCAAGGTAACCCAGTAAGAATTCTCAACTTGGCCACTTCTAAGGTCATAGCGCTCTCTCTCTCTCTCTCTCTCACACACACACACACACACACACACACACACACACACACACACATCGATTCCACCTAATTAATAGTACCCAACCCTCCACTGAACTAAACAAAATCAAGAATAATTAAATTTAAACCTTGTTGTTAATGGGGTAATGGGTAATGCATTATACAAATGTGAACATGGATGACTAAAATATGTGGAATCTAGTCTAATTAACAATTATAATAGCCTTATCCAATATTATACAAATGAATGGCATTACCAAACATAAGTGGAATATGGTTCATGACCATTATAAAGGTCCTAAGGATAATAAGATTTCATCCTTTTCCATCCTAATCGACTAATTCAAATAATAGTATATTTGAACAAGGGAGATACCATTGTAGTCAGTGAAATTTTTGGCATATAGTTTATCTAACAAGTTAGACCTAATTACAACAGAACTAGTTATAACTTCCCCTACGTTACGACAACAAATAATGATGTACAAAAGGTAATTACACACATACACACATACACACATACACACATACATACATACATACATACATACATACATACACACATACACACATACACACATACATACACACATACATACATACATACACACACACACAAACAC
>ML777863.1:507772-599591 GCA_009831015.1 Picea engelmannii
ACACACACACACACACACACACACACACACACATATATATATATATTGGGTTAAGAATTTAAATTCATCACAACATAAATTAATAGCATTACAAGCGACATATCAATGCAATCAATAACGACACAATCCAATGCATAATAGTGACACATGATCAACACATAAACATAAATAGCGACGCAGTTCAACATATCGCAATCAACTGAAGAAAAATATAAATAAATGATCAATCATGTCACTGAATAATAAAGAACTACCCGCCCAACCTATACTGCATGGTTAGGACCTCCAGGACACATAAGAAACACTCAAGCCCATGATTCATCTCATTGATTTTGACCACTTAAGGTCTTAGGGTTGGAGACTGTTCCGAGGAACAAGGAGGTGTTTAAGTCCCTTAATAAATCACATCTCATAACTACAAAATAGACTATCATTCATACATCAACATTATACATGGTGCAAGAGTAATCTAATTACTAAATCAATCATATATCAACTTTATCTTCATGGTGCAAGATTAAACTAATTACATAATCAATCCTACATCAACATTGATTTCATGGTGCAAGAGTACGTGTCAACTTTATTTTCATGGCGCAAGAAGAAGCAAATTAATAACCAATCATGAAAGTAATTCAAGACTAGATTCATCAACCAAGGCCAACCATTCATTCTTCGCGATGTAAGATATAATTTACTAAAAATAAAATATTCTTCGATAAATGAATACAAGAGTAAGAGGAAATTACAGAAGGAAGGATAAGAAGCACAAGAATATAGTGTTAAGTGCTCAACACACCCCAAAAGCTTTGTGAAATTCTGTCACTTTTGGGTTCCACTTGTTTTTTATTTTTATTTTCGGAATTAAGTTCACTATGGAGGGATGGTTTATTTTGTTTTCATGATTCTTATTGATCAAATCAAATTTGTTTGAACTCATTAAATGAAACCTGAAGTCTAAAAGAACTTGGCATTCTAACTAAGAATTTGCAACTAACATTGTGACTAACGCGCTTGTGTTCAACGTCGACAAAATCCATGCAGGTAAAATAGCCACACAGTAACACTAATCATTGATCATCGATGCACCACCAACATTGGTAGAAGGTGGAGTAAGTTTGCATATTTATTCTCCATGAAGGTTTAGAAGATAGCCGATCCCCATCGGCATCAGTGAAATACAAAGAGGGATAAACATTGACAAGAACCATGACAAACCC
Source organism: Picea engelmannii (assembly GCA_009831015.1). NCBI lineage: Eukaryota > Viridiplantae > Streptophyta > Pinopsida > Pinales > Pinaceae > Picea > Picea engelmannii. The sequence goes on from ML777863.1 coordinate 508,993, forward strand.
ATGAAATCCGATGATAGGTGCACTTGTTCGTGTTCGAAAAAATATCGAAGAGTTATATCACTAAAAATTCCCACATTGACACATCACCGATCCCCGATCCCCGATGCACTTTCAACATCGAAAACTTTTCGAGAGAGTTAATCCGGGAGCACTTGGGTAAGCTCATCGTCGATCCTTGATACTTTTCAGCGTCGACAGTGTAGGATCTATTGTTAGAATGATTAGCTAAGGAAAATTCCCTGATTCTGAATAAAATGATTGAACGAAGATGTCAGTCTCAATTGCCACATGTCTTTGTCACATAAGGGTTTCGTATGGTCTAGTTTCGTCTCGAGTCATCTTAAGGTTTCTTGTGTCCTAGTCACACCTCTAAGTCAGCTTTGCCACATCATCTCTATATGGAAATATGGATCGATGTCAGAGCTCTTTCTAGAAGTTATCAACGAATGATGTTTAAAGAGAAGCCCCAACCCCTGATCCACCATCTAGATTAATGAAACAATGGGATGTTTTCAGCATGAGATACGATTAGATTTTGTCATTTAATAGGCCAGTTAATGTTTCTCCCCACATACATTTTTTCCCCATGCGCCAATTGAAAAAAAATAATTTGAAATCACCGATAGGCCACGTTATATCCCATGCCCACACTGTCAACCTATGATTGAAGTTAATTTTAAACATAATGAAGATTTGGTGGCAGATTTTGTAGAACCGCACTCATATCCTGAATTGAATAGCTGATGCGAAAAGGTAAGTTCATCTCTATTTAAAATCACGAAAAATGGCTTTGAACATTTCTATTCTGCACACAAGTTTCCATTTCCAGAGCATCAGAAGAAGCAAAGTGATCATCTCAAGACTGTGTTGATTCTTAGACCATCAAAACTAGGTTAAACAAGCAACATAGGTATGTGTTAGATTTTATCAATTCAGCGGTCGTAATTTGTTATATATATTCATTTGATATTTCACATAGTGTTTAACTATGTTCTAGTTGTAGGGAAAACGCCTCCATGAAAGCCAATGACTAGATGCTCGTTGAGGGCACCTAAGCCAAAGGAGATGAAAATTGGTGAGGGTTCTTCTCCTGGTACTTTGAGGAAGTTGGAATACGCTCCCAGGGTGAAGCCAGTCATTAAAACCTCGACGAAGAAATATTTCATTCAACCCAAGGTCTTCGGCGATATGTAAGCAACCAATGGATCCAAAATAATTCTCCCATAGTGGGGAGATCTATTCAATAGAACCAACTGGGAGGATTACCCAGATTTTATCCCACATAGCAACCTAGATGTAAGGGCGCTAGATGACGAATTTTTCCCGAAGATTTGGCAGTCGTGCTTGCACATGGTAGCGTGTCGAACCCATGTTTTCCCATGCATCAATACCCTGCATTGGTTGATTGATCACACAGATGCGCATAAATTTCTAATAAACGACGAGAATGGTGGTTGTGTCGTAGATTTTCTCCCGACAAAAGTTCATAATTATTACAAGCTCATGGACCTAGAGGAGTGGTTGAACACAGACTTCGTGGTGAAGTTCTATGAATTCCACGACACCATCCAGTTGATGGCCTCATGGTGGAAGGAGGACAAGAAGTTTACAAACCACAACAATGGATGGTATGGGACAACGAACCTGAGGGATCCATACATCTACTTGATGTCTCTAATCTATCGACTATATGAAGAAAAGGACTACTACAAGTTCTCAGAAGCATGGATTCCCCTAGCATACACTGTGGCTATCTCAAAGAGTAGTTTCAATTGGGGAGAAATCATCTCCAAGAAATTGAGCATAGGTGTATTGTAGGATCAAATGCTAAAAGAAGGAGAAGTTGTCTCTTTCCACATGGCCTCGTACCTACTCGATGTAATCTTCGCGAGGAATGTATTTGTCGGTATGAATTTAAGCTGGCACATTGCAGAACTTCTTTTTCATGTCTACTTCAACATATTATGGGAGAAGAGGTACACAAAATATTATTCCCTTATTTGTGATGACTTCATCGCTCGTGTTTATTTCATTTTTAAAAAAAAGGAATGCCCAAACTTGTTTGCAGTAGCCAATAAATTGATATCGAAGGTAGGCCACTGGTATCTAAATGAACACACAACTTATATCAGGGTGTTCAGGGCCACCAGAGCACCCCATTTACTCCCTTCTCACATCCTAGACCAGATCATTGTGAGATAAATCTGTTATCAAACTATCCTGTAGGGTTATAATGCCACACTAGTTAAGGACAAGAAATGGGCTTTCATACCCTACAAATTCCATGTGGGGTTTTATCTAGTGAAGGAAACTACTCAAGACAAACAAGAAGGGCTAAGTCAAATTGAATTCAGGTTCCCGACAGGCCGGTTTCGCAAGGACGAACTTAAAGGCATGGTTCCCCAACACACTTCACAAGTATCATCCTGTTGGCCATACATGCATGACAAGTTTGAGGATGATATTTTTGCAGAATGCGCTCAGGAATGGGAGGAGGTAGCATAGAGGAAAGCCAACCTGAACATGACTAGGTTGAAGGCTATGGGCATGGATGAGAAGGTGGAGACAATAGATCAGTCGACTCAAGGGGCTCTCAGAGATGGAGAAGAAATCAGAGAAGCAAACACCAAAGAGGAACAAAGGAGAGGATTGATTTTACTAGAAGGAGCACAGAGAGTCAATGACCAGTTAGAGAACAATAATGAACTCATAGAAATGATGAGGATCCTGTCAGACAACCCAATCACAATCAGAGGATATCTAAGTGGATTCGAGTCAATACAATTGGAAGAAATCACCGGTCTGGAAAACCCTAGAGTTCCATCACCACAGATCAGATCACCAAGGACCATTCCAATCCAGTTTGGCATTTCAAGGATGTGAGGTAAAATGGGTGTACCAAACCCCCTATTTGATATAATAACCATCTATGATGACGAGGAGGGTTTAAAGGTCTACTTGGTAAATTTGGTACCGATTACAGAGGAGAAGGAACCTGAGAAAGCATCTACCCCAAGTCCCGATGCTCCAGTTCAAAACCTTCCGCAGAGCGACCATGAGGTTGAAAGTGTCTTAGAGACTGAATTTACCGACTTATCGAACACCCCAAAAGACAGATTGAGGGATGATATGGGATTGGGTGGTCAAAAAGAGGAAGTTCAACAGCAAGAGATCGACACCTCGACAACCGATTACCAAGTAAGTACTGAACCTATCCCTAGTTCTTGAATTTTGGCTGATACCTCACTAGCTGATGAAAAACAAATGAAGGTTGATCCATTAGAGCATATGAAAGAAGTCAAAAAACCATTCTTAGAACATATACACACAACAATGAGCTTGGGCAACACTTTAACCTGGGGAGAGCAACAAATTCTTGATCCTGTTGACCAAGTCGCCGATATACAGGTGATCGCTTATGATAGGAAAAGGAAAGTTATCATGAAGAGGACCACCAAGACGATAAGAATCACGCTGGATAGCTCAATTATCATCACCTCAGAAGAGAAGCTTTTCAGTAGAGAACATGAAAATCCGTCTGAGCTCATCGATGAAGGGATGTCTATCACAGATGCCACGTTGGATCGAGAAAGGAGAGATGAAAAGGAGTTGGACTCTATGCTAAAGGTGTTACAAAATCTATGCCATTAGGTGAAATAATATCAGGACTCAATGCAGGCCATGGTGTTTTTGAGGAGTGAGTTCCAGGGTGCTTATGAAAAGTTCACAGATGAACAATATCTTTTCACTACAGGTATAGCCAATTTCTAAGAAGATACCCTTATGGTGATGACAACCTACAAGGACGTGGAAAGGTGGTATGAAAAGGCATACCAAACAGTGGAAATAATTGATTACATCAGTGCACTACAAAAGGGTCGAGCATGGTATTTGAGTGATAAGGGAGAGAAACATCGCTCAGATCAGAAAAGAAATCGAATACTGGGTAAGGATGGACCAGGAACCTCAGCGGAAGATACAAAAGAAGTGGGCCAAGTGCGAAAAAGGCTGGGAAAAGATTAATCGGGAGTTGAAAGGTATTCACCTCCCAGAATTCGGCTCACCCAAATACTTTGTCGACCTGCATGACATAGTCAAGCGACATGCATAACAAGACTCAGCCTGAACAACAGAGATTGCACAAGTGATGAGCATGGAACCGGGTCAATTATAACTCTTTATGGAGCATCCTATCAAGGCTCATGCAGTTCTGCAATGATTGAGTGCAAAATAGTTAAATACAGGGAACATGCAGTAGAAGTAAAATAAATTCTTTCAACCCCAATGGACCAACACAGGTTCCCACATGACAACACATGTGAGGATATTTTGGTCAAATGGTCGGAGTATGAGAAGAGGCACCCACTCTAGTAGAACCCTGATATGATTCTCAGAGAACAAAAGGATCAAGCACTGCATGGTGAATTTTGTTTACTTAAATTAAACTTATAGCAGCTATTTTTAGTAAGTGATTCTTTATAAATTAGGGGATTGAACTTTTAGCAAGGGTCGATAGTTTTGAGAGGGACCCTCTTTTTTGGAATTGTAATGAACTATTTCTGAAAAAACTTAATTGAGAAGTCATATTTAAGACCGGAGACAAACTTTTATTTTTCATCAAAAGAGTTATGTGATTGGATTGAGGAGGAATTACTTCCAACTTTATTTCAGTAATTGATGCTGTAATGAGTAAGAGTCCTGAATCTATTGATAATTTATATGTTTCAATATATTTTTCATTTCTTGTTCCTAATGATGGAAAGAAATTCATTGTGTTAATTTGTGATTAATGTTAGAGCTAAGGAAACTATTTTTCTTTCCATCATCATGTTACATGCGTATTTTTCTTATGATAATTGTATCTCAGTCAATAATTGAAATACCAACAAGTTAATGTATTAGTACTAGGCTTGTAACATGTGTGAATATATTTGTCTACATTATTGAGCATGATGGTTTTCCCAAGCTCAACCTTCTTCAGTAGTTAAGAATCCCTTCTACCAATTGGTTTATACCATCACACATCTAATTTTATCAGACCCATCTATTAAAAGAAAAGAAAAAAAGAGAACGTTCAAGATGAAGGAGGAACTTTCATAGGAAGATATCATGTCAATCACCAAGTAAACCCCATTTATAAATTATCTAGATCGAAAAATTTGGAGAACCATTCCACCATTAAACACTACATATTATAATTGGGCCTCTAAGGCGGGTTTGGTTCCTACTATTGTGTTAAAGGGATTTAGGACCTCTCAATAGAATTGGCGCTAGAAGGAGGGCCTGATGAATCAATGGCTAACAAAATTGACGATATAATATCTTGCATAGCCTACAGATTCAAAACAACCCACATGCATGGGTAGTCAGTCTCAAGATGGCCCACATAGAGAGAGTACTCCTGAAATGACTAAATCACCCCAACACAAGGGATAAAACCTTTTCCCTGAAATACCTTATGCTCTTCCTCAGGAGGATTTGAACCAATTCAGAAGAATCACAAGAGCTTACACTCGACAAATTGGATCCTTTCCCTTATCCCTTTTACTTCCTCGTATAAAACAAGTAAGCAGACCAATGGTTGATAGCCCTGAATATGTTTTTGTTCACACAGTAGAAGACCTAATATCTTTTCCCCTCACTGAGATTGAACAACCGCTTAACCTAATCCCCGAAACACCAACTGGTAATTACTCTGAGCCAAACGATTTTGGATCTAACGAAGAAGGGTTTAACTCTGATTACTTAATTTCGGAATCATATGACATGGAGGATAATAATGATAATAACAAAGAGAGATGAAATCAACCTCCAAATAATCAACCTTGGTTGGCAAAAGATTCTCTGGAAATCCTAGGACGGGTACATAACATCCCTCGACATTTGGAAAAACTACTTCCCAAGTTTGACCCTGAAACGAACGGATTTCCTGAAGACCATATTAAAAATTTCATACTAGTGATAATAATGATGAACGTACAACATGAGGACATAGTATGTATAATTTTTCCCTATACCTTTGAGAATTCAACGTTGACTTGGTATTTTAACTTTCCCGTAGGGTCCATAACCAGTTGGACGAAGTTTCAAAAAGATTTCTTAGACAAATTTGCAGAAGCAACCACCAACAGAGATTTGATGGCTGAACTCTTCACTACCACCATGAGTCGAAAAGAAAAGGTTAAAGACTTCAGTCAATGGTTTACCACTATCTTGAACAAATTCCAACCCGAAGCTAAACCTACCGAGGAGTTGCAAATTGAGGTATATGCTAATTCTCTCCCTGCGTCTATTTCTATGTTCGTGAAAAGGGCTTCCAAGCATACCCTAGTTGAAAATTTTGAGGAAGCCAAAACGATTGAATTCCAAATGAAGGGATGCAAATAAGGCCAGGTCTCACTAGTTAAGAAGGAAGTTTTGCCTCCGCCCAGAAGAGGATTGTTGCTGACTAGACCTCCAGGAAAACAAATGGAACAAGGTCTTGAAAAGGGAAGAAAAGACATAAAATACCTACAACGGATGATAAATAAACTCTCGAATGAAATTATAGACATGAAGAGAAGCGTCAGGGAGGGAAACCAAGGTCAAAGGCCCTATAAACCCTTTTTCAAGAGAAACACACCTTTCAAAGCGATCAAACCTCCCCAAGCCAACTTAAACATTGATCTGGGTAATGTAGCTTCCAACTCTTTCTGTACTTATCATCAAGAGAAACATTCTGAAAGAGATTGTCCCTAATGGGTGAATGCTATGAATTTAATGGCAAATCGGTTCCTAGAAAAATTTTTCCTTACCGAACAATCAAGCGACTCAGTGGTAAACATTGTCGATCAGGAGGAAGTTGAGCCACCAAAAGAAACAACCATGTTTCTATGGGATCCTGACCTTTCAATGCCTTCCAATGATGTATTTTAGGTTCAAGAACCACCCACTGAGGTTTTGGTGATGCAAACGTGAAGTAAGGGTCAATCGTTCTCAAATGACCTTACCATCGTTCAATATTCGAGGGGAAAACAAAAAACTGAACACCCGGAATAACCTTTTGTCTCCCAAAGAAATCCTATAAACATCCATACACGAGAGTCACCCAAGATATAATACAACATAGTATAAGACTTAAAAACATTGAAGGCTAATGTGTCGGTCATGGGCATGTGTAGAATTCCTCAACAAAAGGATTTTCTATTAGAAGCCTTAAATTAGATAGAAGCCCCTATAACAAGCACTGACCTAGGGGAGGTCCCAGTTCCCATAGATCCAAAGAATAAACCAAATGTGAAGCTTGATCTATAGATAAAAAAGGAAATCATTTTGTCCCACATTTCCTTTTAACATTTGAAGTATTCAACATAAATCTCCATAATTGTCTAGTCGACTCAGGGGCATCCTCCAATGTCATGCCATTATCTATCTGTAAGAAATTGAATGCAGTTTCGATCAAAAATGATAAACATGTTATACAACTAGACAGAACTCAGGTAAAATGTATTTGGGAACTCAAGGATGTCATGATTAGAATGGCTACCCACCTAAAATTTGTTCAAGTAATTGACATCATTGTAGTAGATATACCAGAAGCTTATGGATTTCTACTTAGTCGAGAATGGTCCCAAAAATTGAATGGATGCTTTAGCATAGACTGGGCTCATCTCTAGTTTCCATTAAAGGGACATGCCAACATGATTAGGACTTATAGGGAAAGGTATCTCAAACATATTATCGCTGATTTAGAAGCCTTCAATGAACCCTCATTGCCAGATTTCCCCGTGCTAGGAAACTACTCCTGCAACTCTGATTTCGAAAATTTCGCTCCTCTCTCATATGATGTACCTCTCACTCAAAACTCTGAAATGGATTTTCAAGTGAATCTACTGGTAGCGGTGGATGAAAGCCTCTCTTTTCAATAACCTCTACTGGAAACCACAAACAAGGTATGTGGAGAGGAGGAAGTAACTAGGTATGAAGAAGCTGATAAATTTTGCTCACAAGTGTGGACCCTGTACTTTGATGGGTCTAAATCGCAAGAAGGGTCGGGAGCATGATGTATCCTCATTGACCCAAAGGGGAAGCATAATTTCCTGTCCTGCAGACTAAAATTTGAATGAACTAATAATACTGATGAGTATGAAGCTTTGGTGCAGGGACTAAAGAAATCCATAGAATTAAATGTTAAAAAACTAAAAGTCTTTGGGGACTCTGAAATTATCGTCGGGAAAGTAAAGAATACTATACCTTGCAACTCACCCCACCTGAGGAATTATCAACAAGAAGTGCATAGGCTAATGGATCATTTTGAGGCCTTTAATATTATCGCGATTCCTAGGACAAAGAATACTCTTGTTGATTCCCTGGCTACTACAGCCTTGAGGATATCCCCTTTAGAAGACTATGAAGCCTCTAGGTTCACTATGGAACTACTCTACAAACCATTAGTACCCAACAATATTTCTAATTGGATGTTTTTTGAAGGAGATGAACAGATCATAGACTTTCTAACCAATCAATAAAATTTTAAAGACTTGGCTATTGATGATGAAGCATTTCAAGAGAAACTAGCAGAAAATGGTTTCCATGAACAAAGAGGCGAAATAGATCACTCTAGTAACAAACCAAAKTTTCACACGATATCGAAAGGGATAGCCAATATGGAAAGCCTTTTCGACCCAAGGGAAATATTTAAAGGGTCAACAAACACAAAAATAGGGAGTTTGTGTCCCATATACGAGACTATTAATATAGGAACCCTGGAAAACCCTAAGAATATAAATCTAGGAAAATCAGTGTCTAAAGAAGAAAGGAAATCCCATATTAAACTTTTTAGAGAATATCAAGATTTTTTTGCATGGTCCTACCGAGAATTGAAAACTTATGACACTCRCATTATTCAACACACAATCCCGTTAAAATATGGAGTAAAACCCTTTCAACATAAGCTCGAGAAGTTCTATCCATATTTGGAATCCCTCATGTATCAAGAGCTAAAGAAATTATTAGATGCTAATATTATCTTTTAKGTTAGACACTTTGTCTGGGTAGCAAACTTGGTTTATGTCAGGAAAAAGTCTGGGGAAATTCGCTTGTGTGTAGATTTCATAAATCTTAATAGAGCATCGGAAAAGGATAACTACCCAGTCCCCCTAATGGAACAAATATTACAGACCGTGTCTGGTTCTAAGATTTTCTCCCTTCTAGATGGTTTTTTAGGTTACAACCAGGTTCTAGTTTCATAAGAAGACCAACTGAAAACTACCTTCTGAACCAAGTGGTAAACCTTTGATTATAAATGCATGCCCTTTGGGTTGATTAATGCAGGAGAAACCTTCCAGAGGGCCAAGGATGTATATTTTCTATGATTTATTAATAGATGTATAGCAATATACTTGGACGATGTGGCTGTGTATTCAAAGAACAAAACAGATCACATCCAACATCTAACCCAAATTTTCGAAAGGTGTAGGAAACATGGAATATCTTTAAACCCTAAGAAAACTATCTTTGGTGTCAAGGAAGGGAAATTACTTGGTAATATTATATCTCAAGAAGGAATTCACATAGATCCAGAACGAATAAAGGAAATATCTCATATTACCTTACCCCACAACAAAAGGGCGATGCAATCCTTCTTTGGGAAAATTAATTTTGTGAGGAAGTTCATGCCCGATTTTGCTGAAACGATCAAACCCTTACAAAAAATGATTCACAAGGATGTTGATTTTAAGTGGGATGATGAGCATAAATTTTGTTTCAACAATATCAATACTGTCATATCTCAAGCACTAGTGCTGGGAAGTCCCGACTTTAGTAAATATTGTTTCCTCTATACTTTCGCCTCCGACCAATCCTTAGCTACAGTTTTGACCGAGAAGGATGATGATAACAATGAGACACCAATATCGTTCATGACCACTAATCTCCAAGGGGCTGAATTGAATTACCTGACTATAGACAAGAAGGCTTATGCAGTGTACAAAGAAGTAAAACATTTTAGATATTACATTCTAAAAAATCACACCAAAGTCATCGTGCCTCATCCCGCAGTCTGATCCCTATTCACTCAACAAGAGATGGATCATGGGGGAGAGGAGAGTAAATTGGATGGAATTTGTCCAAGAATTTGACCTAGATATAAAACCTCCCAAACTGGTTAAGGGACAAGGGTTGTGTAAACTGGTCGCAGAATCTCAAGACCAAATAAATGAAGACCTCGGGTGAGAGAATGAATTATCATTATGGAGTAGTGAATATTTATACGTTCCCCCAAGGCAAGAGTATTAGTTTGGAAAACTAATTTACCTCCTGCATCATGGGACTTTCCCATAAAACCTAAACCCTAAGGAAAGGAGAGCTCTCAGACTAAAATATGCACAATATCGCCTCATAAATTTAGTACTTTTTCGCATAAATTATGATGTGGTACTCTTGAGATGTCTCGAACGTGAAGATGCATATAAGGTTCTGAGGGAACTCCATGATGGTCCTATAGGTGGAAACTATGCAAGGAATACAACTGCTCACAAAATACTAAGAGTCGACTATTACTAGCCTACTCTATTTAGAGACGCTCATACATACACTAGAAACTATAAAACTTTCCAAATGAGCGCAGGGAGAGAAATGAGAGAAGATGTGCCACTCTAACCAGTGACTATATCCAAACCATTCGAGCAATGGGGGTTAGATTTCATAGGGGATATTACCCCAAGTTCTTCAAAACAACATAGATACATACTCACTGCTATAGACTACTTTACAAAATGGGTAGAGGCCATCCCTCAGACTCACGTGAATGAAAAGGTGGTAATCCAATTCATAGAAAAACAACCAATCACAAGGTTTGGTATGCCTTCCATTCTTGTTTTTGAAAATTCCGCTTACCTTTTCTTCCACTCTATTAACATAGTTTTATCTAGATAAAGGAATCATAATCAGATACTCTACAAACTACTATCCACAAGGGAATGAAGTGGCAGAATCAACCAATAAAAACCTAGTGAGGATCTTGAAGAAAATAGTTGCAGACAATTAGAGGAATTGGCATAGCTCGCTTCATAGTTCCTTATGGGTCGACAAAGTAACACCCAAGGAAGCTATAGGGAACTCCCTATACTTCTTGGTATATAGACAAGAAGTTATTCTCCCAAATGGGTTATATCTTCCATCTCTTCAGCTTGCTCAGGGATCTAGATGACAACCCTCATCAATTATTCAACACAGAAGTGATACCCTCCTCATGTTGGAAGAAGAAAGGGAGAAATAAAAATCAAAGTTCGTCGCTCATCAGTAGATAGTTAAAATGTGGTTTGACAAGCATAAGGTCAAAGAGAAGAGTTTTGAGGTAGGGGACTTAGTCCTAAAATGGGATAGAGAAAATGAACCCAAGGGAAAACATTTGAAGTTTCAAAATCTATGGCTCAGACCTTTCCAGGTATCTGAGAAACTTGGGGAAAGCATGTATCGGTTGAAAAATCTAAGGGGGGAACCCGACGCCCTCTTGGTGAACGACCAAGCCCTGAAACAATATTTTTGTTAAAAAAAAAAGGGTGTGTGTGTGTGTCTTTTCATGTTATTTTATGATTAGGATAAATGTGTGGGTGCAAGGTGTACTGATTGCAGAGTCCTTTTATTCCCGTTTTTCTTTTTTTTGGTGTTTTCTTGTAAAAGGGTTGTGTTCTGCAAGGCATTGGTTGATCTCAATCAATATGGCGTAGCAAACTCTGCTCTTGACTCATGCTTACATGATACACAAGAAACACTGGGGAATTGTAATTTTTTCTTCAAAGATTTCTATACCTAGTCTTTGTAAACAAAATACCTTAGTGAGTGATGAAGTATCCTCTTGGTGGTTAGGTAAAGACTAAAGGGAAATATGGAAAGCTGGAAAGGACCACATTGTTGGGCAGTGGAAGCAAAACATAGCACATAAAACCAGAGCATAAGCAATCCCACAATTTGACACAGTTATTTATGTGGAAACCCAATGAGGGAAAAAACCATGGGAAATCATAATCAATATTCTTTTATTCAAGGGAGAATTACAATAGCCAACTTAGGAATACAACCATCCTCTCCTATCATACACACAACACCTCAATATTGTGTCTTTATCTCACACACTCACTACACATTGTGCTCACACCTCTATGGGTATGCTAGTATATATAAAATATATCACTCAGTTACACAGACTGATCATGAATAGATAACATAGTTACATGAATAGTTCATAAATACATTGCATGCATGCACATTAACATAATTGCATGCATGTGCATGTGACTGTATGAGGAAATTTGTTGGCATGTTTCCAACAATCTCCATCTTGAAAACAATGTATATGATATATCATGCCCTTAATTAATTCATCACCTTTTCTGCAAGTGAAGAGAAGCCAAACACCATCACAAATCTGCAACTTCTCTGAAAATACCATTATGTGAACATGCCTGCATGATCCACTCTAGCCAAGACCATTCATTCTCCATTAGTAACCTATCTAATAGATTAATGCACTTGTCCAAAACTCATGAATCATAACCATAGACCAAATCAATGCAACCACTGTAGGTGATACTTATGCTTCTATGTTTGAAGCACCCATTTCCATGCTCTTCACTTGGTTTTGCCATGTCTCTACTGACAACACCAACTGCATGTTAAATTATTACCATTTTTCCATCGCAATCATCAAACTTCCTACTAGCATATAATACTCGAGACATATAGCCCTTTTCTTCTTCATTAATTAGGACATAAACCTGAAGAGAACTTACAATGGAAAGACAAAGGGATTTTACCAATTTTACATTATTAATAATGAATTTCCTAAGTATCTTCACCACATACTTCTGTTGTGATGACCAAGCTTACCATATTTCTTGTCTCTGTATATTTCCATGCCCAATATTTATTTTGCTACTTCTAGATCCTTCATAACAATCGTCCTAACCAACTGACCCAACCTGTTGATATCAACCATGCTTGTTCTTGAAACAAGCATAACATATAACACCAAGATAATGAATATATCATAAACACAATGGTTATACTTCTTGTAAAATTTGGCTCTCCATGAAGGAATCAAACATCTTGTACCATTTTCCTAGCATGCTTCAGGCCATACGATGATTTTTGAGTTTGCAAACAAATATTCTATTGTGATTCTAAGCTAACTGTTCTGGTTGTTCCATATACATCCCCTTATCCAAAAAAATCCATGTAAAACAATTTTAACATCTAGTTGTACTATCACAACCAGTGCTAACACAACATGAATAGAAACAAGCTTTTAACAACCGGTGAGAAACCTTCATGGAAATCACTACCTTCCAAATACATTTTTTCTACTAGCCATGCTTTGAACCTTTCATATATTACTATGTTTGATTTTATAAAAGGAGATTCATCAAACAATGCATCTTTGTCCATGATGATTCTATGGGTAGTAGGATCCCACGGTCTGCACCCCTTAACATCATCACCATATAAAAGATATACCTGTTTGATATGAGTACTTCTTAGACTGTTGATAAAAAACATAAGCATCATAACCAAATAATTTCACATTTGAGTAATTACCAGATGACCTGTTTATACCTCTTCCTGAATCTTCCTATATTTTGCAACTGATGGTGACCAAGTTACCAGATAGCACAACCTCTTATGTCCACAACTATTGTTGCAACTTGGCATTACTGAACATGCTTATTCGATCCCAACTTCCTTGCAATAATTTACAAGTTCCATGGATATGAACTTACCTTCATCATATATTCTCAAACACTTGATTGACCTACCAACACGTCATCCTTTATACAGACCCACCTTTCTAAACTGGACAAAATGCTCCACCTCAAACTTTGCATTCGAACAACTTTGAATAAATCCGACCAAACCAACCAAGTAATTCTTCACCACTTACCTCCAGGCCCATTTAAAATGGAGTTCACAAAGCCTTTTATAGACTTCATTACATGCAATCCGTGGACACAATACCATGGGCTACCCAAAAAATATGGACCCAAAAAACCACATGATTTGACCTAAAAAACTAGATTTAACTCATTAACTCTTCTACCGAGTCAAGGTTAACCCAGCATACATGCCTCCCCACATATTCAATGTACCTAAATCTATGTCTACACTTTTCATAGGTGACCTGATAAACTAGGGGTACGTATGCCTATTCAGGTCTTACAGACATATGCCCATTTACAAGCAATCAATAATTTCTACAACGCCAAAGTAAATACTATTATTTATTTGTTTATTATTTCATGGTGACTCAACCATCACTGCCTTGCAACTTCTATGCGAACACAGGTGGAGAGACACAATAGATAGAAAAAACTTCATCAACAATACCTGTAGCTAATTTTCTTTTTTTTTGGAGTCTTCTTTGGATGCTTGTTGTCTTTTCCAACAATCCTACTTGAGATGTCCAGATTTTCCACAAAACCAACATTTTTCCTTACCCTTACTGTATTTTGACTTAGACCTGGTTGTACCTTTATGATATTTCCCCCCTTCTGTATATTGACCTCTGACCACCATTGCTTCTGTTGTTGAGGTTTCTTTACCAAATGTTTTCCTTATCTCCTCAAACAAAAAATCTCCCACAACAGTGTCATAATCAATGGAATCTGTTGTGTTAAACCACACAGTTGTGACCAGATGATCTCAAGACTCAGGCAATGAACACAATAGAGTAACCTCCTTGTCCTCATCTTTGAACTTTACTTCCATATTAGTTAATTGACAAATCAGAGTATTGAAGACATTCAAGTGATCAATAATTTCCGTACCTTCTTTCACCCGGAAGATGTACAGTTGCCTCTTCAAGAAGATTTTATTTGAAAAGTTCTTTTTCATATATAGACTCTCCAATTTGGTCCACAAACCTGCAGTTTCCATCTCTTCAGCAATGTTAAACAACATCTCATCTGCCAGGAACAAACGGATAGTACTGAGGGCTCTTGCATCTAGATCCTTCCAGTCCTCATCTATCATGCTTGTCGGTTTCTTTGACTTTCCAGGAAAGGCCTTTTGCAATCCTTGTTGCATAAGAAGATCTCGCATATTAAGCTTCCATAGCGCAAATCTATTCTTACCATTGAACTTTTCCACTTGAAACTTGGAACTCTGCACTTTCTCCATAGGCAGAAAACTCCAAAACCACTGCTTATAAAATTGATCCTTTTTAATATAGAGGAGTAAACTTATATTTCAAAGTGGGACCAAAGAAGTTGAACCCAAAAAATAAAATATTTAAAATATATCTTAAAACCTTTTAGAACATTCACCCGTTTAAAAAAATAAACATCCCCTCTTCGTATAAATACATTCGCTTATATATTACCCTTCACATAAAGGGTGAAGGTATATTAAAAGGAATATTTTAATAAAGTTTTACCCACATGAATCTCATCAAAAGTCAAAACTCAGACCTCTCGAGAGCTCTCTGTGCATATCTAACAAGAAAGGTCAATTTCATACCATGAGTTCTCATGAAAAAACCTTCCACGACTTTTCAACGTGAATACTCCACATAATCTTTCCACAAGTGTATCACTTCACAACTTAATTTTTTTATCACGCATTCTCCATGTGGTAAGGATCAACGAATATTAACACACCTTCTACACGCGACAAGGATCAACAAATATTGTCCCTCTTCCAACAAACAACACTCCAAAACTTGGATCACCCCTCTTCTAACACACCACTCTCAAATCGACCAAATTCTCTTTGCATATACCAAGGTCAATGTTCTTCCTGATAGGTGCCCGAAGCATTACAGAAAAGAATAATTCTCCTGAAATGAACTCAGATATCATTCTCACATGCTTGATCTCATCCAATTTGACTCACCTTCTCTGATACCACTTGTTGGGAAGTAGAAGCAAAACATATCAAAGAAAACCAGAGCATAATAAATCCCACAATTTGACACAACGATTTATGTGGAAACCCAATGAGGGAAAAACCCAAGGGAAATGATAATCAATATTCTTTTATTCAAGGGATAATTACAATAGCCAACCCAGGCATACAACCATATTCTCCTTTCATACACACAACACCTCAGTATTGTGTCTTGCTCTGACACACTCACTACACATTGCACTCACACCTCTATGGGTATGCTCGTATATATAAAATCTATCACTCAATTACACAGACTGATCATGAATATATCACATAGTTACACAAATAGTTCATAAATAGATTACATGCATGCACATTAACATAGTTGCATGCATCTGCATGTGACCGCATGAGGAAATTCGTTGGCATGTTTCCAACATACATGTACCTGTAAACAGAGCTAGGAAGAATTTCACCTTAACCATTTCATCTTGCAGATAACAAATGTCCTCCTCTACCACTCACTCAGGGCATCTCTACCAAAAATAAATCAATTATATTAAATGAGTGAAAATTAGGAGAGGGTATGTAGATAATGCCACCACGG
The DNA here is from genome assembly GCA_009831015.1 of Picea engelmannii. Lineage (NCBI taxonomy): Eukaryota > Viridiplantae > Streptophyta > Pinopsida > Pinales > Pinaceae > Picea > Picea engelmannii. Next base: position 525,464 of record ML777863.1, read on the forward strand.
CTATGGATGCTCATTGGTAGCAGAGAAAGGTCTGTGATGTTGGGGTGACTCCGTCGGGGCTATGGACGCTCACTAGAAGAAGAGAAACACCGTAGCGAGTGAATGATGATAACTAAAATGGACTCGTGTTAGTGAATTATTTACTCGAATCTTGTCAAAAAGGGGTGTGGGTCATGGTCAAGAGGAACAAAGGTGGAATAAAGGTTAAAACTCCATAGGTGGGCTTGGATTCACGAACTGGGGAAATTGTAAACACAAGGACAGGGAAGACTCTGATAAAAGTAGAGCTAGTTAGTTTCTCAACCAACTTCTACATCAGCTAAGTCGAGGGAAGGAACAAAGATTATTCTTTCGTCTAGAGAATCACCATTTGTTGAGCGCTCAACACACCCTAAAATATTTGTGAAATTCTGTCACTTTTCAGTACCACTTGTTTCTTTTTGTTTTACTATCTGAATTAAGTTCATTATGAAGGGATGGTTTATTTTGTTTTTATGATTCTTATCGATCAAATCGAATTTGTTTGAACGTATTAAATGAAACCTGAAGTCTAAAATAACTTGGCATTCTAACTAAGAATATGCAGCTAACATTGTGGCTAATGCGCTTGTGTTTGTCGTCGGAAAAATCCAGGCAGGTAAAATAGCCACACAGTAACACTAATCATCGATCGTTGATGCACCACCGACATCAATAGAAGGTAGAGTAAGTTTGTGTATTTATTCGCCATGAATTTTTAGGATATATATGATCCCCATTGGCATCACCAAAATACAAAGAGGGATAAACATTGACAAGAGAAATGACAAACCGCTGATAGTCGATGATGGGTGCGCTTGTTCAGGTTCGTAAAAATATCGAAGAGTTATATCACTGAAAATTCCTACATTGACACATCGCTGATCACCGATCCCCGATGCACTTTCGACATCAATTTTTTTTTGAGAGAGTTAATCCGAGAGCACTTAGGTAAGCTCATCGGAGATCGTCGATCCTTGATACTTTTCTGCATCGGCAAGGTAGGATCTATTGTTAGAACGATTAGCTAAGGAAAATTCCCAGATTCCAAATAACATGATTAAATGAAGACCCCAATCTCAATTTCCACGTGTCTTATTTGCATAAGGGTTTCATATGGTCTAGTTTCGTCCCGAGTCATCTTCAGGTTTCCTATGTCCTAGTCACACCTTCGAGTCAACTTTTCCACGTCAAATCTATACGACAAGATTGATCAACGTTGGAGCTCTTGTGTTGGCACAAGGGCATACCTAGGGTTCAATGATTCAATAGTGCACCAACAAAACCCTAACTACCGACCCTTTTGGCAACACCTGCGAAACAAATGAAGTCTCACCCAAGGTAGAGGCAGGGGGGTTGCAAGACTCAAGTGTCTACAACCTAGCTGGGACACATATCTGTGATTACAACACTTAACATAACACTTAGTAGTTAACATTCATGAGTCTTTAACCCTGATTTACCTCGCAGGCTTCAACCCTAATTACAAAACAATGCAGTATTAATCAAGCTCTAAGCACATCTAATCATCCAAAACATAGAATTAAGTAGATCTAGCATTCATTCACATCATTAAGCACTAAGATACTACATCATATGCATCTAACATACATAAAAGTACAGTACTAGTCATAAATCACATCAATCGCACAAAGAAACCACAACACAAGATATACGTGGTTCACCCCCAGCGTGGGGCTACGTCCACCAACTCTTCTCCTATTTTATTAACTTCTTCCAATCTCCTTACATGCACAGAGCCACTAATCCAACTCAGCATAGGACAGGATATTTGTACGCACCTTTCCAGATCCTCCTTCCCTGGGCTAGGTCCAAGCACAAAGCCTCTACATAGTCAGTGCACAAATCACTTACAAACGCTTGCACTTAGCTCTACAAGCCTCAATATAGAGTATGCAAAAAGCATTCACAATTATTGACACTTAACACACTGGCCTACTAGGTCTAATACTTATTACAATTCTTAGCTACTTATTTATACATTACAAATGAGGCCTAAGCATGGGTAAACCCATGGGCCGACATACCATACCCATTACATAAACCCTAAACCCAAAAATCCCGTAAAAGGGGGCTAGATCTCGTGATCTCTGCTTCGCTTGGGAGATCCATCTTCGACCAACCTATTGAAGTCCCAAAAATGGTCAAACACGATTGAGGTTCTCCAAAAATTGGTCGAGGGCCAATAGGCCCCCAACACTCACCTGTGACTCGTCCTGAGTCACTCTGATCTGGGAAATTATGCTTCAAAGGACTCGTTCTTGGCTCGAGTTGCCTCGACTTGCTTCTTCGCCAGAGCCTCCTACTCAGAGAAATCCTGAATGACTGTTTTTGTGACAAACCCTTCCAAGCGCTTTTCCACTGTGGTGACCACTTGCTCTAGTTGTGCACCTTGTCCCTTGATCTCTTCAAAAAGGGTGCAGCCTCCATCCTGTACCGACTGGAGTCTCTGGGTCACTTCCATGACTCTACTCTGGATAACATTGACCTATTGTTGGACTATGCACACCTCTTGTGACCTTTTCATCTTCTCCACTGCTATAAGAAGTTTCAACTGTGCTTACACTATTGATGCCTGTTGCTTCGAATCATGGAGTTGTGACTCCAATGTCCTTAGTTCTGGGTCTTCTTCTAGGAGCTCGTAGGTCTTCACACTTCAAGCACTCAATTGATTACATTCTAAGGGAAATTCCTTGATTCTTTAGACTGTGCTCCGAGCAGTTTCTTCCCTTTGATCTCACACTTCCTGTGGAGTTCTTGGCACTGCTTGCAATTCCAGTTCTACTACTCTTTATTGGAGTTGCTGAATGGCTTCAGTGAGATTCCCCACTTGGCTCTCAGCTGTCTATTCTTCCATCAGTTCCAATCTCAGCATGGAGCGAAGTGCTCGAGTGACTGCTTCTCTAACTCCAATCTGCTCCATGAGTAGCTGATATTTCTCTCTCTAGATAGGCTCTCTTTCCTCTTCAAACTTCGCTCGGAGGTCATATTTCCCTTTCTTCGCAACTCGACTTTGCTTGAGGGCTTCCTCCTTTTATTGCTTCAGGGCCTCTGTGGATTGTTTTTTTTCCTTCTGTACTCGACGAAGGTGAGCCTCTGTCACATCTGCTAATCTGTGGAGTTGGGCAGGCTCATCTCCTACTTCTATAGCCTCTGATGACAACAACAAAGTAGACACTACGTGGCTTGAATAGACAGCCTGTTGTACCCCTTTGAGCTCTTCCTCGATCCTGCCATACATTGTCTCATGTTTGGCTTCATTTCACTGCAAAATATCCTTTGAGGTATCAGATACAACTGCGATGATGAGGTCAATATCATCCACTGTAAGTACAGTCTATAATTGAGGCTTATTGGCTCTTTCCTTATTCTGCACTGAGGGTTTCTTTGGATAAACCTTTCTTTTCTTGGATGTCTCAGCCTCTATAAGGGGATATTTAGGCAGTGTCACTTCACCCTATTCTATCTTATCTTCTTTCCCTTCATCCTCTTCTTGTTCTACTTCGTCATCTCCTCCTCCTCTAGGTGAATTAGGCGCATTTTCCTCTGATGCGCTGTTTAGTTCCTGCACCTCTTCCTTATTTTTCTTCTTGCTACTGCTGGGTCCATCATACTCTTCCCGAGTGATTACAAGACTTCCAATGAGGTCAGGGTCAGAGAGTTTTATCTGTTCGACTGGTACAAAGAATTATGCAGTCCATTCCTTGGTTATTTCCTCCATGTCTTCTTTGGTGAGTTTGTAATAGGATTGGATCTCTTCCTTGTGTTCGTCCCCACATGCAGTGATGTAAATGAAGTGTCTATCTGTGCAAAAATTCACTATTGTCCTGAAGAAATGGAGTGTATTCGACGTCATGCGAGGGAAGGATTCAATGGCCCTCTTTAGCTGCAAGTGATAGGTGTGGAATACCGCATTTGACTTCTATTGCTTTTCCATGTTGTTCGAATACCACAGGGTACTGAACCTCGCGGCCAGTGGTTTGGACGACTCGACTTCAGGGAAGATCACTCCCTCCATCATCTCCCAAGCAATAAAGACAATGAGGATCAACAACCAGCTGAAGTGAAACTCGTAGCCCTGGTCTTGTGCTTCACGATAATCCTGCTCTAACTGGTTGGTGAGGTAGCTTTCCCAGTTCATTTGCATGCCTTCAACACACTTTTTGGTGAGGTCGACAACGAACCCTGTGACCTGCATTGATATATTCTTCCCGGCGAGCTTACCAACGATCAACTGGAAAGCTAAGCGCACTATGCCATTTTGGATGGAGGCTACCTTGTAGCCTCACTTCCCTTTCTCCACAACGCCATAGGTGTAGCCTTCCCTGGGTAAAAATTCAGAGGGTCTAGTCCTTGCATGCTCAATCCCGTGATTTGGTGGATCAACACCAGATCCACAGTGATGTGCCTATCCAACCACAGGTAACCTCTATGTTAGCACGACATGAGGATTTTAACTCACACATTAAACTCCTGTAGTCTACCAAAGTGTGGTATATTCATCACGTTAAGGATTGTTGATCTTGCGATGTCCATGGTCCATGGATGGGGGACTATCTTTGGCTTCTTCCCCATTGTCTTTGTCAATTACTTATGTGGTGCGAGCATTCTATAATTTTTGTTGTCTCCCAAGTTGAAATCATTGATCTTTAACGTCAGAATCTATCCCAATTGTGGTCCAACTATGCGTATCCCCTTCGAGAGGTACGCAATGATCAGTGTATAGTCGAAGTTTCTCAGGACACTGTCACGACTAACCATGCCATCCAGAGGCGCGATATAGTAGGGAAATACCATCAGGATGCACTTCGCATTTGCCAGGTCGTTGCGGTGCTTGATTCTTTTCTCTGTCATGGTTCTGGATGGCCTAGATCGATGGGCAGTCGATGAGGATGCTTCCAATCCTCATGCTAATGAGGCATGTACTCCTATGGACATGACCTTCTTAGCCATAAGTTCTATTAGGATCTCCTCCACAGACTTCTCTACTGCGCTACGTTCACCTCACATATATGCTCGAGATCAGATATCTTGGGTAGGTGGACAAATACTCAAGGTAAGAAAATCGAGTGGTGAGGTCTCAATAAGCACATCGCGATATCAATCAGTTCTCTATGGGCTTGGATAATCACAATTTGGAAAAGTTTCCTTGGTGGCACATGAGACGAAATAAATAGACAACATAGTAACAAACTCCTCCAATGGGCCAGAATGCCTCAATTAATACGATTCCATCCATTATGGCACGGTCCCAACGGTCGAATGGCAATATTTTCGACAATAACTATGTTTCTATCCGTTCTAGAGCATCGTTCTAACAGTCGGGATGCCTCCAACGGTCATATTTATTCACCATGGTGAAGTGTCAGTCTGTGTTGTTCTACTATTGCAGCGAATTTCAAGTTCTGCAAGCCTTCCTTCTGCGAAGTCCTCTCTGGAACCTCCTGCAAATTTTCTAGCTTTGCTTTCTTGTTACTGAGTTTTCTTTGTTTCTTTCCTATGATCTGCATCTCTGGATTCCTCTTTCCATTCCTGATCTTGTCTTCTCTTAGCATAGTAACTTCACACTGTTGAGGGTCTTTCATAGGGTTCAAGGGTAATAATTCTTCTCTTATTGTTTCTGGAGTAGGTGCTCTTTTCTCCTGTATGGATAAGTTCTTTAATCCTTATTTCTTTATTTCAACTTCAACGGCTAGGTCTTTGGCCCTCAGTTGCTTCGAATTGTCTTCATGTTCTTCTATTAAGCACGTTATTCTCCTAGCCATGAAATCCCTTAATTCTTTCTTTTTATGTTCTATAGATTCCTCTTCTTCTTCCCTTCATATCTAATCTCTCTCAATCCAAGTCCTTCCTAACAAAAGTGCAAAAGGAGCGTTGTTCTCAACAAAATTAATGACCTCAAATTCTTCTTCTGTTGATGTTCCATGGGATATCATAAGTACATGATTAAGTCTTCCACATAGGGTTATCATCTTTCCTTTAAAAAATCCTATTCCTCCCAATGAAGGAATCATAGCAGGCTTTCCCAAAATTTCCCAAGTACTTTCTAGCATAATGTTCACCTGTGTTTTGGCATCCAATACACAGTCTATGTCGAAGTGTCATATTCTTGTTTCTATGCCCTGCTTCTCTTTTAAGATCTCTGGTAAAATGATGTCTCTGTGAGCATTCAGTGTTTCGTTCATCTACAATAATATAGCCTCTGATTCTTTCTGGTGCTCTAGCACATCCTTAGTCTCTTGACCTTCTTCATCGTTTTCTTGTCTCATGTTCATCTTCTCAACTTTAGTAATCATTCTAGGGAAATCCAAAACTTCATGTCCAGTATATTTACAACAAAGGGAAATAAGACCTCTACCAGGGAATTCCTTGGCAAGATGTCCTGATCTTCTATAACTATAACAAACAGTCAATCCTCTCTTTCTCTTAAATGATCCCCAACCTCTCCTATACTGTGCACTGAGATCACAGTGATGGACCTGCAAAAAGTTGTTTCTAGGATCCTACATCCACTTGTTAGTCCAAAAATTCTTTCTATGCATAGAAATAACATATCTTTCACTATTTCTATCAGATCTATTCATATCACATCTTACTTCTTCTATCTGTGCCCTAGTTTTCAGACTAGGACAAAATCTATCAAACATACCTAGATCCATTCTTTCGAAACAAAAAATTCCACTTATATTACCTTTATCAGAGCACAAAGATTTTAAGATCTTACCTATTTTATTCAGATCCAGTTCCTTTATAAGCACAGATCTTTGCAAGTTAAGTAGAATACTACACACTACAACAACAGACCTACGCACATAGCTTTCTCTTTTCTTCAGTTCCCAACAATCACAGTTTCATGTCCAGGAAACAAAACCATTTGTTGGAACAAGGGTTGACCCAGGGTTCAATGCTTCAACAATGCACCAACAAAACCCTAACTACCAGCCCTTTCGGCAACACCTACGAAGTAGATGAAGTGTCACTCGAGGTAGAGGGAAGGGGGGTTGTAGGAATCAAGTGTCTATAGCATAGCTGGGACATAGATATGTGATTACAACACTTAACAGAGCACTTAGTAGTTAACATTCATGAGTCTTTAACCCTGATTTACCTCGCAGGCTAAAACCCTAATTATACAACAACGCAGTATTAATCAAGATTTAAGCACATCTAATCATCTAGTACATAGAATTAAGCAGATCTAGCATTCATTCACATCATTAAGCACTAATCTACTACATTAGATTCATCTAACATACATAAATATTACAATACTAAGCATAAATCACATCAATCGCATAAAGAAACCACAACACATGGTATATGTGGTTCACCCCTAGCGTGGGGACACGTCCACCAACTCTTCTCCTCTTTTATTAGCTTCTTCCAATCTCCTTACATGCACAAATCCACTAAGACAACTTTTCATAGGACATGAGATATGCATGCACCTCGCTAGATCCTCCTTCGCTGGGCTAGGTCCAAGCAAAGAGCCTCTACACAGTCTGTGCACAAAGCACTTACAAACACTTGCACTTAGCTCTGGAAGCCTCAATATATAGTATGCACAAAGAATTCACAATTATTCTCACTTAGCACACTGACCTACTAGGTCTGATACTTCTTACAATGCCTAGCTACTTATTTATACATTAAAAATGAGGCTTAATCATGGGTAAACCCATGGGTCGACATCCCATACCCGTTACATAAAACCTAAACCCAAAAATCCCGCAAAAGGGGGCGAGATCCCACTATCTCCACTTCGCCTGGGTGCTCCGTCTTTGACCAGCCTGTCGAAGTCCCAAAAATGGTCAAACATGAACAAGGTTCTCCAAAACTTGGTCGAGGGCCAACATCTTTCCAGAAGGTATCAACGAACGATATTTAAAGAGAAGCCCCAACCCCCAATTCACCGGCTAGATTAGCGAAACAATGGGAATTTTTCAGCACGAGATACGATCAGATTCTGTCATTTAATAGGCCATTTAATGTTTCACCCCACATACATTGTCACCCCATGCACCGATTGAACAACAAGAATTTGAAATCACCGATAGGCCAGGCTATATCCCACACCCGCGTCATCAACCTACGATCAAATTTCATTTTAAACGTAATGAATATATGTCGACAGATTTTGTAGAACCACACTCATATCCTGAATTGAATAGTTGATGCGACAAGGTAAGTTCATATCTGTTTAAAATCATGAAAATCGCTTGGAGCATTTCTATTCTGCACACAAGTTTCCATTTCTAGAGCATCTGAAGAAGCAAAGCGAGCATCTTAAGACAACATTGATTCTTAGACCATCAAAACCAGGTTAAATAAGCAACAGAGGTATGTGTTAAATTTTATCAATTCGGTGGTCATAATTTGTTATATATATGCATTTGATATTTTACACAGTGTTTAATTATGTTCTAGTTGTAGGTAAGATTCCTCCAAGAAAACCAATGACCAAACACTCATCGAGGACACCTAAGCTAAAGGAGACGGAAATTGGTGAGGGTTTTTCTCTTGATACTGCGAGGAAATTGGAATACACTCCCAGGGTGGTGTTGGTCATTAAAACCTCGACAAAGAAAGATTTAATTCAACCCCCGATCTTTGACAATATGGAAACAACCACTGGATCCAAAATAATTCTCCCACAGTGGGGATATCTATTCAATAGAATCAACTAGGAGGATTACCCAACGTTTATCCCACATAGCGACTGGGATGTAAGGGCACTAGAAAACCAAGTTTTCCCAAACATTTGGTGGTCATCCTTGCACATGGTAGCCTGTCGAACCCCTATTTTCCCATGGATCGAGACCCTGAGTTGGTTGATTGATCACACAGACTTGCATAAATGAATGATCAATGATGAGAATGGCAGTTGTGTCAGATGTTTTCTCTAGATAGAATCTCAGAAGTATTATAAGCTCAGGGACCTAGAGGAGTGACTGAACACATACTTCATGGTGAAATTATATGAATTACACGACACCAGCTGGTTGATGGCCTCATGGTGGAAGGAGGAGAAGAAGTTTACAAACTGGAAAAATGGCTGGTATGGGATAACAAACCTGAGCGAGCGATACATCTACTTGATGTCTCTAATCTACTGACTATATGGAGAAAAGGATTGCTCCAAGTTATTAGAAGCATGGATGCCCCTAGCATACACAGTGGTTATCTCAGGGATTAGTTTCAACTAGGGAGAAATCATATCCAAGAAATTGAGCACTGATGTATTGTAGGCTCAATCGTTGAAAGAAGGAGAAGCTTCCACTTTCCACATGGCCTCGTACCTACTCAATGTAATCTGCGCAAGGAATGTCTTTGCCGATATGAATTTAAGATGGCACATTGCAGAACTTCCTGTTCATGTCTACTTCAACATATTATGGGAGAAAAAGTACAAAAAATCTTATGCCCTTATTAACGATGAATTCATCTCCCGATTTGTTTCATTTTGTTTAAAAAGGAATGCCCAAGGCTGTCTACAAAAGCCAAGAAAATGATATCAAAGGTAGGCCACTAGTATCTAGATGAACACACAACTTATATCAGGGTGTTTGGGGCCACCATAGCACCACATTTAATCCCTTCTCATGTCCCAGACCGACTCATTGTGGGAGAAATATGTTATCAGACTATCCTGCAGGGCTATGACGCCACACTAGTTAAGGACAAGAAATATGATTTCATACCCTACGACTTCCATGTGGGGTTTTATCTAGTGAAGGACACTGCTAGAGACAAACAAGAAGGTTTGATTCAGCTTGAATTTAGGTTCCCAATAGGATGGTTATGTAAGCACAACCCTAAATTCCTGGTTCCCCAACATGCTTAACAAGTATCGTCTTGTTCGCCATACACGCATGACAAGTTTGAGGATGAGATTTTTACAGAATGCGCTCAGGAATGGGAGGAGTTAGTATAGAGGAAATCCAACCTGAACATGACCAGTTTCAAGGATATGAGCATGTATGAGCAGGTGGAGACAATAGAGAATTCATATCAAGAGGCTCTCAAGGTTAGAGAAGAAATTAGAGCAACAGAGACCACAAAGGCACAAAGGAGAGGATTTATTTTACTAGAAGGAGTGTAGAGAGTCATTAACCAGTTAAAGAATGATCCTGAACTCATATAAATTATGAGGATCCCCTTGGACAACCCAATCAAAATCAGAGGAGAGCCAAGTGTCCTAGAGTCAATACAACTGGAAGAAATCACCAGTCTGGAAAACCCTCGAGTTCCATTACCACATATCAGATCACCAGGGATCATGCCAATCCAGTCTGAGGTTTCAAGGACGCCAAGTGAAACAAGTGTACCAAACCCCATGTTTGATCTAATAACCATCTATGATGATGAGGAGAGTTTGAAGGTCTCCTTATTAACTCTGATACCGATTACAAAGGAGAAGAAACCAGAGAAATCATATGCCCCAGGTCCTGATGATCTAGTTCAAAACCTTCCTAAGAGCGACCATGAGGTCGAAAGTGTCTTAGAAACTGCGTTTCTTGACTTATCAAACACCCCAAAATATGACTCAAGGGATGATATGGGATCAAGTGGTCAAAAAGAGGAAGTTCAACAACAAGATATCGACATCTCGATAGCCGATTACCAAGTAAGTACTGAACATATCCCTGGTTCTTCAATTTTGGTTGATACCTCACCAGCTGATGAACAACAAATTAAGGTTGAGCCATTGGAGCATAGGAAATATGTCCAGGAACCAATCTTAGAACAAATACACATAGCAAGGAGCCTCGAAAACACTCTAACCTGGGGAGAGAAACAAATCCCTGAGCCTGTTGATGAAGTCGTTGATATACAGGCGATTTCTTATGACAGGAAAAGGAAAGCGAACATGAAGAGGACCACGAATAAGAGAAGACTCGTGATGGATAGCTCAATTATCATCACCTTAGAGGAGAAGTTGCTCAGTACAGAATAGGAAATGACTTCTAAGCTCATCGACGAAGGGATGGCTATCACGGATGCCACGTTGGATCAATCAAGGAGAAATACTATCAGGAATCAACGTAGGCCACAATGTTTCTAAGGAGTGAGTTCTAGGATGCTTATGAAAATTTCACAGATGACGACATCTTTTCACTATAGGTATAGCTGATTTCCAAGAAGATACCCTTATGGCACTGACAACCTACAAGGATGTGGAAAGGTGGTATGAAAATGCATACCAAGCATATGTCGAAAGGTGGTATGAAATAGGTCGAGACATCGAAGAGCATGGTATTCGAGTGCTAAGGGAGAGAAGCATCTCTCGGACCAGAAAAACAGTCAAATATTGGGTAAGGATGGCCTACGAACCTCAGCGAGAGATACAAAAGAAATAGGTCGAGTGCGAAAAATGTCAGGAAAAGATTAATCAGGAGTTGAAAGGCATTGGCCTCCCAAAATTCGTCTCACTCAAAGACTTTGTTGACATGTGTAACATACCTTACCACCCACAGGCCAGGGTATGCTACTTTCAAGACCACCCTTGGACTTATTTCTCTTACCGATACCTTTTTAATTTAATAAGGATGCATAAAAAAAAAGATCTAACAACATGCACAACAATAATGAGAAAGCATCTATATTATAAAGATTTAATTAAATGATAAATAAATACACAACCGAATACAATCATATACAAATAAATAATACCAAATCAGAGAGAACTTATATTTATAAAATAAGACACCAACTGGTTGCAGACCAAGGAAGTTCCATCCAACCATAGACACTACTGTTCCAAATCTCAACAACAGTGTCACCTCCAAGCCAGGGCTATGAATCCACAAGGACGGTTCTAGAGTGTTACTTGGCTTCCTGATATAGTCAGCACTCAATCTCTCACCGGCTATCCCAACACTCACAACAATCCAAGTACCCAACTCTCTTCTACCCATCTTGCACCACCCAAGAGAATGGACCCCCACCCTTCTCTACCATGCAATCCCTCAGTTAGTCCTTCTCCTTCCAAGGCTCCAGTGTAACTGGTCCAAAATATTTATGCTGGAACTCTCAAGACTCGCATTTATGAACAAAGTTGGACATAGGCCAACACATCTCAGACATGTAGGTCTCAAGTCATGGTTGGATTACACCAGCAACCACTACAACCAATAATACCATGGCTACTCTTTGACAATTCATTTCCCTTTCCCCAAACCAAGACACAGATGAGGAAGGATGAATGCATGATAGGTAAGAATGGAATGAAATACGAGTGAGTAAGTGAGTGAATCAATGAACCAGTGAGCAAGTGAACGAGTGATAAAACCGAACCCCCCAATAGACCAGGGGCGGGTTTAAGTATTCCGTGGGGAATCAAGAACCTCCTGGACTTCCCTAAGAAGCTCACATAACTGATCCTTTCCCTTAGACAAAAGGGTAATTAAAATAGGAAATAAACATTTATCCCCTCAATCCTCCTCTCTTGTGGAATCATAGCCCCCTATAACTCTATTCCTTGTCCATCTGGTAACCAATGATGTGTTTATTATTAATAATGATAAAAAAATTACATTTCTTAGGCACATTGGCCTCTTTTAATTGTTTGGGCCCTTTGGCCTCTTGACAATTAACAAAATACATTATTTAATATGGGTCTCAAAACTTGTGGTGTTACATCCCCTCCCCCTTATTTTGGCACTGTCCTCAGTGCATATATAAAATAGAGATCAAAATCTTAAAATTTATTCAAAACGTTGCGGGTACTCTACCCGCATGGCATCTTCATGCTCCTAGTTAGCATCTTCAGGACCGTAGTAGGTCCACTAAACTTTTACCAACTCTATAACTCGATTCCAAATCATTTTGACCTTTCTGTCCAATACCTGCACTGGCTGGACCTAAAAGTCTCCCTCTGTCTCTAACTGAATCAGATGCCAATCAATAACATGGTTAGGATCATGTACATATTTCTTTATCAAAGAGACATGAAATACATTATGCACATTCATGAAAGCAGACAATGCAAGCATGTATGCAATTGGCCCTATTCTGTCCAATATTTCAAATGGACCACAGAATATGGCTGCCATCTTTGTACAACTACCCAATTTCAAATATCTTTTCTTGGGATTCACTTTCAGAAGTACATGTTCCCCTACTTTAAATTCTCTATATGTCTTGTTCTTATCTGCATAAAATTTCTGTCTATCCTGAGCTTCCTTTAAATTCCACTTGATCTTAACCATCTGATCTTCCATATCCTTGAGCAACTTTGGCCCAAGTACCACTCTATCTGTTGGGTTGTCCCATCTCACTGGAGTATTTCATTTCCTACCATACAAGGCTTCAAATGGGCTCATTCTCAATGAAGCTTGATACCCATTATTATATGCGAACTCAACCAAGTGTAAGTAATCTTCCCACTTAGATGGCTTGTCCATCACATACATTCTCAACATATCTTCTATTACTCAGTTGACCCTCTCTATTTTCCCATCTGACTATGGATGGTATGTTGTGCTAAAGTTTATATTTTTACCAAATCCTTTAAACAACCCCCTCCAGAAATTGGAGGTAAACTTTGTATCTATGTCCGAGATAATTTTCCTAGGTATCCCATGGAACCTAGAAATCTCCCTCATGTAAACCTATGCAATATTAGTTGTTGTATGTGTTGTTTTTACAGGAACAAAATGAGCATCCTTTTTTAATGTTTCAACCACTACCATGATTGAATCATGTTGTCTTGTTGTCTTGGGTAATTTAGTTATGAAATAAATGGTTATCACTTCCCATTTCTTCTCCGGGATTGGTAATGGCTGCAACAAACCCATTGGTTTCCTATGCTCATCCTTCACCTTCTGACATTCCATACATCGAGCGATGTAATCAACAACTTCCTTTTTCATTTCCGGCCAAAAGAATTAGCTTCTTACCACTGTAATTGTTTTTTGGTAACCCTGATGTTCATCGTAAGGAACATCATGCATTTCCTTCAATACCCATCTCCTTAGTTCTCCAGAACTAGGAACATAGATTATATTCTTATGCATAAGTAATACATCTTCCTTTATCTTATACTCCTTTATTTTCTGTTGTACATATCCTTGATGTAAGATTTCCTTTACTTGTAGGTAATGCTGCTCTGTAACAAGATCATCTAAAATTCTTCTCTTCAAGTCTAACTGATGCATAGTGACAACGGTAACATACATGAGGTGCACTCTTCTATTAAGTGCATTGGAAAATTTATTCTCTTTTCCTTTGATATGCTTGATATCGAGGTCATATTCACTTAAAAATTCTAGCCATATTGTTTTCCTAACATTCAAGTTTGGTTGTTCAAAAAGATACTTTAGGCCAATGTCAACTGTCCTTAATTCAAATCTCTTCCCCATGAGATAATTTCTCCACATCTTCAAGGCGTGGACAATGGCAACAACCTCCAAGTCATGCATGGCATAGATCCTCTCATGTTCCTTAATCTTTATGGAATCATAACCAATGACATGTCCATTTTGTGTGAGGACTCCCCCAAGTCCTTCCTTACATTCATCTGTACATACCACAAAACTTTCATTTGGGTCAACAATCCTTAACATAGGTGCACTAGTAAGTAATTCCTTCAACAGATTAAAATTCTCTTCACACTTAGGTTTCCATTCAAATTTAGTTCCCTTCTTTTGCAAAGAAGTGATGGCATGATAAATCTTAGATAAGCCTACTATGAAACTTATATAGTAACCAAATAATCCCATAAAAGATATGACTTCTAACACATTTATGGGTGTTGGCCATCCTCTAATGGCTTCAATCTTCTATGGATCTACTGTTATGCCTTGCTCTGAAATAATGTGTCCCAAGTAATGGATTTGCTTTTGATAAAAAGAACACTTAATCAGCTCGGCATACAACTAATGTTCTCTCAACACTTGTAATACCAGTCTTAAGTGATGTTCATGCTCCTCTTCAGACTTGGAATATACAAGTATGTCATCCAAGAATACCATGACAAACTTATCCAAATAATTTATGAATATTCCATTCATTAAGAACATAAAGATAAATGGTGCATTGGTCAGTCCAAATGGCACCACTACAAATTCATAATGGCCATACCTAGTTCTAAAGGTTGTCTTATGAATGTCTTCTTCCTTGATTCTTACCTGGTGGTATCCTGCCCTTAGGTCAATTTTTGAAAATATATTTTCTCCTCTTAGCTGATCAAAGAGGTCATCAATTTTGGGTAGATGATACTTGTTATTTTTAGTATACTTATTCAGTTGTCAAAAGTCAATACACAACCTCAAGGATCCATCCTTATTTTTGACAAAATGTATTGGTGCTCCCCAAGGTGAAACGCTTGAACGTATGTACCCTTTCTTCAACAATTCCTCCAACTGCATTTGTAATTCTTTTAACTCTAGTGTTGTCATTATGTAAGGTGTTTTTGACACCGGGGAAGCTCCTAGAACTAAATCAATTGAGAAATCTATCTCCCTTCTTGGTGGCAACCCTGGTATTTCTTGGAATACATCTTCAAATTCATGTTGTACCGAGAAATCTTCTGTAATGTTTCCCATTTTTTGCGATAAAAAAAAAATTCCTTATAAGGTTGCTAGTTTTTGTCATTGAGTTTATAAGAGGTAAACTACAAAAAATGAAATCTTAAATCATAACCGTCATCACTTTAATCATAACTTCATAATGGAGGTGTTTCACTACTCTCCTAGCACCCATAACTTGGTCTATAGCTAGTAAGATCTATCAACATTAGTAGGTCTTGTCAACTTCACCCTCCCTAAGAGTGGGGTGAAAAATATTACTTTCGGCTTATAATTCTTGGTCCTCATGTTATACTACATGGTGTCTCTTTTATTTGCAACTATAGGATCTTTTCCTATTGCGCAAATTCTAGTGCAAAAKCATATATCCTGTAATACCTTGTTCGTTCGTTAATTAACAAGGTGATTGTTTGTATAAGTGTTAACTCTCRGGAAAAAGCGATCAATGCAAGGGTATGGTTACTACTTGATTGATTACCTATTAACTAACAGTATACAAGAAAATTATTAGGTTACATTTAAGTGCTAAAATGTAACCAGAACTACCCAAGAAACGTGTTGGACACCTAAACTRGTCTATACTTAAACTTATCCATGATTGAGAATTAATTATGGTCGCARGAGGGTACTGTCAAGTTTTAAAAACCTTACCTGTGAAATTAAATAGAGACCCAGTGGCGTACTCCTAGGGTTAATGCTCGGCCTCCATGCCCACTGTATTATTTCCACCTCAAACCGATCACATGGCCTCGGCACAGACTCATTACTTTTCCATTATCCGGCTCGTTAGGGGTTTTTCCAGCAATGTCTTTGACATTTCCTAACCTTGTGTATACACATACCCTTTCCAAACCGCCTATGTTACTCTTTGGCTGAACGAGAAGATCAACCATCATGAAATGGGGATTCACATCGATGTCGGGAATGCTTTTAGCGAGCACTGGTTGGAGGACCTTGAAAGGTAGTGTTCTTGTATGCTGGTTATTTTCCTTTGAATTACATAGTTACCATGTCGGGTAAGGATGCGTAGATTTACCAATGTCTTCTCGAGTGTTTGAAGCCTTTGGAATTCCTTAAAAATTTGTTCTGTAAAGGTCCTTGAATAGGAACTTAGACTACTATAGTGAAGATAGGATTCGATTGAAACCGAGATCTGTCATTTCATAACTTCTCTTTCCTTTCGACCTCCATCTGGAATGTAACAAATACTTTTATTTTCGAACCCTAAGCCTTATAATCTTAGAAGGTTTTATGTGTCATAGCATCATTGTCAAAGATGTAATTCCGTGTTTAAAGAGAAAGAGGTTCTACGAGGGTTCTTCGTCGATTTTGGAAGTTCAACTCTCCTCTGTGTAAACATTCATTTTCTATGGTTCGTTACTATGTTTTCTGTATGAACAGATCGTATTTCATTATATTGAACCCTTATATTTCCTCGACCTCCCTTAAGGAGTCTTGGCATACTGGGTCATCCCCTGTAATCTTTGTTGTAAAAAAAATAGTTTTCCTTTATTATTTATAGATTATGGATATTCACAAGATTTCCTAACTGTGGCTCAATGCGTTTAAGAGAGGTAAGGGTTTCACTGCGCATTTCTACTCCACAGATTCTTTAAAGAATTTTCCTAGTAGGGTTATTCCATAATTATTTCGTGATATTTGGCTATTCAAGAGGAGTAGAGGGTTTTCGTCTTATCTCTGTCGACAGGGTTCCCAGGCACCTCGAACCCTATTGACTCTTGTTGTTTATTATCGTCGGTCATTCAAAAAAATAACAATTATTACAGGGGACACGCTGAAGTATCATGGTTGTAACAGTTTTGGAATTCTGTATGATTTTGGTAGTGTAGGACCTCTGTATAATTTAATCATTTAATCTACAGTTTCTTATAATTTTCTTTTGGTAATTACTATTAACGAATTGCTTACATCAATCTAATGATGGGACCCCCTGATGTTTTGTGAGGTACCCATCAATTTGACCTCGACTTACTTCTCCCTTCCATTCTGTGGGCATTCCCCTCAACCGTTCGGTGATACGACCGAACCAGACCGTAAGTTAAGTGATGATGCGAACTCATGGATATTAATTTTCTGTAGCATAGAGATTATCTTAGATTTTCTTTTTAATCTAATCTGTTTTTTTTTTTTTCTAGAATTCCATTGGTTTCTCATTCTCATTGATGTCCTTACTTTTTGCAGGGGTTACTTACTCACAAATGTTCCGACTCGGGGTCGTGCCATATACAAAAGGTAATCGGGTTCTAAAGTAGTGCTTCAACATCTTACCGATTCTACTGAGTGCTTAGATTTATATATAGTCATCATGAGTAGAGGGGCCATATTCTTATGACGCTTGATTTAATTATGTACTTTATTTTTAATGAGAAATCCCTAAGGGTCGAACCCTTACCTATGTAATGAAAACAATAAGGAGTAAGGAATGGGGATATCCCCATTTTCCAAATATTATAAAGTCGATTTTAGTGAATACAACTGATCGGTCCATTTCCTGTTTAGCACATTGACTATGATATATTTAGAGTTTTGAACTAGATAATGGTTCTCGGTATATCACCGAATATGCAAATACTTATTGCAAATAATTCTAGGCTGTGGGCCTTTGGTAAATTCAAATTGTAATAATGTTTGATTTTCCAGAAATTGTTATTGGGACCAACAATGTTATTTATTTCTTTTATTTCATTGCTATCGGTCCATTTCAAATACTGAGACGATTTATATCTCTTTGTTAACAAAGCTTGCGAATTTACCAGTCATGTGTAAATCTGTTTAAGGGTTCCAGAATAGTTTGAATTCATAGGGCCCTCGCACCTCTAGTATTTAGTTACATAGCTTCATATGTGTTGGTGATTTTAGATTTGTCTGAAATTAATTCTAGAACCTAATATATAGTAAACTAGAACTAATCGCCTTCCAAATTACCATTAATACCTACTGATATATATATATATATATATATATATATATATATATATATAGGTACTTGTATGCATAGTTATCTCCTATTTCATTATAACCCTCTACAATAGTAGTTTAAATCAGATAGGGTACTTCCCTCAAATCAGAAATAGCTCACAGGGACATATATGTATATGTAGTATAGGTATGAAATGTTCGAGGTATCTAGATTTATCTCCAATTGTGATTACTAACAGAAAAATCAGTTATATAACATGCATTGAAATGGAAACAAAATTCCTAACATAATTAATGGAGTAGTATCCATAAAATTACAGTTATAGTTTTCTTCAAAATTAAATAACATAACATCTTATATATATATAATTCAGATAAAAATTTCCACCAACAAATAATTCATCATGACATGTATACAGAGAAGGAGAAAGTAGACATATCTGAGCAAAGTTTCCAAATAACAAATGGAACCGCCATGCTCCTCCCAACCTTAGAACAGGGTAGCCAAATCACTTGTCCTGTTCACCCCCGAGCCTGACCATGAGTCCATGAGGGATAACTTGGAATTCCTCCTCAACAGATGCCTTTAAGTTTTAGCAGTATTCTTCTTGCCTCACACTCAGCAAGTAGTGTTCATAACAACAAGCAATCAGTAAAATTTTACCCAGCATACTAGGCAACATCCTGCCTCCTCACATATGCTATATATCCAAAACCAAAAATGCCTAGGTCTTTTTCCCCTTGGCAGTTTTCACATATTTCCAAATCCCTGATTTTCAGGGGCTGCCAATGGCCAAATTCCTGATTTTCCACTTGTAACAATCAGCCCTGAGGTAGTTCCAACATGTTCCCCACTCATGGAGTCATGGTCAGCTAATTTCAACATGCATGTTCCTTTTTTCCTCCTCCAATAATTATAAAATATTTTGTTTCATACAAGTGTCAATGTCAAGAAGTTAGTTGGGTCAAATCAGATCTCTGCCCAACAGTCATAATTATTAATTACAATTAACCAAATTCGAAATTCGGAATTGCCATAAATGGCAAAAAATTTCCAATTTCGAATTTACCAAAAACAGAATAAATTTCCTAATAAATTTCAAATTCAAAATAATTTATTTTTGGGGATGTTACATCCTTTCCCCCTTCAATAAAACACTGTCCTCAGTGTTCGTTCCCTTCTTGGAACATGATTGGATGAGATTTCTGCAAATCTCCCTCCAACTCCCAAGTGGCCTCCTCAGGGCTAAAGTGCTTCCACTGCACCTTTACCTGAGCAACATATCTGTTTCGAAGTGTTATTTCTCTTTGGTCCAGAATGCGTAGAGGTTCCGTCTGGAACTCACCTTCTGGTTCCACCTACACCAAGTTTCAATCGATTATATGAGTAGGGTCATGAACATAATTCTTTAACAAAGAAACATGAAGTACATTATGAATTCTTAGATTGGCGGGAATTGCAAGTTGGTATGCTACGGGTCCAATTCGAGCTAGTATCTTGAAGGGCTCACAAAACCTGGGTGCCAACTTGGAATAGTTCCCTAGCTTTAGTGAACTCTTCCAGGCTTTGAATTTTAAGTAAACATGATCTCCCACTTGAAACTCCAAGTGTCTTCTTTTCGGGCTCGCGTAACTTTTCTGTCTGTCTTGTGCCTCCTTTAAGTTCTGTTGTACCTTTCTTACCGTACTCTCCATTTCTTGGAGCATTTCTATTCCAACCATGATTTTGTCAAATGGTTTATCCCAGCTAATTGGAGTCATACACTTTCTGCCATACAGTACCTTGAAGGGGCTCAATTTAGCTGAAGTTTGGTACCCATTGTTATATGCAAATTATACCAAGTGTAGGTAGTCTTCCCACTTGCTTGGTTTTGTTCTTACGTACACGCGGAGAATATATTCTATGATTTGGTTTGTTCGTTCAGTCTATCCATCCGTTTGTGGATGATAACTCGTGTTGAAATTCAAATTAGTATTTAGCCCTGTAAACAATTCTTTCCAAAAAGAAGATGTAAATTTTACGTCTCTATCCGAAATCACCATTTTAGGAATACCATGCAGTCTAAAAATTTCTTTCATGAATATTTCAGTGATGTTAATAGCTTTAAAAGTAGACTTTACAGGAATAAAGTGTGCAGACTTACTAAGTTTATTGATTACCACCATAATAGAATCATTCTATTTCTGAGTTTTAGGCAAACCTGTAATAAAATTCAGCGATAAAGTCTCCCATTTCCATTCCAGCACTAGTAAGGGCTGTAATAGGCCGGTAGGATGTTGGTGTTCGGATTTTACCTGCTGACAATCTTGAAACTTAGCTAAGTATTTTGTTGTTTCACCTTTCATATTAGGCCAATACAATCATTTTCTAAGTGCTGTTATCATTTTCTGGTATCCTGAATGACCAGAATATGGTTTCTTATGCACTTCATCCAAAATTGTTAACTTTAACTCTGCCGAATCTGGTATGTATATTCTGTTTTTAAATCATAGTAGACCATTTTTATCAATACTCAGATCTGATTTGTCCTAATTCCCTGTAGTGTCCTGTAATTCTGCCACTATTTGAGTGTACTTCTCATCATTATTACCTGCAGTCTTTATCCTCTGTGCAAGATCGCTTTCTGCCCTGCTAACATTTATTTCAAATAACCCATGAACTCTTCTGCTTAAAGCATCAACTACTTTATTTTCCTTACCTTTGATATGTCTTACCTCAAAGTCAAATTCGCTCAAGAAGGCTAGCCACCTTACTTTCCTCGCATTAAGTTCTGGCTAACTAAACATAAATTTCACACCGTTGTTGTCAGTAAATAATAGAAACTTCCTTCCCATTATTTAGTGTCGCCATGGTTTTAAGTCGTGTATTACAACTGCCAATTCTAAGTCATGAGTGATGTAGTTTCTCTCGTGTTCATTTAGTTTTTGGGACTCATAGAAAATAACATGCCCTTCTTGGGTTAGGACATCACCTAGTCCTTCTTTACTCGCATCTACACAGACGGTGAAGTCTTTGTTTGGATCTGCTACCCTTAAAATGGGTTCAGTTGTTAACAACCCCTTTAACTTATTAAAACTGTCTTGACATTTCTATGACCAGTTAAACTTGGTCCCTTTCTTTTGTAGTGATGTGATAGGGTAAGCAATTTTGGAAAACTCTTCTATAAATCTGTGGTAATATCCGGTGATTCCCATGAATGACCGGATGTCCACTACATCCTTTGGTACCGACCATTCCATGATGGATCTTACCTTCTCAGGATCGACTGCAATGCCTTCTGCAGATATTACATGTCATAGGTACTATATTTTCTTCTGATAAAAATTACACTTATCTAATTTAGCATACAGTTGGTGCTTCCTTAAAGTTTGTAAAATTATCCTTAAGTGTTCTGCATGTTCTTCTTCTGTTTTAGAATATAGCATAATATCGTCAATAAATACCAGTACAAATTTGTCCAAGTACTAACTAAAAATACTATTCATTAAACACATGAATGTGGCTGGTGCGTTAGTGAGTCCAAAAGGTATAACTACAAATTTATAATGTCCATATCTTGTTCGAAAAACTGTTTTGCTTATGTCCTCATCTTTTATCCTAACTTGATGATAATCAGATCGTAAATCCAACTTCAAAAAGATCTTTGCCCCACCTACTTGATCAAACAAATCATTTATCCTAGGTAGGGGGTACTGGTTCTTAATAGTCATATTGTTTAATTGTCTGTAATCGATTCATAATCTCAGAGTCCCATCTTTATTTTTAACAAAGACGATTGGTGCTCCCCATGGTGAAACACTCGGTCTGATATGCTTTTTGTCCAATAATTCCTTTATTTGAATTTTTAGTTCTGTCAATTCTGGAAAACTCATTCGGTAAGGTGCTTTAGAGATAGGGGTTGAACCAGGTAGCAGGTCGATAGAAAAGTCTATCTCCCTTCTAGGGGGTAATTCAGGTATTTCATCAGCAAATACGTCTCTGAAATCATGTAGAACAACAAAGTCTTCCAAGTTGAGTTTATCTTCTTTTTCTAACAGGTTTGTTACTTGGATGGAGTAAAATTGACAACACTTTCTCATGCATTTATTGAATTGCATTGCTGAAACTTCTCTAACTGATACTAGTTTTTGTATACCTTGGACTGTCCTAGTGGTGTCATTTTCGTCTTTATACTTAAGTTTCTTTGCATAACAATCTAGTACTACTTTATGCCTTTCTAATCAATCAATTCCAATAATTACATCATAATATCCTAGTGGTAGAATGTTCAGATTCGTTTTTATATTTTGACCACTTAAATTGAACTCATAATCAGAAATAAAGTCAACCACTTTCCTTTTAGTTCCTGTTTCTAGTTGTACTAGCCATGATTTTGCGTGTCTCTTTTTCTTAAGTTTATTTGACTCTACTATGCCAGGAGTGATATAACTTAACGTAGCTCTTGGATCAATTAAAACAAAAATTTGAGTGCTATTGATTTTACCTTCCACTTCCACCACAGAGGACTGCTGGTCAAAGTTTTGGCCATCCACGACTGCATTTATCAGATGCAATCTTCTACCCACATCTCCCACCATCGAGGCTTCCCGCAAGTTGTGAACAACAGTTCTAGTTGCTAGATTTAAACGTGGACAGTTCCTCCTTAGATGACGTTCTCCACATTCCCAGCACTTTAATGGTTCACAGGGATTGTCCCCAAACTTATTCGTTCCCAGGTTTATCAGTTTACCGCTGCCTTGCGTATTTGTATTGTTGGAGTGAAAGTCCTTTCTCGAAAATCTTTTTGTTGCGTTCCAATAAGGAGATGGTTGGTATCCCTTCTTCTGCTGGTTCATTCGGTCTTGTTTCTTATCCTTCCAAGCTTCGGGAAACTCTATCTATTGTTTGTATTGGTCGTAACACATTCGTGCCTTCCTAAATACTTCACTCAAGGATTGGGGTTATCAACCTCAATTTTGTCTCTGTAAGACTGTGGTAAACAACTTAGGAACCACTGTATTTTTACCTTGTTCTCCCAGATATAAGGTATGAACCTTAGTAATTCCAGGATTTTTTTTACAAGATTCTCCATAGTCATCTAACCAAGTCGTATCTCATAGAATTCTTTGGTTTTCCTTTCATAGTAGCTTTCAGATAGGTACTGTTTCTTGAAATATTTCTTAAAGTCCGCCCATTCCATCTGTTTCTCTTTTAGGCCCTTGGCCAATTTTAGATCTTGCCACCAAATGCTGGCTTTTCCTTTTAGGTTATAGATAGCCATTCTGACCTTCATATTTATGGAATAATTGTAGATATGGAAACACTTCTTGATGTCTAATAATCAGGCCTCAGCTTCCTCCCCTGTTCTGGGTTCCCCATCAAAGGTAGTGGGTTTGATTTTCTTAAATTTTCCCTCAAGGTGATCTACTTGTTTCCTTTTTCTGTCTGGTGTTGTTTTGTCTTCAACTGAAGGTGTACCTTCAGATGAACTGTCCCCTTTTTCTACTTCAGGACCAGAATTATTGGAGGTCCTTTTACTGACCTCCTCTTCATGGTTCTCTTCCTTTGGGATTTTCTTTGTCACTATACTATGCATCATGAATTCATTTATTTCCTGCTGTTCCTACTGTGCCTTCTTCAGTTTCTCGTTGTCTGCTTTGAAAACTTGCATCTGAACGATGAGATTTCTCATCATTTCCATAACTTCAGTGGGTGAGCTCCCATCACTATTCTGTCTCGGATCTTCAGGAATCCTTTGTTCATGATTCCCTTCAAGTCTGATCTCTGCGTTAGAATTCCATGCCTTTGGAATTTCTTAAAAGTCTGTTCTGTAAAGGTCCTTGAATAGGAACTTAGACTACTATAGTGAAGATAGGATTCGATTGAAACCGAGCTCTGTCATTTCATAACTTCTCTTTCCTTTCGGCCTCCATTTGGAATGTAACGAAGACTTTTCTTTTCGAACCCTAAGAGTTATAATCTTAGAAGGTTTTTTTTGTAATAGCATCATGGTCAAAGCTGTAATTCTGTGTTTAAAGAGAAAGAGGTTCTACGAGGGTTCTTCGTCGAGTTTGGAAGTTCGACTCTCCTCTATGTAAACAGTCATTTTCTACGAGTTGTTATTGAGTTTTCTGTATGAACAGATCATATTTCATTGTATTGAACCCTTATATTTCCTCGACCTCCGGTAAGGAGTCTTGGCATACTGGGTCATCCCCTGTAATCTTTTTTGTAAAAAAAAAAGTTTTTCCTTTATTATTTATAGATTAGGGATATTCACAAGATTTCCTGATTATGTCTCAACGCGTTTAAGAGAGGTGAGGGTTTCACTGCACATTTATACTCCATAGAGTATTTAAAGAATTTTCCTGGTAGGGTTATTCCATAATTATTCCACGATATTTGGCTATTCAGCAGGAGTAGAGGGTTTTCGTCTTATCTATGTCGACAAGGTTCTCAGGCACCTCAAACCCTATTGACTGTCATTGTTTATTATCGTCAGCCATTCAAAAAAATAACAATTATTATAGGGGACACGTTGAAGTCTTATGGTTTTAACAGTCCTGAAATTCTGTATGATTTTGGCAGTGTAGGACCTTTGTATAATTTAATCATTTAATTTACAGTTTCTTATAATTTTCTTTTGGTATTTAATGTTAACGAATTGCTTACATCAATCTAATGATGAGACCCCCTGATGTTTTGTGAGGTATCCATCAGTTTGACCTCGACCCACTTCTCCCTTCCATTCTGTGGGTGTTCCCCTCAATCGTGTGGTGATACGACCAATCTAGACCGCAAGTTAAGTGATGATGCGAACTCATGGATATTAATTTTCTGTAGCATAGAGATTGTCTTAGATTTTCTTTTTAATCTTTTTTTTTTTTTTTTTTTTTTTCAGAATTCCATTCTTTTCTTGTTCTCATTAATGTCCTTACTTTTTGCAAGGGTTACTTACTCACAATTTTTTTCGACTCGGGGTTGTGCCATATACAAAAGGTAATCAGGTTCTAAAGTAGTGCTTCAACATCTTACAAGTTCTATTGAGTGCTTAGATTTGTATATAGTCATTGTGAGTAGGGGGGCCAGATTCTTATGACGCTTGATTTAATTATGTACTTGATTTTTAACGATAAATCCCTAAGGGTCGAACCCTTACCTCTGTAACGAACAAAGTAAGGAGTAAGGAACAGGGATATCCCCATTTTCCAAATATTATAAGGTCAATTTTAGTGAATACGACCGATCAATCCATTTCCTGTTTAACACATTGACTATGATATATTTAGAGTTTTGAAATGGATAATGGTTCTCGGTATATTGCCGAATATGTGAATACTTATTGCAAATAATTCCAGGCTGTGGGCCTTTGGTAAATTCAAATTGTACATATTGTTTTATTTTCCAGAAATTGTTATCGGGACCAACAATGTTATTTATTTMTTTTATTTCATTGCTATCAGTCCATTTCAAATACTGAGACGATTTATATCTCTTTGTTAACAAAGCTTGCAAATTTACCARACATGTGTAAATCTATTTAAGGGTTCCAGAATAGTTTGAATTCATTGGGCCCTCACGCCTCTAGTATTTAGTTACAGAGCTTCGTATGTGTTGGCAGATTTTAGATTTGTCCAAAATTAATTCTAGAACCTAATATATAGTCAACTAGACCTAATCGCCTTCCAAATTACCATTAATACCTATACCTATATATATATATATATATATATATATATATATATATATACATATAAACTGTAGTTTTCCTGTAATGAATCTTGCAATTCGCATGATTATTTTCACACACACACACATATATTAGGTACTTGTATGCATAGTTATCTCCTATTTCATTACAACCCTCTACAATAGTAGTTTAAATCAGATAGGGTACTTCCCTCAAATCAGAGATAGCTCACAGGGATATATATGTATATGTAGTATAGGTATGAAATGTTCGAGGTATCCATATTTATCTCCAATGGTGATTACTAACAAAAAAATTAGTTATATAACATGCATTGAACTGGGAGAAAAATTCCTAACACATTTAATGGAGTAGGATCCATACAATTACAGTTACAGTTTTCTTCAGAATTAAATAACAGAACATCTTGTATATATATAATTCAGATAAAAATTTCCACCAACAAATAATTCATCATGACATGTAGATAGAGAAGGAGAAAGTAGACATATCTGAGCAAAGTTGTCAAATAACAAATGGAACAGCCACGTTCCTCCCAACCTTAGAACAAGGAAGCCAAATCACTTGTCATGTTCACCCCCTAGCCTGACCATGAGTCCAAGAGGGATAACCTATAATTCCTTCTCAACAGATGCCTTTAAGTTTCAACAATATTCTCCTTGCCTCACACTCAGCAAGTAGTGTTCATAACAACAAGCAATTAGTAAAATTTTCCCCAGCATACTAGGCAATGTCCTGCCTCCTCACATATGCTATATATCCAAAACCAAAAATGCCTAGGTCTTTTTTCCCTTGGAAATTTTCGTAGCTTTCCAAATCCCTGATTTTCAGGGGCTGCCAATGGCCAAATTCCTGATTTTCCACTTGTAACAATCAGTCCTGAGGTAGTTCCAACATGTTCCACACTCATGGAGTAATGGTCAGTTGATTTCAACATGGTTGTTCCATTTGTCCTCCTGCAATAATTATAAAATATTTTGTTTCATACAAGTGTCATAGTCAAGTAGTTAGTTGGTTCAAATCAAATCTATGCCCAACAGTCATAATTATTAATTACAATTAACCAAATTCGAAATTCGAAATTGCCATAAATGGCAAAAATTTTCCAATTTCAAATTTACCAGAAACAGAATAATTTTCCTAAGAAATTTCAAGTTCAAAATAATTTATTTTTTAGGATGTTACATCTTCAAGGCTTGGCCCCTTTGTATTTTCTAGCTCTTCCACATGACCTGCATACAATTGACATCCTTTTCTAAAACATCTCTTCAGTTGTAAGGCTGAAATCTCCCTTATAGAGATGGGTCTTGGAACTCCTTTCATAGTGTTATGTTTTCCATCTCCATCAAGACAGGTAAATGTCTTTCTATGAAAATAAAGGACACCATGATGCTTGTCCAACCAATCCATTCCAATTAGAATATCATAAGACCCCAAGGGTATGATATTCAGATCAACACTAGTATTCACACCATTAAGACTTATGGAACAACTTTTGACCATATGATGGACTCTCCTTTTGGTTCCAGTGGCTAACTGAACCAAACTTGATTTCCCATGCGTAATTTTCTCCAAATGTAATCTATCCACTATTTTAGGATCAATGTAACAATGAATTGCTCCTGAATTAATTAAAATAGAAACATGTTGATTTATGATCTTACCTTCCACCTCGATCATATTGGATTGGTACTCTGCTTGTTGATCATCTAAAGCTGCATAAATTCTTCCCATATCTTCGATTATTGTAGCCTCTTGGACGTTGTGCATAGTCTTCACTCTGTCATTTCTATGTGGGAAATCCTTGTACATGTGATCTTCTTTGCATCCCCAACATTGGATTGGTAGTCTTCCCCTTTTTCCCAAGGAGCCTTATTTCTTGGATTCACCCTTATCATACTCATCTTGATGATTTCTATTAGGCTCATTCCTATTGAAGGGAGGTTTGAATCCTTTCCTCCTCTGATTAGACTTCTACTTCTTCTTATCCTTCCAAGATTTTTGCAGGGATTCTCTTCCCTGGCCTTTCTCATACAGGTATTTATCCTTCCTGATGGCCTCAGTCAAGGTCTTGGTCTCCTCATACCTAAGCATTTCTTTATAAAAGGCTATAAATCCACTTAAAAATATTTATATTTTCACCTTCTCATCATTAATGAACCCGACATACTTTAACAACCCCAAAAACTTTTTCTCATATTCTTCCATAGTCATGCATCCCAGCCTGAGTTCAAAGAACTCCTGCATTTTCTTGTCATAGAAATTCTCTAAGAGGTACTCCTTCTGGAAGTACTTCTTGAAATTCTTCCAAGTGATCCTCTTTTCACTAATATGTTCAACTTGCTTCAGTTGATCCCACCACATTGCGGCTTTCCCGTGTAAATGGTAGGTGGAAATCCTGGCTTCTAGTTTTGATGAATAGTTATGCAATTGAAAATATCTCTTGAGTCCAAGAAACCATGCCTCAACATCATCCTCCCTTTCTCTTTCACCATCAAAGGATGGTGGCTTGAGCTTCCTCAAATTTCCTTGCAAATTGTCCAATTCATGTCTTCTTCTTTGGTGCCTAACAAAAGACACCTCTGAACTACTTATGGAATCTTCAGATGCATAAAAATTCCTTGTTGAGTAGGGAGGTGAGTGATTTCTATGAGTTCCTTTATCACTTCTTGAATAACCATCTCTTCCACGATCATCTCTTCTTTCATGATACCTACCTTCTTCCTATTGTTTTGAGTTTGATCCCCTCTTCGTTTGTCTCTGCAACTTATTTAAGATCTACATCACTCGAGCATTTGTCTGACTTTGTTCTCTCATCAGTATCTCATTGTCTGCCTTGTAGCTCTACACTTCTATTTTCAAGCTTCTTACTGTTTCTATCAATGTTTCTTTCTCCCCTCTGCCTTTGTGTCCATTAGATTCTGTCTCTGCATTACCAACTTTGATATTATGACCCTTTGCCTCTTTATCATGGCTGGAAGCTCCCTCTCCTTCTTCCATTTCTTGAATATGCATTCTGAACTGATGTGTTTAAACCCCTTAATTC
Organism: Picea engelmannii; assembly: GCA_009831015.1. Taxonomy (NCBI): domain Eukaryota; kingdom Viridiplantae; phylum Streptophyta; class Pinopsida; order Pinales; family Pinaceae; genus Picea; species Picea engelmannii. The sequence continues at coordinate 554,710 of ML777863.1, forward strand.
TGCAAAATGTGCAAGTGACCATTTTTTTAGAACTAAGCATATGATAAACAAAATTTTCCAAACAATGCTACCGGTCTTTTTTCTTCTCAATTCGTGAAGATCATATATGTATCAATCTTCATCATATAACACTTCCATGTTATCCCTTAGCCAATAAAAAATTTAATTCTACATAGGCACTCCCTTCAAACCACTTCCCCAGGTGACCACGGCTCAAAACTGCGGGCCAAATCCTTCCTAGCGCTTTCTGTGTTAGAATTACTATATGGGAGATTGTGTGGTTGAAAATCAATCGAGGGTTGAGATCAATGGTCAATAGGAGCTTCAGGAGTTCCAGACTGTCGACACTCTGAACTCTTTTGGAGTGCCAAGTCTCTGGACTGTAGGATCGGTTGCCACGTATCCTGTCTCTATCAACAGTTAGGATTTCCTTCACGACTCCAGGTTTTGGGGATTTCCCAAGTGCGCCTCTCCATATATATCCCAGCATGTCAAAATACCAGAGGTCCTCTCCTTCCTCCATGTATCACCTCTCGATCAATGGTGGAGATTAAATCTGGCCTTCGAGAGTTCTCGACCCAAACCTCTTATGCCTTGAATCCTCCAGAGTGCCAAGTCTCCAGATTATGGGATCTACTACCACGTGGAAGAAAAATAAGGTAGCGACACGTGGCCCTATCTGATGGGTGACACATGTCATATAATAAATGGCACGAATGGTGTTTGAAAAACATCAAACACAGTGACACGTGGAAAGAATAAAGTGTGTCCACGTCACCCCAGGTGACGTCAACAGGCGACGCCCCTCCAGTTCCTCTCGAATTTAGGACTTCAGAACTTCGGAGCTTCGGGAGACTTCTCCACACTACACCATAATCCCCCGAACATTGAACTATCAAATCAGTTGATTTGCAGACATGTGTCCTCAAACACAAATGATCTTGATTTACTCTGAGGATTTAGGACTTTGGAGGTTTTCGTTGTTTAACACCAACACACCCTCGGAATGTCGAATGCCAAATTTACAACCCCTTATTAATCTTTGGACACGTGTCCCTGAATATGAAGGGTCCAGATTTACTCCGAATTTCGGGACTTCAGAGGTTTTCTTTGTCCAGAAAAAGGAAAAATTCACCACAATCTGTCAATCCTTGACCATCGGTCGTATACGATCGAAGATTTTCCTTGGTCAATCTTCAACCCTTCACCCAATTCACCAACCCCCAACCATCAATCGTGAACGATTTTGTTTTTGGCGAACTTCCATACTTAGAATTTATGACAAAATCACAGGTGAATCTGTGTCGTTGATCTCTCGGCCAAGATGATCTTGACCATTGGTTTTCTCCAACTCCCCAAACAACCGAAATGAATAGGAACCGTTGATATTCCTCATTTTTCAAATTGTCGAATCAATCCTAGACGTTGATTTGGTAATTCTGCTAAACTTTGGAAACATTCATTTTTTTTTAAGGACGAATTGGGACCGTTGATCCAAGATCGAACACGATCTCAATCGTCAATTCTCCAAACTTAGTCCAACATTACAACGACCATTAAAGCTCAATTTTTCGACCTTCTAAGTCGAATTCAGATCTGTAACTCCGCAGATCGAATCCATTAACTTCTTAGACAATATTGGAATCATTCAAAATCATATCCGTTCAAGAATTTGGGGGATTTCACTCAAACGCTTCCACCGTTTCTCCCCAAAATTTGCACATATATATATAAATTTTGTAAAAACAAATCTTCCTGACTCGCACTTGTTCTAGCCCACAACAGTCTTGTGTTTGAACTAGAAGCTCTGATACCAATCTGTAACATACCCCGCCACCCATAGGTCGAGGTACGCTACCTTCAAGCCCACCCTTGTACTTATTTCTGTTATCGATACCTTTTTAAATTAATAAGGATGTGTAAAAGAAAATATCTAATGACATGCACAAAAATAACCAGCAAGCATGCATATTCTAAATATTTAATTAAACGATAAATAAATACACAACGGAATACATTCATATACAGGTAAATAATACCATAACAAAGAGCACTTATCTTTATGAAAGATGACATCAACTGGCTGTAGACCAAGGATGTTCCACCCAACCGTAGACATTATTGTTCCAAAACTCAACAGCAGTGTCACCCCCAAGCCAGGGATATGAATCCACAAGGATGGTTCCAGAGTGTTACTTGGCTTCCCAAATGAGTCAACACTCAAGCTCTCATAGGATTTCCGAGCACTCGTAGCAATCCAAGTACCCAACTTTATTCTACCCATCCTGCGCCACCCAAGAAAATGAAACCCCACCCTTCTCTACCACGCAATCCCGGAGACAATCCTTCTCCTTCCAAGGCTCCAACGCAATTGGTCCATAATATCCATGCTGGAACTCTCAGGACTCGCAGTTGTGAACAAAGATGGAGTACACAGGGCAACGCATCTCAGACATGCAGGGCTCAAGTCAGGGCTAGATTACACCAACAACCTCTACAACCAACAATACCATGGCTACTCTTCAACAGTTTGTTTCCCTCTCCCCAAGCCAAGACACAGATGATGAAGGATGAATGAGTGATAGGTAATAATATAATGAATGAACGGGTGAGTAAGTGAGTGAACCAATGACCTAGTGAGCAAGTGAACGAGTGAATAAAAATGAACCCCCCAACATACCAAGGGTGGGTTTAAGTATTTTGTGGGGAATAAAGAACCTCCTAGCCTTCCCCAAGAATCTCACAAACTGATATGATCCCTTAGACAAAAGGGTAATTAAAATAGGAAATAGACATTTAGCCCCTCAATCCCCCTCTCTTGTGGACTCATAGCCCCCTATAAATCTAGTCCTTGCCCGTCTAGAAACCAACGACATGTTTATTATTAATAATGACCAAAACATTACATTTATTAGGCACACTATCCTCTTTTAATTGTTTGGGCCCTCTGGCCTCTTGACAATTAACAAAATACATTATTTAATATGGGGCTCAAAACCTGCGGTGTTACAACTTGCATGACATAGTCAAGTGACATGTAGAACAAGAATCAACATGGAAAATGAAGATCACACAGGTGGTGAGCATGGCACCAGGTCAAATACAACGCTTTGTGGAGCATCCGATCAAGGTCGTGCAGTTTTGCAGCGATTGAGTGCCAAAAAAGTGAAATACAGGGAACGAGCAGTATAATTAAAAGAAATTATTTCAGCCCCAATGGACCAACACAGGTTCCCGTATTCCAACATATGCGAGGATCTTTTCGTCAAATGGTTGGAGTATGAGAAAATTCATCCACTCCATTAGAACCATGAGATGATTCTCAAAGAACAAAAGGATCAAGCGCCACATGGAAAATTTTGTTTACTTAACTTAAACTTGTAGCAACTATTTTTAGTCAGTGATTCTTTATAAATTAGGGGATTGACCTTTTAGCAAGGGTTGATAGTTTTGAGAGGGACCCTCTTTTTTGGAATTGTAATGAACTATTTCTGAACAACCTTAATTGAGATGTCTTGTTCAAGACCAGAGACAAACTTCTGTTTTTCATGAAAGGCATTATGTGATTGGATTGACAAGGAATTACTTCCAACTTTATTTCAGTAATTGATGCTGCAATGATTAAGAGGTTTGAATCTATTGATAAGTTATATGTTTCAATATCTTTTTCAGTTCTTGTTCCTAATGATGGAAAGAACATCATTGTGTTGATGTGTGATTAATGTTAGAGCTAAGGAAACTATTTTTCTTGCCATCATCTTATTACATGCGTATTTTTCTTATGATAATTGTATCTCAGTCAATAATTGAAATACTAGCAAGTTAATGTATTAGTACTAGACTTGTAACATGTGTGAATATCTTTGTCTGCATTCTTGAGCATGAGGGTTATCCCAAGCTCAATGTTCTTCAGTATTTAAGAATCCCTTCTACTAGTTGGTTTATACCAGCACACATCTAATTTTATCAGACCCATCTATTAAAAGAAAGGAAAAAAATAGAACATTCAAGATGAAGGAGGAACTTTCATAGGAAGATATCCTGTCAATCACCAAGTAAATCCCATCGATAAATTAGCTAGATCGAAAGATCTAGAGAACCATTCCACCATTAAACGTTGTAGAGTCTAATTGGGCCTCTAAGGTGAGTTTAGTTCCTGTTGTTGTGTTAAAGGGATTTAGGACCCCTCAACACATAGTTACAAGCTTAACAACAAGTAGAGATCTAAACACAATATCATAATTCCATTCAACATTAATAGATGTGTCTGATATTCAAGCTATACATGACTAACATAAGAATCCCTTCCTTCATTAAGGTTTTTATGGAAATAACTCTTTACCTTCTAATGATAATTTTGACAACAAGAACCGACAAATGAATACTCATCTTACCATATCGAAATCAAGGAACCCTTCCTAGGTGATATGACATATAAAAATATAGGTGTGTGTTAGTATGAGCACTTCATGCCAAAATCCATTGGGAGCTTACAAGGACCAGTGAGGTATGATCAATAACTTAACCAATACTCATCTTCCCTATACATAGATGGATTTAGAGGCTAATAACCCTTATAAGAATTTAAGAAGTCTAAATCTTAATTAAACAATATAATAAAATTCATGGATTAAATTACTTTACTATTACAAGGAGCCACAAGAGGATCGAAACTTATTTTATGTAATACAAGAAAATTCAGAGTTCCCATTCGGTATGTGTGCCTTTTATAACCATAAAAATCATTCTAAATAGACATAGACATTTAAAGTAAAACTGCTTACACTCCAATAATGGAAAGGAGGGATGGCCAAACTTAACAAGTAGTAAGTAAGGAATAACTACATTAAGTAATTGGTTATAAGGAACCCTAAAAGAACAACTTACTTAAATAATTACATGAAGGCTCCAACCTAATTCATTTAATTCTTTTGTTGAACCTTAAAGGATGAGGATTCAAATTGGTTGTAATAAAATGGTTGACATGAAATTCCCAGGATACCCAATTCATCCCTCGATCCGATTCATGGATGCTCCTCGATGGGTTCATCGAGGAGAATTGATATATTCATGGGTTCCGTGCTAATGAAGGGGACAACAAGCATGAATTTACTTAGGAAAACTCATGGTGGAGGGAAGGATCACAAGAATCACACAACATTTGGAAGAAATTAGGGTAACAAGCCACAAAATGAAATCAATTATTAAACAAAAGAGGAAACCAGTAAATTAGAACTCGATTCCTTTCGTAATCCCATGACATAACAAGGATACCTCCATCGACCAATTTACACAGTAAATCTAGTAACTGTGTAAATCTAGTAAATTTACACAGTAAATCTAGTAAATCTACACAGTAAATCTAGTAAATCTAGTAAATTTACACAGTAAATCTAGTAAATCTAGTAACTGTGTAAATCTAGTTACTGTGTAAATCTAGTAAATTTACACAGTAATCCCATAACATAACAAGGATACCTCCATCGACCATGAAGCTACAAACTACGAACTGGGGAAGGCAGTTGGTTTATTAATAAAGGTTAATCTAAATTTTGAAATGTAAACTCAAGCAACAATCCTGAAGTATTTCCATTCCTAGCATAGCTATGGCAGCAACGAAATTCAACATTTAACTTCATACACCGGAATCTCATCCAGGAACCATTACTTTCATACTCTCTCTCCAATGTATTCACAAATTTAGCAAGGCTGCGATCATTCTTTACTCCAGGGAATAAATTCAATGAAACCCCACAACAAGAAATTTTTCTAGCGTAGGAAATTAAAGGAGATTGGAATTCAGAACCTCCAATGAAGGTTTAAATAACACAACAACACTTGGATGTATCAGAGAATATTACAACATATATTGGAAATCTCCTTAAGCAATAGCTTCACATTACCAAGAAATCACTCCTAGGTTTCATAAGGGACTTATCAATTCTATATCAGAATTCCATTATGGATTACGCCATATCTACAATTTAACTTATTACAATTTCAAAACTCAATTAGGAATACTGTAATCCGACGAAGACAAACTTGAAGATGATCTTCGACAACTGGTGTTCCTTCCTAGCTCATGCTTGCTAATCGTAGAGACCTCACCGACACCTCCCAACCAATTCTAGGGGTACTCTTGTTCCCCTTAGCCCCGCAAGCCGCAGAGCTGCGGAGGGGACACACACACAAAACTAGAAAAATACTCTAGCTCCAAGCTTTCCTCGCAAGGTAGAGCCACCACTCTCTCTCAAGCTGGGTATCCCAACTCTCACAAGTAAAACCAATCAATAATTCTACAACATAACTTTACCAATCCCTAGTGTGTTTATTTTTCCCTTTAGACCATTTTCTTTATAGGAGTTTCCTTAATGACATAGTCCCACTTGCACATTTAATTCACTTTTTAGTTAGATAATTTAGAATTATTTCTCCCTTACACTTCACCCTTTCCCTAAGTTACACAAGTAATTTCACATTTTATTTTAATTAAATTCAATTTCCCTCACCCATCCTAAAATCGCTCCTTAAATCACTCCTAGTTGTCTCTTTATTCCCCCTATTTTCATTTAATGACTGACACCTTACTAAATTTGAGCTGAGTTAAAATAAGAATCTTCTTCTAGTTATACTAGTGTTAACTAGACTCTAGATACCTTCTTCTAGTTATACTAGTGTTAACTAGACTCTAGATACCTTTCTATGTGTACACATTCTCTCATCTTTATTTCTTTCTTATTTTAAAAAACCCCTTTTTTACATTTTCTTGCACATGTGCCTTATGCCAATCTTTAAATATAATTCACCCACTTTTATATTCTTAACTTGTTTTACTTCTTTCCCTTTTCATTTAATTTATTTACATTAGTTAATAATTTAGTGTTAGCCTCCTACAAGAACTTAGGCTTATGATTAAAGTTTGAATAGACTTAGACTTAATTTGGGGTTTACAATTACTAAATTCATTCTTTAATTATTTAATTAATTAATCCGAGAGTGCTCAATCTTTTACAAGGTTTAATTATTCGCTCATGGTTTTCTAGGCCACCTAGATTCATTGACTTAGATTTTATTTACACAACATGCCCTTCAAGATGCACTCTGTGCTCCAAGGGTGCCATTCGCCTTGACTAGTTTTGGTAGTTTTCCAACCCTTGGAGTCAACACTCCATTCGGGCGACCTTGTGAAAGACTAAGGGTTTCTAAGGAATAAGGACCCTTGATCCAGATTATTTTCGGCATGAAATGAGATCAGAGATATAATAAATAAATGCACAGAGATATCACAGAAATTCAATAATATAACAGAAATATATCATAGATGCAACCATAAACACATAGATACAGTAATACATGATTTCTATTAATGAAAGAAATGTACAGAGACTTAAAAATACAGAGTGAAAGACTCTTTAGAATGGTGGCAACTTATCTTTGAGGAGAGATGTGACGGCTACTTGCATTCGCAAGAAGATGATTACAATGAGGCTCTGAATTCCTTTTTACAATAAACAGGAATGCCAAAAACCCTATACATCCAAAAACCTAACCCTAGGAGATGAAGCGCCAAAAGTCATGTGGGCCCTGTTTGGGTAAGTTAGTCCATCAACTTCCCGGGGTCGTAACTTTTGCATACAATCTTTGTTTTAGGCGTATGATAGCTCGTTGGAAAGGTATCATCGAGGAGATTCATTTTGGGGGATCAATTATGCCTTTGAATATCGTTGAGAACCTCTATCTTGAAAAACCTTCATTTAGGCCCTCAAAATGGCCCCAAAAGTTAAAACTTGCTAAAAATAGTAAATGGCTAAAATTGGTTGAAAACTGTTTTGAGCCAGTCGACAAAGGTGGGTGGCCACCAATATCCACCCGGATTAACCCTGCCTTATCTTGCGCCCCTTAGAAATTTATGTTAGTGATTGTCTCATTTTGTCCTCACGACATCGTGGACCTCTCGAAGTAGGTAATCATTAACCTAAAATCCGATCGACAACAAGAGTGCTAGTAGGTTTTGACAGGGATGCTTCCACACTTCTCCTTTAATATATGGTCTATGTACATGGCCCCTTTACTCCTTATGTGAGTCAAAGTAGAAAGAAATCACCATCCTGCATCCATCAATGAAGCACTGTCAATGATCCATACACAAAATCATACTATAATCGATCATATGTCACATATGCATAAATGAAATACTCAAACAAACACAATCCACTCCCTAACTCAATTAGGAGTCTCGGGAGGTCCATTGATTCCATCGACATCCAAAATTTGTGAAGTGTCCTACACACTCGAGGAAAACTTGTCAATAGCAGTTATCAATACATATACATAAAATTAAATTAAATCACAACCATCAACATCATCATAAAAATCCATGAGCAAAACAATAACCATGTACTATAACCAGATCACAGGCACACAAGTGTCCTCAAAGAATAAGTCAATAACATGTTCTCGTAAGATCAGGATGTTACACTAATTAGTATATGATCAATTAGCACGATCGAAAAATCATGGTATGTTTCTTGGGATAAAGTGAATGGTCAATCAGCATGCTACAATCTTGAACAATTGTTGTATTATGTAAGAAATAGCTCCATGAAACCCAAGTTGTCATGCAATCTAGGTGTTAAACCATGACATGGGAGGTGGTAGGTGTTAAACTGTGATATGGATAGTGGAATGTAAAAGTAGTGCATGTACATTGTACAACTAATTTGGTTTACTCATTTGGATATTCTTGGGGAATTTTTTTTTCATTGAATTTATTTTCATTTGAAAGTTATCTCATGTTATTACTAGAGGTTTTTGTTAATCAAATTTGGTTGAATTATGTAGTTAATAATGTCCATGATTTTTTTATTCAGAACTATACTATTATAATTTATTATCAACTAGCACATATGTATCGGTAGTGGATGATGAATATCAATACGAACTACCATATGTCAACCATACAGACATATCTCATTTTCCAACCAAACATCTCCCATTTTTCAATTGTACAAACATGTCTAATCTTGTAATTAGCAACCTAACAACTAAATTATTGGAAAATGGAGATTAAGAAAAAAACATGACTATTGGATGTATCCCCACCATCCAATCTTTCACCCTGCATCCTATTTCCAAAATAGGAATTTCTATCAACGTAATTTTTTTTTTTTTAAGTATGTAACAAATAATGTTGATGGAACATTTTTTATTTATGTTCATCCAAAGCTACTATCAATAACATAAATTTAATGTGTTTTTGAATTTTAAAAAATTAAGATATATTTTCCTTCGACGGGTATACATGTTGTATCAAATCCAAAGAAAATGATGTTGTCTTCTAGATTTTCCTTCATCCTTTTATATTCCAAAGTAGATGAAAAAATGCTTTTGTCTTATAGATTTTCCTCTTCAAAATACCCTTTTGAAGAGGAAACATCCCCACATATTTTTTTTATAATTTTTTGGTTGTATAGTTTTTATGTTGTTAGTGTAACGTACCCAACCCTCAGCTGGGTCACATCGCTACTAAAATGACTCAATAATAAATTTTGATACTAAATCTAAATGCATAAAATAACACGCAACTAGACATTCAAGTTCAATTAGTTGTCCATACTAATAAAAACATAAATATAATCAGTCTTATCGTGCAAAACAACAAATAAATACTTGTAGCATTATTTAACCATAAAATTGAGACATGAATGCATATTTCTGCTCACAGTAAGCAACATTAACCAAATATAACTCAGATAAAAATGCACAAMAATTATATATCATCATTTAACACATCAACATAATAGATAAGAACACTTATCTTATAAACGTATGCAACCCGTTGTAGAGGATGGGCATTCCTCYCAACCATAGCCTTGTTGTTACAGTTCTCAACAACAAGACATCCCCAAGTTGGGGCTATGAATCCACAAGAGACTATGGTCCCTAAAGATGGATAATTTCCCCCTCTCAATAGTCAATTCTCATAGTTGATTCCAGTACACCGAMTCTCTTCCCCTCAACCTATACAACCCAAGGGATGGAATCCCCCTTCTTGGCTCACACTATCTCAAGCCTTTTGACTCCCCTCCAGGGATAYCAACATAGGTTGGGAAGGAATTATACTTGTTGTTACCTTACGAATTTGACAGTTGCAATACGAATTTTCCCAAAAGAAAAACACATGCTTCCTAGGTGAATTTTGAACAACACGTCACTCACAGGTCCACAAGCTTCTTCTCCATGAAATTGTAGCTCCAAATAGTTTCCAAACATTCCCACAACAATTGACTTCAATATTTATCACTCATAACTCTATTGTTGGCCAAACAACTCAATGTAAAAATAACTCTCTATGCAAAAACGTGAATGTGCAATTCTGGTCTCCTACCCATACAAATTTCCTCTCTTTCTCTTGCTTGCTTGACTTGCACTCTTCCATAAGTTAATTGTACTCAACGCCCAATCTCTCAATAACTATGGGATGTGGCTCTTAGACCCACCCTCTTACATGAATTCAATGATTGGGCTCTTGAACACTCAACAACTAATGAGAGGTTCATGGTAAGGATAATTTAAAAGGAAATAAGAAATGGGTTTTGGTTTAATAAAAATGTGTAAACTCTCCTCCTTGGACCCCTTCCCTCTCTTGTGGATACTTAGCCACCAAATCTTCATCTGTGTCCATCTTCATTCGACGATATATTTTATTCATTATATTCAATTTATATCATTTACATATTACATTACTTTGGCTCTCGGTCGTACATCACAATTAAAATATACATCACTTGTTTGGGGTTTGAAAATGGGGATGTTACATTCCCCTCCTCATACAAATTGCAGTGTCCTCAATGAAAATAACCATACAGTTTACACATTGACATATATAAAACATTACATCAAAATACTTGATAATTTTTCAACTTAATGACTCAGGCAACAATTCCAACCAGCAACTCATTTTCCCCTCAACCCACACAGTGATTAGATAGGAAAAATCACAGTTGTGGCTCCAAGAGCTCTAGCTACCAAAATGCAGTCTTCATTCTCTTATGTACAAATGTACATTCATTTTTCTTCAAAATTTTCAAAAAAAATCATTTTCCCCTCAACCCACACAGTGGTTGGATAGGAAAACTCAGAGTTGTGGCTCTAGGATCTCCATCTACCGAAATGTTGTCTTCATTCTCTTATGTACAAATGTACATTCATTTTTCTTCAAAAATTTCAAAACAAACCCTACTCCCGACGATGATTCCATTGGCATCAACTATATAGATATCATTGGGTTTCCTCCCCATGGATATGTAACATCCCCATTACCAAACTGCTCTGATACCAATTTGTAACATCCCCATTACCAAACTTCTCTGATACCAATTTGTAACATTCCCATTACCAAACTGCTCTGATACCAAAATGTAACGTTACCTAGCTTACTACTGAGAAATGCTACCGTAAAATTTAGCGTGCATATGTTACTCTATAACATTGGTCTGTGCAAAAATACTTGAAGTAACACACTCGACCCCAAGTTGTGTCACGCCACACCAAATTTCCTCTTTTTACACAATTTATAACAGCGGAAGTAGCACAATATAACTTTGCACACAAACATACTAAGCACAAAAATTTATTGTGCATGTAATCCATTATGAACATGTGATATCTACTGCATGTGAAACCATTCTAACGTCAATACACAACAATTATGTTTTCCTTGTGTGTGTGGACTACTTCCCTGTGAAAAAAAGTGAATCCATCCTCTTGTGCACAAAGAGTATTTCCCTGCGCACACGACCATTCTCACCTCACCTTGGAGACTCATGACCATTATTATAAGGTTAAGTTAATAGGAATAACTAACAACAACTTCCATACTCATGCACAACTACAAATACTGAATATCAAGACCACACTTACATGTGCAAGAAACATTATACATAATAACAACAATTACTTATATGCAACAACATACAATAATTAAACCCATATTAAACTTAGATAATTAAGCACACAATAAATGAGACAAGCACATAAAGAAACTTATCTTTTATGAAAAGTCACCAACTGTGCGCATAACTCAAACATTCCTCCCAACCATAGACTTTATTTCTCATATATTTTCAACAATAGGTCACTCTCGATCTAGGTCTTAACTCCACCAGGGAAAAAGGTTTCCTAATTCCATGCTAAGGTATGATAATCAATTGAATTGTTCAGTTCAAGGTGCCCATTGCTGCAACTAGTCTACAACCTCTCATTCCCCACATGCATGTCCCACCCAAGGAAGTGTGCCCCTTCTCTTCTCAGCAGTCCCTCGGTTTCCCCACTTCCCTTCTAAGGCTTAAAAAAAAGGCCAAACAAGAATTCTTAGAGCCCTGGAACTAATTCCTAGCACACCAAGGAACCAATCCTAGAAAAACTCTCCCTTGGAGAGAATGCTCACGGGCCTGACAACCCTACTCTTAAACAACAAATATCTCACCTGGAGAGAATTCTCACGGGCCTCGCACCCTACCTCTTTGACAACAATTATTTGGTTACAATAAAGAAAACACTTTTACAATATTTTCTTTGCAGATAAGGTAATAGTCATCTTTTCTCATTTGGTTCGACCCATTCTGCACATGAAAAATGAATGAATTTCCCCAAAAGGAATGAGTTCCCCCAAAATACACTAAGGAAACTAATGTGTATCGCATGCATTAAATTGGAAACTTTTCACCTTTTGAAATAGATTTAGCCACTTGGTGACCCATTCCCATCCCTCGGTAACTTAGGATAAATAAATATCCATAATTACACTTTTTTAGAAATATTAATAAAACATTCCCTTGGAACTAAGTTTCCCCCTTTTCCCTTTACGGTGGAGTTACCCCCCATCTTTTTTTATTTTATCTGTCTACATGTAGTGATGTGATATTATTAATAAATTTAGTGTGATTACATTTTACAAGGATAGGCGCACTCACCTATTTGTGTTCTGGCTCACTAGCCTCATGATCACACAAACTCTCGTTCCTCAAATACACACACACACACACACACACACATGTATAAATCAGTTCGATGCGCACTTCCAGGTAATCCTCATACACTTACTCAATTGTGCGCAACACTGTGAAATGTGCACACGCTTTCATTGATGTGAAACCACACACACTTACATAGTTGTGCACAACACTATGAAATGTGAGCACCCTTTCTTTGATAACAATCCTCGCACACTAATCAGGTGCACACAAAACCAAAACTTGGTGCCAACGACTCACGAGCCTATATGTACATTTACATTTACAATTGGTACCAATGGCTCACCAACCTATATGTACAATTACAAATGTGGTTTGGATTAGGGACATTAGATTCCCCTTCCCCTTATTTATGCATTGTCCTCAGTGCACTATATACACATGTACATACAAAAACTTCAAAAGTCTTCAAAAATATGTGGATACTCTACACACATAGCATCCTCACACTCCCAAGTTGCATACTGAGGATTGTACGAGGTCCATTAGACCTTTACTAGCTCCATGGCTCGATTCCAGAGCTGTTTGATTTTCCGATCCAATATGCAAATTGGTCACACTTGGAAATCTCCTTCTAGATGCACCTGAATCACATTCCAATCAATAATATGATTTAGCATTAGGTACGTACTTTTAAATAAATGATACATGCAAAACATTATGAATTCAAATGGATGTAGGAAATGCAAGCATATATGTGACATGACCAATCCTCTCTAGGATTTCAAATGGCTCACGGTAGTGTGCTACCAACTTAGAACAATTTCCCAACTTCATGGAATTGCATCTACCTTTTACTTTCAAGAACACATGGTCACCCACTTTAAACTCTCTGTGGGTTCTGGATTTATCTATGCAACTTTTCTTCGTGTCTTGGGAAACCTTTAAATTTTTCCTTATCTTTACCATATGCTCTTATGTTTCCCTAAGCAGATCTGGCCCACCCACTACGCAGTCTATTAGGTTGTCCCAACACATTGGTGTGTTCCACTTTCTACCAAAAAGTGTCTCAAATGGGCTCATATTTAAAGATGCTTGATACCCATTGTTGTAAGAAAAATATACCAATTGAAGTTAGTCTTACCATTTTGATGGTTTTTCCATCACATACAGCCTGAGCATATCTTCAATCACCTAATTTACCCTCTTTGTTTTTCCATCTGTCTCAGGGCGATATGTTTTTCTAAAGTTCATATTTGTCTCAAATCCTTTGAGTATCCCCTTCGAAAAGTTTGATGTGAACTTGGAATATCTGGCAGACACAATTGTCTTAGGTACACCTTGCAAATTAACAACTTCTTGCATGTATATTTCAATAATGTTGGCTACCTTGTGCATTGATTTCTTTGGTATAAATTGGGAAGATTTAGTAAGCTTGTCCACCACTACCATAATATAGTCATGTTGTTTAGCAGTCCTAGGTAGCTTAGTAATTAAATCCATGTTTACAACTTCCCACTTCCACTCAAGAATGGTAAAAGGATGTAGCAAACCAACTGGATGTATTTTTTCAACCTTGACCTTTTGAAATTCAAGGAATCTCGTAATAAAATTAGCAACCTCATTTTGCATGCATGACCAATAGTATTGTTTTTTGACTGCTGCAATTTTATCTTGGTAGCCTGGTTGTCTTGCATAAGGAACTTTATGCATCTCTGAAAATAGCATATTTTTAAACTCTTGAACATTTAGCACATAAACTCTGTGCCTGTAAATGAGGATTTCATTCTCTTTTAGCTCATAACCTTCAAATTTCTGCTGTGACATACCTTGATGTAAATTCGCCTTTAGGTCCACATAGCGTTGATCTGATTTGACAACCTCTAAATTTTTTTCAAAAAAGTATGATATGTACATGCTAATGGTTGTAGCATGCATTTCGTGCACCCTCCTATTGAGTTTCTCAACCACCTTTTTCTATTTTCCTATGATATGCTTTATGTCAAAGTCATACTCACTAAGGAATTCTAACCACCTTCTTTGTTCAACATTTAAACTTGGTTGTCCAAACATACACTTTAGACCACTATGCTATGTTCTCAGCTCAAATATTTTACCCATGAGATAGTGTTGCCACATCTTCAAGGCATGCACTATGGCTGCCAAATCTAAGCCATGAGTAGCATAGATCCTTTCATGCTCTTTTAACTTTCTTGATTTGTAGCATATCACATGCCCATTCTAACTAAGGACTCCACCAAGCCCTTCCTTGCATGCATTCATGCACACAATGAAGTCTTCATTTGAATCAACAATTCTCAAAATTGGTGCACTTGTCAACAAACTCTTCAAGTGTCGAGAACTCCTTGCACAATCCAAAGTCCATTCGAATCACACAACTTTATTTTGCAAGGATGTGATTAGATGAACAATCTTTGAGAAGCCTTCAATAAACCTTCTATAATAACCTTCAAGTCCCATGAAGGACCTCACCTCTACGACATTTATTAGTGTTGGTCATTCCTTAGTGGATTTTATTGTTTCCAGATCCACAACTATTCCTTTCTTGGAAATGATATGACCCAAATAATGAATCTATCACTAGTAAAATGAGCACTTGCTCAACTTTTCATACAATGGTGTTCTCTCAAAAAATGTAGAACCATATTCAAGTAATCCTTGTTCTCTTCTTCATACTTTGAGTAAATAAGCATGCCATCTAGAAATACAATCACAAACTTATCTAAGTAATTTATGAAAAATCCATTCATCAAACACATGAAGACAACTGGTGCATTTGAAAACCTGAATGTCACCATTGTGAATTCATAATGTCCATACCTCATTCTGAAATAAGTATTACTGATGTCTTCTTCTTTAATTCTCACTTGGTGATATCCATATCTGAGATCAATTTTTGAAATATATGCATGCCCCTCAGTTGATCAAAGAGGTCATCTATCCTTGGCAAAGGATACGTGTACTTTATTGTTACTTTGTTCAACTTCCTAAATTCAATAAAAAGTATCAACGTACCATCCTTATTCTTCATGAACAACATCGGGGCACCCTAAGGTGACACACTTGGGTATATATACCACTTCTTCATAATCTCTTCAAGTTGCATATACAATTCCTTCAACTCTAGCATACTCATCCTATAAGGAGTCTTGGATATGGGTGTTACTCCAGGCATTATATTTATAGAGAAATCAATATCTATTTTTGGTGGCAACCCCGATATCTTTTTAAATATATCCTCAAATTATTGCAGTACTACGTAGTCTTCAACATTTAACACTTTATCTTTAGGTGGCCTCCTCCATGTTCATTGCAAATAATTGACATCATTTCTTGTAGTTTTCCTTCAATTGCAAGGCTGAAAATTCTTTGATAGTTACAGCTCTTGGAATTCCTTGAACTATTCTTAAGTTTCCTTACTCATCCAAGCAAGTAAATGTCTTATTGTAATAGTCTAGAATGACATGATGTTGGTCCAACCAATACATACCAATGTGGAAATCATAAGAGCTAAAATGTATGATATTAAAATCATCTTTTGTACGTATTCCATTCATTTTCATTGGACATTCCTTCACCATCTCATTAATTTTCATTTTTTCTCCTATAGCTAACTACACCAACCAAGGTTTTCCAAGCTTGCTTCTTGGCAATTGAAATCTTTCCACCATTTTCGGATCTAGATAACTATGACTAGCTCCTAAATCAATTAAAATAGAAATGTGTTTGTCATTAATATTACCTTCCACTTCTGTCATGTGCGACTGAAACTCAACTTTCTTGTTATCTAGGGATGCATAAATCCTTGGTACATTTTTCCCCTGTCTTCAACTCTTGTAGCTTGTTGTACATTGTGCACAATCCTCATTTTTTCACCTTTTTCAGGGAAATCTCTGCGCATATGATCTCTGCCACAACCCCAACATCGAATAGGTTGTTCGCTGTTTTTTTCCCCACAGTCTCCATGATTCTGGGATCCTTGAGAGTTGACTTCCCTTGCACAGTATTTCTGAAAAATGGTGGCTTAGTCGCCTTCTTCCTCTATTCCACCTTGAATTTCATCTTGTCTTCCCAAGCCTTTTGAAAAGTCAGTATTCCCCTTTGTTGATCATAAATAAATTTATCACACCTTATGGTTTCCTCCAATGTATTAGGGTCATCATATTTGATCTTTTCATTGATAAATGAGGGCAGCCCACTCAGGTACCTCTTAATTTTCACTTGCTCATCCTTGATGACAAAATATTTCAATAGATCTAAGAATCTTATTCCATACTAATCTATTGTCATACTCCCAAGTTTGAGTTGAAAGAAATCCTTTATTTTCTTGTCATTGTATCTATTGGTTAAGTATTTATTTTGAAAATACCTCTTGAACTCCCTCCAAGTAACCTTCTTTTCATTAATGTGTTGCATTTTCACAAACTGATCCCACCACATTGATTCTTTTCCCTTTAGATGATAGATAAAAATTCTCCCTTCTTCCTATACATAATGATTATGCAGCTGGAAATACTTCCTCATACCCAACAACCAGGTATCCACATCTTCATCCTTCTTGTGCTCACTATCAACGGTAGGAGACTTGATATTATTCGTTTCTCCCTGTAGCTCGTCCACCTTAGTCCTGCTCTTATGCTTTATAATAAGAGATGGACTTGAGCTACTGTGCACTTTCCTAAATGAATGATTTGGTGAGTGATGATGATTCCTTTCAACAATTCTTGTTTCTCTTATCTTCTCATCATGAGACCTGTGACTTCTTGACCTACTCGACTTTGTCTCCTTATCCATTTTCTTTTCTATTATGTCCAAGATTTTCATCAACTTGATATTGAAGTCATCTTGTTACTTATTGGCTTTCATAATCCTTTCATTATCAACTTTATATCTCTGGACATCTTTTTGTAGTCCCTTTATGGTTTCTACCAAGTTTATTTTCCCTTCCTTAGATTTTGTACCATCATCACCCAAACCGACATACAAATCCCCAAATTCATCATCATGGCTATAATTTATCTACGCATCTTGCATGCCTTTTGACTTTCTCCACTGATTTTGTCCAGCTCTAATCGATGTTAATTGTACAAAATGTGCAGGCAATAAGATTTGTTAGATGAATTCCTGCAACAACTTCATGAAAAATAGACACCATTTTTTCAGAATCCTTTCTTCTGATTTCTTGGGTGAATAATTGGACTCCTTTGTCCAAAAATTTCCCAATGAATTATCCTTTGTGCAATCCCGAATCTTGAGAAGTATATCATGGTCATTTAGAATTCATCCAAATACCCTTTTACTATTCCTTACTTTCTTCTAAAGACCATACGTGCACTAGTATTCAACATGTACCAATCCACGATGTAAATATTTAACATATACACCATGTATCAGTATTACGCACACACCACCAGTTTGTCTCTACACATCCCCAAATTTTTAGTGCACACACCTATGCACCATTGTTTTCTACGCATTTTCAGTGTCGCACCCCGCAATGTCAAAAAAGTTAGCACACATACTTGTGCATTCTTATCTTATGTGCTCCATGGCCACGCTGTAATTCCAAATTCAACTACTTACCAGTCCGAATTTTTCCATGAGAAGGAACTCGGCCCTTGTAGGCTCATCATTGAAATTAGAGCACTATACCAATTTGTAACATCCCTGTTACTAAACTACTCTGATACCAATTTGTAACATCCTAATTACCAAACTTCTCTGATACCAAAATGTAACATTATCCATCTTACTATTGAGCAATGCTACTCCAAAATTTAGTGCGCAAATTCTACTTTATAACACTGTTCTGTGCATAAATACTTGAAGTAATGTGTTTGACCCCAAGCTGGTTCATGCCACACAAATTTTCCTCGTTTTACACAATTTATAATATTGGAAGTAGCACAATACAACTGTGCGCATAAGCATATTGAGCACACAAATTTACTATGCGAGTAATCTGTTCTAAACATGTGATTGCATGTACAACCATTCTAGAATCACATGCCAATTAGTTTTTCCTTGTGCATGTGGATTGATTCCATGTGTGACCAAGAGAATCCATCCTCTTGTGCACACAGGGTATTTCCCTGTGCACATGGAAATTCTCACCTCACCTCAGAGACTCATGACCATTATTATAAGGTTAAATTAATAGGAATAACTAAAAAAAATTGTCATACTCATGCACAACTACAAATACTAAATATCAACACCACACTTACATGTTCAAGAAATATTATACAAAATAAAAACAATTACTTATACGAAACAACATACAAGAATTAAAAAGATATTAAAATTACATAATTAAGCACATAGTAAATGGGACAATCACATATAGACACTTATATTTTATGAAAACTCACCAAATATGCGCAAAACTTAGGTGTTCCTCCTAGCCATAGACTATGTTTCTCATATACTTTCAGCAACAGGTCACCCCAAAGATGGGGCTTAACTCCACCAGGGAAAAAGGGTTCCTAATGCCAAGCTAATGTATGATAACCAATAGAATTGTTCAGTCCAAGGTGCCCACTTTTGCAACTTGACTATAGTCTCTCATTCCCCACATGCATGTCCCACCCAAGGAAGTGTGCCCATTCTCTTCTCAATAGTCCCTCATCTTCCCCACTTCCCTTCCAGGGCTTCAACAATAGGCCAGACAGGAAGTCTCAAAGACCTGCAACTAATTCCCAGTGCACCAAGGAACAATTCCCATCAAAAGTATCACCTGGAGAGAATACTCATGGGCGTGACAACCCGTCTCTTTGACATAAATCTCTCACCTAGAGAGACTTCTCACGGGCCTAAAAACCCTCCTCTTCGACAACAAGTCTCTAGTTATAATACATAAAACCCCTTTATAAGAATTTCTTTGCAGATAAGGTAATAGTTGTCTTTTCTCATTTGGTTCGACCCCTTCTGCACATGAGAAATGAATGCATTTCCCCAAAATACACTAAGGACAACAATCTATATTGCATGCCTTAAAATAGACACTTGTCACCTTCAGAAATACATTTAGCCACTTGGTGACTCGTTCTCATCCCTCGAGAACTTAGGATAAATAAATATCTATAATTACACTTTTCATAAATATTAATAAAATATTCCCTTGTACCTAAGCCCCCCCTTTTTCCATTGTCAGTGTGTTGACGATTGAAAACGTCAACGAAGTTTTGCCCGGAAAGTGTTTCTAAAGCCTATTATTATAAAAATAAATAATACTAGTAGGTGGGACCCCCTTGAACTATTGAAGATTAGATCTGCTCGTTTTTTATGTTATGATGATGTGCTACACAGTTTACATGGTTGATGAGGTATTGTTGTTGTTGGTATGAGTTGAGATTTTGAGGTGTTGTTCCTTCATGTTACTACAACCTGCTATTCATTAATGGCATTTGTTCTTCTCGCACCTGCACAACAAACATGTTAGTGAAAATTATATTAAGGGTAGTTTTGAGAAAGGAAAAGTATTATAACAAATGCAAAAGGGACCTAGTTCTGTAATACTACATGCATGAAAATACTTGTTGATTGTTGTTAAACCCTAGCTAACAAGAAAATGGCTATGAAATTGTGTTGAATTACATGTTTTATATGCATATGGTTGAAATGTTGGTCGCACATCTGGCAAGGTGATAATGCAAATGGTTATGCAATGGTTAATGGAATTATGTAGCTGATATGCATATGGTTTGAATGTCAGTGGCTCATTCGGTAAGGTGGTGAATGTTGATGGTTAGGCAATTTTGTTTGAGTTATATGGTGTGAAATGGGATATGGTGATCGCGCTACTAGATTTTAATTTGGTGATGGTTTCGATACATGTTTGATTAATCATGTTAATGGAGAATTTGTTGGCATGTACTGTTGAGTTAATGAGATGTGGGTGGAGGCGACGTGCATTTACTGCACATCGCCTTTACTATTCCCGTTAGCTGCCACCCTAGTCGGGATATTGTTCGATCTTGTTGCTGTGTTTATGCTCCGAAATTTTCGCAGGGAGGAACCGCTCGACCAACTCTCGTTTTAAGGAATTCGATTAACAGGTATGTATTTTTTTGGCCATTCTTGAATTTTCTCTGGTTATGAAATGGTTACTGGCTCAGGTGTATGGGTTTGCATTTTCCTAAGTGTTGCAATTGTGTGAAATTTGGTTTCTGGAAATGAAGAGTGAATGGTTCTTCCCGTAGTATTTTTGAGTTAGTAGAGGTTATCGATATTCCTGGTGATAGCTCTCTGTTACTACTACTGGTTTAGTTGGAGGGTTTTTGTTTAAGTCTTGGCTGGATAGATATCTTCACCTGCTATCACTAAATCCAGTCTTTGGATTTCTTGGGTTTAATGGTCGAAGGTTTTCTGCGACGACATGTTTTGTTAACTTCAACATTGGTTGATTGCACCACCAGGGGTCACGAAATAAGGTTCATGTTCTTCTTCATTCTTGTATTCACCTCTATGTTGTGATTGTTGACCAAAGAGAATGAGGGTTATACCCTGCGTGCATTAAATAACCTTTTCCAGGCCAAACTAGAGCCCTACCTTCCTGTTTTGGCCGCTGTCATGGAATTGTTTCCTGCCCACAATCGAATCATAGCCCTCTTTGTGTGTACACCTTTGGCCTCAAAGTTTCACTATTATGAAAAGTTGTCCCTATTCCTCTTGTGATGGATACCGAGTGAACCCTTAACCCTCTAGTCTGGAGTTTCATAGGAACATTGTCAAGCATGTCAAGTTGCTAGGGGTTATTATGGTCTATTACCTTGAATACAGACTCACCCATTGGTCGTATGGAAGTCGTGTTGGTATGGAATTTAGTTCCTGCCTCTCTGATAATAGCAATAAACCTTACATTGTCAATTGCACTTCTAAAGTTCGCAGTCACAAACCTTTATCAAATAACTCAGTTTTTTAATGGAAGGTTTTCTGCCCCGATTCGATTGGATGCATGGGTATGCATAATTACCACAACTTGTTCGGTTGATTATTTTTTCTACCACAGTGGTGAATTGTTGGTTGATATATAATCACTATTATTTACACTTATGATGATTTGGATGATGGAAGGCATTGGTTACGAATGCTTGGTGTATTTCAGACATGTCATGTTCTGTGTATGGTATTTTGCAAAATGAATTATTGGGCATGGTAACTATGGTTTTCTTTGGGTCCGAATGATTATTGGACTGGATAACTATAGAAAGTATATCCACTGCATCCTTGTATTTTTTAGTTGAATAAGCCTGAGTGTGCATAGCATGGTCAATCACGATGTGACTAAATCGAAGCAAACTCATATTAATTGATAGCTCAACATGATATACTGATTTATATCATGACTGTGTGTTTGTTGTGATAAGTGGAAATGTTGCATTGTTGAGTTTTGTTAGTTGCGCACTGTGTGTAGTATGGATAGCTTGTTTTTTATAATCAGGGATACCCATAGATTTTTAAGCATGTTATTTATTGCAATTGACCACTGGTTAAAGCAGGCATGTTGTTGATGACATTCGTGTTGGATAGGTGGCCCAACTTTTAAGTCACATTGAATTTTTTTTTTTTTTACAATAGCATAACTACATTGCATGGGAAAATTACTCCTGCATAGATCGTGTCTAAATGTTGGTTGTATAATTAATTGTCATTTTAGGTGTGGAAATTGGGTTTTTATTATTTTGGTTACTGCATATATAGGTGAGCGATATCATTGCATGTTTCATGGGCTCTATTGTAGCAATAGTGACTTCATTATTATTTTGAAAACAAGACTTTTGAGTATAGTTGTGGATTGAAGAAATGCATGGCAGTGGTTGATGTTGATGGTTACAGATTGGAAATGGGTATTGTTCGTTAATTTTTATAAAATGCAGAGTGTGTGAATGAACAGAACAAAACCTCTTACAATTTATGTGGAATACTTATTGTTTTGTGATGGAACTGTGTTGAATATTTGATTAATGGACAGTGAAAGTATACAGTAATTGTTATTCGGTCATGATGATTGTTGTTTGGTGCATCTATTCTTACTGAAGAATGTTTTATGGATCGCTTGATTAATTTCATGAACAGTAATTGTTATCCTCCCCTCCCATTATCTCACTTTCCGCTAATTACAAACCCTTCACAAATACCATATTCATTTTTTCACTTCCTGTTCTGATATTGATTGCAACAAAGAGACTTTATGTGTTAAAGTGGATGAACGTGGTAGTGTCTTGGGTGGATTGCAAGTGAAGTTTTATTGGTTTTATTTACAGTTGATTGTTGTTGTCATTGAGCAGTGACCATTTCTTTTCCATTTCATTATATCATATTTTCTCCCAATACAAATCCCTCACATATCCCAGGACCCTGTTTCACCCCCCTGCTCATTGATTAACAGTAAAACAATTTTTATGGATTGGATTTCATGAGTCTGATACATTCTGAGCCAAATCTATTTCATATTTTTAAGAGTTGTCATGTATGGTTATTTAAAACACTATTTTCTAATTGATCATACATGCAGGATGAGTTTTTTCAGTCGAGGTAGCCATGGTCAAGGAAACAAAGGTAGAGGTAATTGGAACCGAGGCCCAAGAAGGCCCAGGTTCTCCATATATTTTGACACTGATTCAAAAGAGCTTGGTGAATTGTTTCATTATGGATTATTTAATTGGATTGGGTAGGGAACAGTCCAACCTAGGCCTGAAAGGCCTCCCTTCCAAGCCCTGCAGGCCCCTGGTATCCCTGTACCACCTCATGTCTCCTTACAACCTGAGGTCCCTGAAGATGATGGATGGTAGGAGATTGTCCACCTGATAGTCTCCCAACATCGTGGCTGGCCCAACTTGTCTTTGCCTGCTCCTCTGCCTTTGAAACCCATTGTCCAAGTTTCCCCTAACCACTCGCCAGTGCAATCCTCCCATGCTAGAAAGAGATTGAAGACTAAAATCGACAATGCACTTGATAAAGGAAAAACCATTGCTGCCACTTCCTCACCCTCCAATGACTTTGACAAATCTGTGTGTTCCCGTATACAATTGAGGGACGATTGTTGCCACGTGATCAGCGAGATTAATCCTAAAGGATCTGCACAGCCTAAGGAAAATTTAGGAAAACCGAGAGGTGACAAAAAAAATCAAGGAAGGTTTGCATCACAGACTGGGAAATATGGTTTTTGATTTTTTATTATATCTATTGCTTGATGACAGTTGACTTCAGGGATCTTTGGATAGCATGCTTGTTTTGGACATATGAGTATTATTTTGAAATAATTTTAAAATTTCATGAGTTTAAATTTCCAAAAGTGAATATGTTGATGGGAGGTACAAGGAGGTTTGTTTTTCTTAACTAATGGTTATGTTGTGATTGATATGATTATTATGAACTAAAGGGAGTTACAAGGGGTCCCACCTACTAGTTATTATTTAATTATGACCCTTATTATGATTATTACTCCCCCCCCTAACTAATTAGTTGAGTCTTTTAATTAACATAACTAATGAGTTGGTTCAAATACTTCAACCAATTCTAATTTGTTAAAGGCAAAAGGAAAGCGAGGAACAAGGGAGGATAGAAGCGGAAGCATGCTAAGGTTTTCTATTTGAGTTTATGTTGAGATAGTTCAGTTTTCATTCATTCATATATTCATCACAACCTAATTCTTTTTTATGATAGCAGAGTCTTATTGTAGACAACAATATTTAGGGCTGAATCAAATCATCCAGACACTTGTTCTTCAGAGGTGTTGATCTATCTTTGATAGTCTGTGTAGACTTGTTTGTTTGTGAATTAACTTTCATGACTTATAAAGGCTATTGTGCAGAGTCGAGTGGGAAGCAATCTGAGGCAAGTTGATCCATCTTTTAGAGTTCAGTTTTGGTTTTCTGTCAGAGTTCATTTTGTATGTTCCAACAGGGATGTCTAAGTTTGACTTTGGTCCAAGATTTCTGTATGCGATTTTGTAAAGAAAATGATTCTTTGGTGAAGTGGAATGAAATAAAGGATTGATTTATGTCTCATCTATCTTGATTATAATCTTGGTGTCTTTACTTCTGTTCTTAAATATATTTCAACAACTGTTATATTCAGAAAATTACATAAAAATGAATTTCCAGCGAGTTTTTTGTTGATAAAAGACAAGCCTAAGCACTCATAATTAGTACTTGTGAGTTAGGATGTTATTTTTGTTGGCTATAAACATAGGGTGATATTCCTGTCTACTTTGCTTTAGCCAAGTAAAGTCTGAAAATGCTTGATTAAGATCAATTCATATCTTTTCCTCAACATTTATTTGGCGACCATACTGGGGATATCTTCGATATCTCTCCGGTTAATTTTTATACTCGATTTTCATCGATACATCTTTCTTTTTCTGTTTTTGATTCTTTCATTGTTTTTCTATTCATGATTGTTGTTGTTGCAAGGCAGCCCAATATTAAGCTTGGTCTCCAAGACCATACCAACATTCCTTTGAACTTGTTTCATACTATTTTAGACACTTCTAGGACCCATGTTGAGCTTAACTGTTCTTGGGCAGCGATTGAATGAGATATTAGCGTTCAAGGACAATTGGAAGCTAGACGTAGGCAGCCTAGAAATCAACAGTAACCTTTTTGTTTATTCAGATTTGGCCTTTCTTTCATGTCCTTAGATTCTCATGCTTCTAGAAGAAGAAGGGGATTATCACCTAAAACCAATCCTATTGCTGAAATAGGAAGAAGAAACATAGTGTTATCTGTCCAACAAACTGCTCTAAAGAGGACTTTATCTGATTCATCCAACTCGTCTTTCTTTCCCCCATCTATCATCCACAATATGGCATCTAGTGGAGGCTCTAGTGGCACAGGAAGTGATCCCTCTTCTCAATATTCATCTTCGTCAGTGATCGGTAGCTTATATAGCCACCATATCCCTATCCAATATACCACTAATCCCACCAAAGTCATCAAAAAGATGGGCTTTTTCAGTTTGAAGAAGATGCCACAACCACACCATGGCATGTGTCCTCTCCTCTTAACCTAGAACCTGCTACTTGCCCACTTCCAAAGTTTAAAGAGCATATGCCTAAGTTTTCAGGAAATAACACTGTTAGTACCAATGAACACCCAGTGGCATTTTCTAATGCTTTTCATAGCATAGGGGTTAACGACAATGACACTTGCATGCACGTGTTCATCAATTCTTGGGAAGGAAAGGTTGTGGCTGACTTCTTTGAAATTCCTCCTAAGATATTGTCTACTTGGGAGGAGTTTATCTATTGGTTCCGATCCACTTACGGGAAATCCAAAAGCCTTTCCGAGAGGTTAAGGGAATACAATAATGTTACCTACAAGGAAGGTGATACCATCAAGTATTTCAACTTCTGTTTCAACAAGTTGTACAATCAAATCCACGAACTTATCCACCCTCAGAACCAAGCCTCTTTCATGCATTACTATAATGCATTTCCTTCTCCTTTCCATCATAGGATTGAGGAAAAATCCATTGATAATATTGACTCTACCCTACATACTTGCTCAGAGTATGAAGAACATCTTGAACAAACTGGTCTACCCCAGGGAGAATCAGTTAGACAGACAGACATGTCTGCTCTCTTACAACTAGTACAAGATATGAACAATTGTATGATAGCATTTGAGTGGAAGGTTATTGTCTCCCCTCTCACCCTTCGAGCTTCATCCTCTTCTTCATCCCCTTTTAGAAATCCATCTGAAAATAATTTTTAGCCTAAGGCTATCCTGTCTCGGAGTTGGTGTAAATTTTGTGAGAAACACCACGAAGAAACAACATGTGAGGTAAAGAAGAGTTCCAGAGATAAGGTCTTTGGTAAGAGAACATAAGCTACTATCAATGTCCTAGATTTTGTTGAGCCAAAAGATGTCATGGTCATCAATACTAGGAATGAAGCGTATTCCCCCAAAGGAAAATTTGACCATCCTCGTAGTTCTTCTAGCCCGAGTTCATCCTCAACCGCTGTTATGCTCCAGGTTCCTAAAATTATTGAGAGTCAATGAATCACTCTGCCTCCCCCCTCTTCCAAATACAATATCTTGAATCAATTGGCCAACATCAAAGCAAATGAAACCCTCCATACATGGTTGTTGTCCTTGAACAACAGATGGATATGAAACAATTCATGGAAGGAAAAGCTTCCATTGTAGCCAACCTTTCTGAAGAGGTAAACGAAGAGGATTCTTCTGTAAATAAAGTAGGTGTACATAACTTTAGATACCCTGTAAAAACCCCCCTTTTATATTTATGTAAAAATCAAGGATACGATTGCCCATTGTTGCCTCATTGATGGTGGTTTAGGCCCAAGTGTCATGTCGAAGATTATTATGGAAGAGTTAGGCTTGTCTTGTACAAACGAAAAATGCCAGAAGCATGCTCTCCTATAACATTCTACAACAAACAACCATAGGTGAGATTAAAGATGTTACCTTCGTTTTATGTGCTCATCCTAAGATAAAGATGACCCTCAACATCCGGGTGATTGATATGCCTATAAGAAATTATTCAATTATCTTGGGGAGAGATTGGCAATCCCTAACATGTGGAGACCTCTCGCTCGACAGGACACATTTATCCCTTCTTCGGAATGGTAAGAATATCATAGTCCTTAGAGGGGGAAGAATTTCACCCTACATAGAGAATGTTCCGCAATCTAGCGTAAACTATATCGAAGAAGACCTAGGAGTGTATTTCATATTTGCTGAAGAGGATAATATTCCTTTGGAAAGAATTGATTTATACGATGATTTATGGCATATGCACTTTGATGGTTCATGCTCTAGTGAAGGAAATGGGGCTGGCGTTACCTTGGTTTCTCCTACAAGAAAAATTCATAATTTGTCTTACAGGTTAGAGTTTTCTTGTTCGAACAATGTCGCTGAATTCAAAGCTTTATTATTAGGCATTGAGAATGCCCTTAATCTTGGTTGTGGTCACCTTTTAGTTGTTGGAAATTCTGAGCTTGTTGTGAACCTGATACGTAAGAATTGCTCTCCTAGAAACGAGTTGATGGAACAATACTCCCAAACTATTTGGTCACTTGTCTCGAACCTTCTATATTTCAACATCACCCATGTGAAGAGGGATTTGAATTCAATGGATGATCGGTTAGCTATCTTTGAAGTCTCTCCTAATAAAAAACTTTTACCTCACAAGCCCGATTGTGATTTTCAATATCTATATCATTCATATATTCCTAACCATGTAGGATCTTGGAAGGCCTTCCCTGATGATGAGAGAATTTGTGCTATCATCCAATATGAACCTTTTAAGCTCGAGAAAATTATATCCATAGAAAATAATAGGATTCCTGAGGGCTTGACTCCCCTTGAGAGTTCATTTTCATTGAGTGTTTGAGGCAATAAAGAAAATAGAAGGAAGAGGAGTTACAACAGAAGGTGGTTAAAACCATCTCCATGAACATTAGGACACCTGGATTTTCAACGGACATTAAAATAAATGTCCAGGGTTCTGATAAAGAAGATATGAGCTCTGTCGAGTTACTTGGTGGATTTAAAAATGTTTTTTCTTGGTTTAATGTGGATCTTCGTGGTTTTGATCGAGGTCTTGTGAAATGTACTATGAAACTAGCTAGGTGAAAACAAGGACTTGTTAACTCTTCACTGAAAGCAACCTTTCGAAGGGAGTTGAGATATTTCTTAAAGACTGCAATGATTTTTTTAGTCCAACCTAAATGGGTTTCCAATTGGGAACCTTCTTTGAAGACCACTGATAATATTAGAACTTGCCTTATTCTTCGAACCTTCACGCAAGCAATTATGAGAAACCATTTCCCTCCTCTTGGTATGTAAATCTTTCTGAAATAGGTTGTAGAGTCACAGTTGGAGCCCTTACTTGACATTTTGTTTGGTTGTAATAAAATCAAGGTAGAAGGGGAAAATATTCACAAAACCACTTTTATTACTAATTGCGATACTATGTCTTACGACTATCTGCTTTCTTCCTTATTTGATGCAAGTACCGCCTTTAAAAGGCCTATACACACAAATTTCGATTAATTGGTCAGTCTCCATGCTTATCTTGATGATTTAATCGTATGCGTCAAAGGGCTAATAATTACACCAGAATTCCAAGTGTTGGGTCATTTCCAGATTACTGTTGTTTGGGATAATAACTCATAAATTTTAAGGTAATTACAGAGACAATGATTTTCCTACAACACTAATAGTCCTCACTTGAATTATTGCAAGGGACCAGCATGAAAGGTTTTTATACCGATTGGATTTTTATGTATACTAGTAGCTTAGCTCTGCTTTCAATTTTTGTGCTTATTTTTTCCGCTTTACAATACTTTGATTTTTTCTTTCTAAGTTGAGTTTTATTTTCTTGTTGCGTTTTATTTCTGCCTTTTACTGCTACTATTTTAATTTCTGCATTATTACTTCTGTTGCGATTTTGTCTTTATCATCTTTTAGCATTTTTTCAAGGTAAAATGTTGGATCAATTTTGCCACAATGACACTCCTGCAAAGCATTGTTGGTCAATAAAAATCAAGCTTACATAGCTGCTATGATGTCTCCCCTAAAGGTACCTTGAAATTATTACATATTTCCACTGATGGCTTACAAGGAATTGGTTATTTCCCGCTTCTTCTTGCCATTTCTTCATCCATTGAGATCTTAAGAGAATGTCTATAAGTTTTCCTCCTTGAAGGTTAAGAGCATATTCCAGTCAAATAATTATGCATACAGTGGTAAAACCCCTCACACTTAACACTTTTCATGAGTTATTCCCAAATTTCCGGTAATCTTTCCATTAAATCCGCTCACTTCCCCTTGTTGCATAATCATCTAAGTTATGTCTTCTTGACCTGCTGTTTTGGTCCATGATACCATGAGTCTTGAGTTTTAAATCTATTAAAAACAAATTTCCCTGTGGAGTCGCCAGTTTTTTGATGATTGAAAACGTCAATGAAGTTTCTCCTACAAAGTGTTGCTAAAGCCTATTATTATAAAACTAAATAATACTAGTAGGTGGGACCCCCTTGAACTATTGAAGATCAGATCTGCTCATTTTTTTTGTTATGATGATGTGCTACACAATTTACATGGTTGATGAGATATTGTTGTTGTTGGTATGAGTTGAGCTTTTGAGATCTTGTTCCTTCATGTTACTACAACCTGCTATTCATTAATGGCATTTTTTCTTCTCGCACCTACACAACAAACATGTTAGTGAAAATTATATGAAGGGAAGTTTTGAGAAAGGAAAAGTATTATAACAAATGCAAAAGGGACCTAGTTCTACCATACTAAATGCATGAAAATACTTGTTGATTGTTGTTAAACCCTAGCTAACAAGAAAATGGCTATGAAATTGTGTTGAATTACATGTTTTTTATGCATATGGTTGAAATGTTGGTCGCGCATTTGGCAAGGTGATAATGCAAATGGTTATGCAATGGTTAATGGAATTATGTAGACGATATACATATGGTATGAACGTCAGTGGCTCATTTGGTAAGGTGGTGAACGTTGATGGTTAGACGATTTTGTTTTAGTTATATCGTGTGAAATGGGATATGGTGATCGTGCTACTGGATTTTAATGTGGTGATGGTTTCGATACATGTTTGATTAATCATGTTAATGGAGAATTTGTTGGCATGTACTATTGAGTTAATGAGATGTGGGTGGAGGCGACGTGCATTTATTGCACATCACCTTTACTCTTCCCATTAGCCGCCACCCTAGTCGGGTATTGTTCAATCTTGTTGTTGTGTTTATGCTCCAAAATTTTAGCAGGGAGGAACCGTCTGGACAACTCTCATTTTAAGGAATTCAAACAGGTATGTCTCTTTTTGGCCATTCTTGACTTCTCTCTAGTTATGAAATGGTTATCAGCTCAGGTGTACAGGTTTGTATTTTTCTAAGTGTTTCAACTGTGTGAAATTTGGTTTCTGGAAATGAAGAGTGAATGGTTCTTCCTGTAGCATTTTTGAGTTTGTAGAGGTTATCAGTCTTCCTGGTGATATCTCTCTATTACTACTACTGGTTCAATTGGATGGTTTTTGTTTAAGTCTTGGATGGATAGATATCTTCATGCACTATCACTAAATCCAGTCTCTGGATTTCTTGGGTTTAATGATAGAAGGTTATTTGCGTCAGCATGTTTTGTTCACTTCAACATTGGTTGATTGCACCACCAAGGGTCATGAAATAAGGTTCACATTCTTCTTCGACCCTGTCTTCACCTCTTTTCTATGATTTTTGACCAAAGAGAATGAGTGTTATACCCTGCGTGCGTTAAATAACCTTTGCCAGGCCAAATTAGAGCCCTACCTTCCTATTTTGGCTGTTGTCATGGAATTGTTTCCTGCCCACAAACAAATCATAGCCCTCTTTGTGCGTACACCTTTGTCCTTGAAGTTTCACTATTATGAGAAGTTGGCTATGTTCCTCTTGTGATGGCTAGCGAAACCCTTAACCCTCCAGTCTGGAGTTTCATAGGAAGATTGTCGAGCCTGTCAAGTTGCTACAGGTTATTATGGTCTATTACTTTGAACACGGACTCGCCCATTGGTCGTATGGCAGTCATGTTGGTATGGCATTTAGTTCCTACCTCTGTGATAATAGCGATAAACCTTACATTGCCAATTTCACTTCTAAAGTTTACAGTCACCTGCCTTTGTCAAATAACTTAGTATTTTTAATGGAAGGGCCTCTGCCCTGATTTGATTGGATGTGTGGGTATGCATAGCTACGACAGCTTGTTCGATTGATTTTTTTTCTACCACAGTGGCGAATTGTTGGTTGATATACAATCAATAGTATTTGCACTTATGATGATTTGGATGATGGTTGGCATTGGTTACAAATGCTTGGTGTTTTTCACACATGTCATGTTCTATGTATGGTATTTTGTAAAATGAATTATTGGGCATGGTAACTATGGTTTTCTTTGGGGCCGAATGATTACTGGACCGGATAACTATAGAAAGTATATCCACTGCATCCTTGTGTTTGTTGGTTGAATAACTAGTGTGCACAGCTTGGTCAATCATGGTGTGACTAAATTGAAGCAACATCATATTAATCGATATCTCAGCACGATATACTGAGTTATATCATGACTGTGTGTTTGTTGTGATAAGTGGAAATGTTGCACCGTGGATTTTTCTTAGCTGCGCACTATGTGTAGTATGGATAATTTGTTTTTTATACTCAGGGATACCCACAGAGTTTTAAGCATATTATTTATTGCAATTGACCACTGGTTAAAGTAGGCATGTTGTTGATGGCATTCGTGTTGGATAGGTGGCCCAGCTTTTAAGTCACATTGAATTTTTTTGTTTTAACAGTGGTAGAACTACATTGCCTGGGCAAATTACTCCTGCATAGCTTATGTCTAAATGGTGTTTGTTGGTTGTATAATTAATTTTCATTTCAAGCGTGGCAATTGGGTCTTGATTATTTTGGTTACTGCATATATAGGTGAACTATATCATTGTGTTTTTGATGGGCTCTATTGCAGTAATAGTGACTTCGTTATTATTGTGAAAACATGACTTTTGAGTATAGTTGTGGATTGAAGAAATGCATGGTAATGGTTGATGTTGATGGTTACAGATTGGAAATGGGTATTGTTCGTTAATTGTTATAAAATGCAGAGTGTGTGAATGAAGGGAACATAACCTCTTACAATTTATGTGGAATACTTACTGTTTTGTGATGGCACTCTGTTGAATATTTGATTAATGGATAGTGAAAGTAGACAATAATTGTTATTCAATCATGATGATTGTTGGTTAGTGCATCTATTCTTACTGCAGAATGTTTTATGGATCGCTTGATTAATTTCATGAAAAATAATTATTATCCTCCCCTCCCATTATCTCACCTTCCGCTAATTACAAACCCTTCACATATCCCATATTCATTTTTTCACTCCCTGTTCTAATATTGATTGCAACCAAGAGAATTTATGTGTTAAAGTGGATGAAAGTGGTAGTGTCTTGGGTGGATTGTAGTTAATTTTTATCGGTTTTCTTTACAGTTGATTATTGTTGTCATTGAGCAGTGACCATTTCTTTTCCCTTTCATTATATCATATTTTCTCCCAATACAAATCCCTCACATATCCCAGGACCCTGTTTCACCCCCTTGCTCGTTGATTAACATTAAAACAATTTTTATGGATTGGATTGCACGAGTCTGATATATTCTGAGCCAAATATATTTCGTATTTTTAAGAGTTGTCATGTATGGTTATTTAGAAGAATATTTCCTAATTGATCACGCATGCAAGATGAGTTTTTTTAGTCGAGGCAGCCATGGACAAGGAAATAGAGGTAGAGGTAATTGGAACCGAGACCTAAGAAGTCCTAGGTTCTCCATACATTTTGACGCTAATTCAGAAGAGCTTGGCTAATCGTTTCATGCCGGATTCTTTAATTGGATTGGGTAGGGAATAGTCCAACCTAGGCCTGAAAGGCCTCCCTTTCAAGCTCCACAGGCCCCTGGTATCCACGTACCTCTTCATATCTCCTTACAACCTGAGGTCCCTGAAAATGATGGATGGCAGGATATTGTCCACCTGGCAGTCTCCCAACATCATGGCTGTCCCAACTTGTCTTTTCCTGCTCCTCTTCCTTTGAACCCCATTGTCCAAGTTGCCCCTAACCACTTGCCAATGCAATCCTCCCATGCTAGCAAGAGATTGAATACTGAAGCCCACCATGCACTTGATAAAGGAAAATTCGTTGTTTCCCCTTCCTCACACTCCAATGAATTTGACAAATATGTGTCTTCCTGGATGCATTTGAGGGACGATTATTCCCACGTGATCAACAAGATTAAGCCTAAAGGCTCTGTACAGCCTAAGGAAAATTCAGGAAAATAGAGAGGTGACAACAACAATCAAGGAAGGGTTGCATCACAGACTGGGAAATATGATTTTTGAGTTTTTATTATATCTATTGTTTGATGATAGATGACTTCAAGGATCTTTGGACATCATGTTTGTTTTGGACATATGAGTATTATTTTTGAAATAATTTTAAAATTTCATGAGTTTAAATTCCCAAAAGTGAATATGTTGATGGGAGGTACAAGGAGGTGTGTTTTGATTAACTAATGGTTATGTTGCGATTGTTATGATTATTATGAACTAAAGGGAGTTACAAGGGGTCCCATCTACTAGTTATTATTTAATTATGACCCTTATTATGATTACTACTTTTCCCCCTAACTAAATTTAGTTGAGTCTTTTAATTAACTTAACTAATGAGTTGGTTCAAATACTTCAACCAATTCTAATTTGTTAAAAGCAAAAGGAAAGGGACGAACAAGGGAGTATAGAAGCAGAAGCATGCTAAGGTTTTCTATTTGAGTTTATGTTGAGATAGTTCAATTTTCATTCATTCATATATTCATCAAAGCCTAATTCTCTTTTATGATAGAAGGGTCTTATTGTAGACAACAATTTTGAGGGCTGAATCAAATCATTCAGACAATTGTTCTTCAGAGGTGTTGATCTATCTTTGATTTTCTGTGTAGGCTTGTTTGTTTTTGAATTAACTTTCATGACTGATAAAGGCTATTGTGCAGAGTCGAGTGGGAAACAATCTGTGGCAAGCTGATCCATCTTTTAGAGTTTAGTTTTGGTTTTCTATCAGAGGTCCTTTTGTATGTTCCATCGGGGATGTCTAAGTTTGACTTTGGTCCAAGATTTCTGTATGAGATTTTGTAAAGAAAATGACTCTTTGGTGAATTGGAATGAAATAAAGGATTTCTTTATGTCTCATCTATCTTGATTATCATCTATGTGTCTTTACTTCTGTTCTTACATATATTTCAGCAATTGTTGTATTCAGAAAATTACACAAAAATGAATTTCCAGCAAGCTTTTTGTTGATAAAAGACTAGCGTAAGAACTTGTAATTAATACTTGTGAGTTAGGATGTTATTTTTGTTGGCTATAAACATAGGGTGATATTCTCGTATACTTTTATTTAGCCAAGTAAAGTTTGAAAATGCTTGAGTAAGATCAATTCATATCTTTTCCTCAACACAGTGGAGTTAGCTCCCCATCTCTTTTCCTCTGATATGTCTGCACGCAGTGATGTGATATTATTAATAACTTGAGTGTGATTACATTTTACAAGGACATGTGCACTAGCCTGTTTTCATCCTATCTCATCAGCATCATAACCACATAGGCTCTCCAACCTCAAATACATATACATCCATCTCTCTCTCTCTCTCTCTCTCTCTCTCTCTCTCTCTCTGTATATATATGACTTGGTTCTATGTGCAAAACTAGGTAATCCCCGTACACTTACTCGAGTGCATGAAACACTATGAAATTTGCACACCATTCCTTTGATGTGCAACCACGTGCACTTACCTAGGTGTGCACAACACTATGAAATATGCACAACCCTTATTTGATAAAAATCCTCGCGCACTACTCAGGTGCACGCAAAACCAAAACTTGGTGCCAACAACTCATCGTCCTATGTGTACATTCACATTTACAATTGGTATGACCAACTGAATAGCCTATATGTACAATTACAAATGGGGTTTATATTAGGAACATTATAGGATACAATGGTTCCCATTCCATCTCTAGAACCCTGTCATCATCGTCATTGGATTCTCCCATTCCAAATTTGGTTTGTCCAAGGACTTGTTTTCCGACGATGATACCTTCTCACCAAAGGGATGAGATATACTTACCCACCAATATGATGATCATTTTTACTCGATGATTTCAGTAGGATTTAAATGGCTATAAGATATTATTTTCGTCTTAGCAGTCCCACAGTCTCACAATGCATCATTTTGCAAGGGTCCCTAGCTCGAATGCCTTAGGCTCTAAATCCAGTTATCATAGTAATAATTCTGCCTCATGAAATTCAATCAAGAATTCAATTCCTCATGAACATTATATGTTAAGGAGAGGGTAAGGATACAATGTTTATCAGACTTCTTGGGCCTTCAACACACAAACAACACAATTATTTCATTATTCCCCTTAATGGATATTTCAGTACCACATCCCTCCCAAGAATTATCATTTGTTTCATATGGTTTGGTTCCATTTCTCTATGTACCCATTACTACATCATATGTATATATACATATTTATACATATATATCTTGTGCACACGGGGAGCATCGACATGGGTTCATTCTTTTCATCTCAGAACATTACAGGATGCTCATAATCAATTGTGCAAGGAATGCACCAATCTCACAATCCCAAAATCAGTCAAATGTAGTAATTTCCAATGGCATAATATCCATCCCATAAATTTGGCATGCAAACCTACAATAAAATCATAGGAATCCAGTCAATCATATGAATTTAATTACACAGAATGTAAGGAATACTTATCTATTACAAGTTGTGTCCAACCAAATGATTGTTGTTGTTTTCCTTTCCACCCAACCATAGGATCTAGATATTCAGTCACTTCAGCAACAATACAACCACGTGCCAAGCCAGGATACTACCAGGGAATTTTCTCATGTTCTATAGGTATCTCTCTTAGACAAAAATCCATATTCATCTGCTTCGAAATCTTGAAATCCAGAGTTCTCTCGCTCTAGTTCTCTTTCCCTCTATCCATTTCAAGTCTTCTACAAACCTATCGAAACTTAGAACTCTGTGTGTGTGTGTGTGTGTATGTATCACACACTCGTGCCTTCTTCCTACTCAGACCAAAACTTTGATCTCTCCCCCCCCTCCTATTTTCACTTTGGTATTATTCTCTTGCACATGTTTACCCACACGAAGATTCTTGACATGTCCCTTTCCTTCTGTGAA
The DNA here is from genome assembly GCA_009831015.1 of Picea engelmannii. Lineage (NCBI taxonomy): Eukaryota > Viridiplantae > Streptophyta > Pinopsida > Pinales > Pinaceae > Picea > Picea engelmannii. The sequence goes on from ML777863.1 coordinate 591,503, forward strand.
AAGGAACCTGTGGGCTAAAACAAGGGAATTTGAGGTGATATTTTCCTATTGTCCTTTGACTGATATCTCCATTGTCACTTCAGCCAACCTTGCATACCTCATTCATTGAGGGTGCTTGGTTTATCAACCACCAATCCTCCTTTTCCATTAACTGGTTTGTCTTGAAATCAGGGTAAGCGAAATGCCTTGTTATTTCTAAATCAAATATTTCAGCAAGGGGATTTGGGTCATCTTAGGATAATGAACCCACCCACAATAGGTTCCCTCGTTCTTTCCTCTAGTGGTATCATGGACGATACTCAAGGATTCAACCCCACAATTAGTTGTTGGCAGTTACAATTAAATAATAATACATTTACATTATTTGCATTCCATAGCATGGAAATCATTAAACATGATTAATTACAAGCTAGGGGAAACAAGGGTATTACAAGGTGTAGTTTTTTTGAACCATTTTTGGTTGCCTTAGTTCCTTGGAATGAATCTATGGAAGAATTGGTATGGATAGAAGAACCCTTTCCCTACACACATTTATATGTAATACATTTTTTTACCTGCACGATTATACCAGAGTAGTTGGGAGAAATTACTCTGATAACACACCAGAGAACATGAAAGTAAGTACTCAGATAACACACTGGAGGACATGAAAGAAGTGTTCCAACAACACACCAGAGGACATGAAAGAAGTGTTCCAATAATACATCGAAGGACATGAGAATAAGTCCTTTGATTTCATACCCAGAGACCACTTAATAAAATAATCTCCAATGTGTTTGGTTGACTAGCAAGGAAATATAAATTATAACACAATGGATTGTTATCCCTAGTTTTGAAATGCATGGAAAGAAATTCATTTTAGGGACTAAAATTAAAAAAACCCTCGATGTGGTTATAAAAAGAGATCACGAAAAACAACAAGGGTATAATCAATACACCTATAACTCTTTAGGTGAGAAAATAGAATGCTCCAGGCCTATAAATGGATAGTTTACCAAGGATAATGAAGGTTCATGTGCATGAGAATTCGAGTAATATATATTGATCACTCCAAAAGAAAACATCATTCTGAACTTATCATTTGACTATGATTTGATGAAACAAGTCTCAAGAAGTCAATATGAACAAGCATAGAACATTAACCATTGTAACCAAAGTTAATAATGCTCTTGGAGGATCATGCAAGAAAGTGACGGTTGATTTTTTCAACATTGGACACGTCCATGTTTGTACAAGAAAAAAAATTAAGTATGATCTGTTTGTAACGAAATATTACCTTTCATGTTGGAATACCAATATTGGAATAAAATCTTATGCAAATTCTAGTGTAGAACCGAGTTCGATACAGAACACTTTTTGAGTTAGTGAAAAATCCTTTGGTTCATGGTTTGTAAGATACCCAGCCTCTCAGGATGGGACACGTCACATAAATCCTTCCAAATTCAAGTCTGATACCTCAAAAAATTTCCCCAACTTAGTAATGAGAAACGTTACCTGAAGAAAATTAGTGCGCAGTTAACATTTACTATGTAGAATCACTCGAGGAAGTGGGTGCAACCCAAACTGGTTCGTGGAAAACCTCAGTCCCTCCTATTTATACATATTATAATAGCAGAAGTAACTTGAAAAATAATTGTACACTTAAGCATAATGATCACAATGACATTACAAAATGTAATACCACTACAACATGCGAATACTATTGTGTGCATAACCATATAGAGCATCTGAATACCACAATGTACATAACTTTTCTGATTCTTCTTGTAGGTCTTTCTTTCCTAATCGTACAGACTACGTTCCAACGCACACAATGAAACCAATCACTTTTTCACATGGACCACTTTCCTCATGCACGATACCTCTAGCCTCCCACAGGAATCTCTTGACCATTTACCGGGACTAACTTAACAAAAGTTACTAATCAATTAGCGTATTCAGCTTATACGAATACTATGCTAAATACTCACATCACACTTACAGAATAGACAACATTAATGAAATAAAAAACAAAATTCATATGCAACATTATGCAAGTAATAGATCATAACATATACAAATGAATACGCATGCAGTAATAGACAAGAACATAAGAACACTTATCTTTTATGAAAAGTCACCAACCGTGCTCATGACTAAGACGTTCCCCATAGCCATATACGTCGTTGCTCATAATATTTCAGCAAAAGGTTACCCTTGAGATGGGGCTTAAATCCACTAGGGTGAAAGGATTCCTAGTGTCATTCTATGGTCTAACAAACAATGAAATTTCTTAGTCCAAGGTGTTGACTGCTGCAACCAGTCTACAACCCCTCATTCCCCACATTCCTATCCCACCCCAAGAAGTGTGCCCCTTCTCTACTGAAAATTCCTTTGGCTGCCCCAATTCCCTTCTGTGGCATCAAAAACAGGTTGGATCAGGAAGTCTTAGAGCACTACAAATAATGCCCAGTGCACCAACGAACAATTCCAAGCCAACCTTTCACCTGGAGAGATTGCTCACGGGCCTGAAAACCCACATCTTGGACAAACTACGATCCTAAAAACCCACTTCTTCAAGAAACTAAAATCCCATCAACCCACTTATTCGATAACCTATGGGCCTAAAAACTCGCTTCTTCAATCATATCGAGATTTTCCCAAGCAGAGGTTTATGAATAATGACAATAAGTTATAGAAAAATATGTAATTCCTTCACAAAGTAAATTGCATCTGAAGGGTTTCCAAATGAGTGACCTCCCCGAATCACACTAAGGCCAACAATATATATTGCATGACTTCTACTCGAACTTGTCACCTTTAGAATTTACTTTGTCCACTTGGTGACTTTTTTCCCATCCCTTGGGAACTTAGGATAAATAATGTATCCGTAAATTACACTTTTCATAAATATTATTAAAATATTCTCCCATTTTCCCCTTTTCGGTGGAGTTCATCCCCCCTGTCTCTTTTCATCTGAGTCATTCTATGTGAAACTATGTTATTTTATTATTAACTTGAGTGTGATATACTTTAAACAAATAAGTGGACTGGCCTATTTGCATCTTGGCTCACCATCCCAATAGTCACACAAGCTCTTCGACATCAAAACATATACATACATATATACACATCATAATCATTCCCATGCACGTACTTGTGTGAACACATCATTATGGAATATGCACACCCTCCCTTGATGCACAATCCACACGCACTAGCCCATGTATGGGAAACACTATGGAAAGTGTGCACCTTTTTCTTTGATAAAAAGCCTTTCACATTTCACAAGTGCGCACAAAACCCAAAAATTGGTACCATGGCTCACCATCCTATATGTACATTACATTTTCACTTTTTTCTAATGGCTCGCCAGCCTATATGGATCGTTACAATGTGCACTACTCAGGTGCACACAAAAATCAAAATGGATCACCAACCTATATGTGCAACTACAAATTTTGTTCACATTAGGGACATTACATGGCTTATGAAAAGGAACCCGATACCTTTTAACAGTTGTGGTTTCACCAATCCACTTATGGTTCACATTCATGTCTCTATAGCCTCACAAAGAAGAGATATTTTTGTATCTCATATATCCTCTCATCCGCCTTACTACAGTATGGGTAAAGAAGCATGATCGTAGACTCAATGGCTTGGATAAAGTTCCTTTTTATTCTATGAGAAAATGAATAGGGAAACTATTACTTTCCATTGTGCTTGGAGAGGAAATGTTGCAAGCAGGGAACTTAAGAGACTTAAATGGATGCAAGGGAACCTAGAGTACTGGAAGAAGATAAAACCAAGTTGGAGAGGCAAGTTGAGTATATTTCATGATGTTTATAGTTGGATAAGAGTATGGGGGACTAACTTGGAAGAAGACAAATCATAGGAGACCAAAAAACTACAATCCCCTCTACCCAAATATGTGTGCCCCCTTCAAATAGTTAAACGAGTATCAGGACTTGCACGCGTACCTGGAAAAATTTAAATTAACATCTCCAACCAACCCAAAGAACTCTCCACTAACTCTAGAGTGTACCCAATGATGTTCACAACGTGGTCTCTGGTACACCCAACGAAGTTCATAAAATTAGTGTCAGCACATCCGTCTCCCTCAAGCCTGGGCCTCCAACTACACTTTCATAATTCATAAGTCATGGAAGCCTTCGCTGCCACTAAATCAGGTGAAGTCTTTGTTTCTAGGAAGTTTGTTAATATAACTAGAGTTGGGATTGCCTAAGCAACATACTCGTGTCGATATTGAGAATATTCATTGTGAATACCATCTAATAGAACCTCTGTAGTTGCTTCTTATCACCAATAAATAAGGAGTTATCCTCTAGGATTCTAACACTCTGAGGCTTCTCTCCAAACTAGTGGTTGAATACTTCCTTGAATATGACTATGAAGGAATCTGTGAAATGGAATTTGAGATAATATTTTCTTTCGATAAATATGTCACCCTCGGGCATAATGAGAATGTGACTATCATAAACAATAATGTGTGATGGGGGGTGACAAAGAGAAACACCACAAACTAATAATGCAAAGAAAGACAGATGAGAAAGAAGATGTTATGAAACATGAAGTAAGTGAGGTTGATAATGCCAATATTAAAAGGAATAAGTCTCAAAGGGGAGGCTTGATGTCATTACCATCAACATGGTCAACCAGACTTGATATTGAGTTTGGTCATATGAGTATTTCAAGTAGAAGTGGATTTGGGAGAAACTCTAGTTTTGACCCAAGTTTAGATCCAGATACATTTCCTAGCAAAGTAAAAGGTTAGGCATCTGCACCTGTCACCGTTCTTCCTAAATATATGAGCATGAAACTAGGGAGAACAAAAAAATCAAACCAGTTTTTGGAGTCTCTGAAAGAAGAAGGAGAAGTGATTGAATATGTGCAACCAATTGCTAGGAACTTTATTGAAATTACCTAGATCAATTTTGAGGATAGTCTTTAGTTCATACCAGAGGATTTCCCACTAAGTTTTCTAGTAAATAGCAGAGTATTTCCCACAAACTACTTCGAGATAGGGACAAGACCCTATCTAGAATGCCTTTCATATTTTATCCATAAATTTTGACTTGGGCACCAATTTTATGCGTTCCTTATACCGATGGAAAGGTATTTATGAGACCTACAACTTCCTAGTCATGTAATTGGAGAAATTCCTCACTAATTGTTTAAAATTTTCAAGATGAATATTTCACACCATGGTTGCGGCCCCATAGAACACAACACCTCAACTGTGAGTAGAGGAACTAGGAATCGAATTCAAGGGAATTTTATGGAAAATTTTAGTTAGTTAATGCTTCGGTTCTATGGGTTCAATTGCTTGATTTTAATAGTTTATTTTGAAATTACTTTGAGGTCACTCATCTATCGCATGTTAAATGGTGTTAGGTACCAATACCTAGGGGAGGTTGTACTCATCATACGATCTACAATCAAGGAAGATAGAGAAATAAAAACAACAACAATTGTTGTAAAATCAAGAAGCAATCAAACTCAAATGAAATAAGAGGGAGTCTAAATCTGATGACTATCGAATCTCCCAATGTCTAAGCTAATAATTATGATGGGAGAGGCACACTACAACCGAGATCTAGGATGTCCCACCAATGCTGAGAAAAAAAATTTGAAATGTAACTGCCATAATTCTTCTCTCGTCATTATGAAGAACATAAGGACACATGTTGGTAAATGAAAGGTCTCGGGGGAAAGTGGAAGGCCAAGAGTCACATTTAAATTCAATAAATACTAGAATTGTATGAAAAGAAAGAGCATTTTATCTATTCAAGTATTGTACATTTTATGAACTATTTTGGGAATACGGTATTAAATAAAATTGAAGACAATTCCTTAGGGATTTCATGTACTATTATTGAAATGTTTAATGAGGATAAGTTGGTTTGGCCAAGCTATTTTCTAGAGAGATTTGATTCTCGTGTTGGATGTATTATGGATTATTCCTTTGCATTTTTTCAACACTTGGGTTGTGTAAGAATGTACTTCATATTGTAGACTATTCTTATGTATGATGGATGAATTCTTATTTATGTTATTCAGAGAATGTTTGTCTGAATTTTTGGGTGTAGAACCGTAAATGATTGTTCAAATGCCAGACTATTATGTATTTGTAGTTTTTTATTCATGTTGTTTCCTTTTTTGTGTGTGAAATATTTCCCACGACTGGAGCATTGTTGGTTCTATGTCTACTTTATGGTTTCCTTAGTTTAGTCTAAATGCATGAATCTTAAATTAGCTGCATTTCATTCTTTATCTTAGGAAACCTTCATCGGTGGACCGAGTTGCAACTCGTAAAACCAAAACCAGAAATGGATGTCGGGCCATGATCCAGATGGGTATGATTGAGACTTCTTACCAGGGAGAACCCTTGCTATTGACAAAGGGAGATTTTTCCCACATCAACATGTTTTTACTTCAAGCCAATGTTATAGATACTTCAATTGTCCATAGTTTTCTTCTTTGAGTAGGAGATAAATATTTAATTGTCCATAGTTTTCTTCTTTGAGTAGGAGATAAATATTTCATCGTAGAACACAAATGTTGCATTTGATTATGCATATTCTTTTAACAACTAAATGCCAAAGATGATACACTATAAATATGATTTTATAATGGGAAAATTCAATGATTTTTCTTAGGGTTTGGGTGTCCCATAATCTATTTCACTTTGGCACAAAATATATATGACGTGGCAGGGTTGGGTCTCTATGTTCATATCAATACACACGATGTATTTCATTTCATACACATTCACAAATATCTAGGTTCAATGTTTTCATCATGTTGGCTCATTTGTTTCTCTTCCATGGGACCACCCGTTCTAGAATATCCGAAGCCTATGAGCGTGATGGGACAGTTAATATGGTGGTTTTGGAAGGCCAAAGTTGACCTATTACAAAAAAAAAATGGAAAATAAAAATTGTGTATATATCATATAAACAAGTGGCATAGAGGTCGCATTTGTTGATTTGAGTATAATTGTAAATTTAATGCACAATCAATACAATGAGAAGGCACCACGAATAAAAACAAAAGGCCGTTTTTTTGTGATGTGTTTGAGACTGAAAAGTTATAGATAATAATAAATTATGGAAGAATTCATTTCTTGGCATTTTTTTCCTATCTATTTCATTTAGAAAAATAAACTTGGAAGAAACATGCTTTGTATTGGTTTAGAAAGTCGCAAAAAAACAATCAATATTTCTGTATTTTGGATAGTTATGATTCTTTTCGGTCATGCATGCTTTAAATTTATCACAAATTGCATAAGATGTTAAGTGGTTTTTGGACTCTCATCAAAATTAAGAATTATTTGTCATGCAAGTGTTTGTGCAAGGGAAAAAACACACGGTCCAAGTCAAAACTATTAACAAATTGATCAAATATGCACTGAAATGATCATAAATCTTATTAGAGTAGCATAAATAAATTCATATATTAGATAGTTCATTCATATGCAAGGAGAGTGAAGTGTCAATATGCAGTATTACAATGAAAAGTGGTGTGCCATGGGTTTGTAAATGATACCATATTCATGTATTTTGTACAACTTTTTTTTATCATATTTAAAATGTATTAATTTGCATACCTAATGGCTTCTATGCTTCCCTAAACAGTCCTCATAATAGTTATGATGTTTTGATTGTTCAAGATATTTCCTAGTGGATAACTACTGGTAATTACTTATATTGCAAAGGGGCGAGTGCACAAATTTGGTGGATGATAAAGTGTCAATGGGGCGAGTAGGAACGCACACCAGCAAGAACACATGCACATTTCTAAGAACACACATGCATTCTTGATGTGACAAGTTATGAAAATCCAAAACCTCCACTTAATGATCCACATAGGCACGTTCTCATGAAAACATGCACATTCTCAAGAATGTGTGCGCATTCCTGAGAAACACATGTTCAAGAATGTACACGCATTCCTAAAAAGATGAAATTAAAAATAACATGCGTTCTTTAGGAACATGCATGCATTCCTAAAGAGCGTTCATGTTATTAGGAACAGGAACATGTGTGCATTCCTGTAAACAAAAAATCTCTCTCTCTCTCTCTCCCCC